>CP139507.1:35513250-35582739 GCA_021014915.2 Artemisia tridentata subsp. tridentata | reverse complement strand
CAACAACACTGTATATATTGTTTGTACTAGGGACTTTAAGTAGTACTTCTGAATCATGAGGTAACTTAAAGTCGGGAGACAAAACAAGACAGTCAGTGTCTGTAAAAAGAACAAAATTCTTTTGTCACACATTTGTGAGACACTAAAAAGATTGAACTTAAGTCCCTCTACAAAATACACCTTTTCAAAATCCAATTTTCTTGTTCTAATAGTACCTTTACCAACAATCTTGCCACCTTTTAGATCATTGCCAAAAGCAACATAACCACCATCAAAAGCCTTAAAATCTTCCAAGTTGCTCTTGTCTCCAGTCATATGTCCAGAGCATCCACTATCAAAAATGCATTTATCCTTTAGCTCCAATTGTAGATTGCCCTGTACAAAAAGTAAGAGAGTTAGTTTCTCTTTGGGACCCAAGCCATTACTGACTTGGATCTGCCTTGTGCATCAAAGTAATCATATTTCTTGAAGTCCATTGATGCACTGCTGTGTCTGGTTTTGGGTTTCCAGACCCAGCAAGCTGAGGCCTTAACAGCATAGAAATGAGTGCCCATAACAGTATCAGTAACCACTTTTGACTTAGCAGCAGAATGAGAAATACTACTGCTAGCTTTAGCAGTAGAAAACTCTGTTTTCTTTGGAATGGGCCTTGTTGGTGCAACAGGAGAAATAGTCCTAGAAATACCATTTCTCAACAAAATCTCCTTAGGAACCATGTTTCTTTTGGGATGTGGGTGAGTCTTTCTTGCAAAGTTCCTATGGTTCACCCTAGTATTATGGTTCCATACATGTTTTGGAGCACTAGTTTTCTTAGGTATTGAATAATAACAATCTTCTTGCAAGTGCTCAAAACTACCACAACTGTGACATGCCTTCTTAACCATTTCAAAGTCACTACCTAACTTGTGTGAAATCACCTGGTGCAAGTTTCTCTGATTTCCTCTGGGCAAGTCACAAGTCTTTCTAGGATAATCTCTAGGTTTATCATCATACTCAACCACTTTCCTAGAGATTCTACTTCCTAGCACAGGTTTAAGAAACTCAGTATGCTTGACTTTAGGTTCAATTTGTTTAACATTCTCTAACCTTTTAGCCTTTGATGTTGTTTCTACCTGCTCATCATCACTATCTGATTCCCAATCTTCAATGATTGGTGCATCAGACAATTTTTCATCAATCTTAGGTGCACTAGTCTTTTCAGATGTTTCATTGTTTACTTGACTTGTTTCACCTACAGATTGTGCAGCTAACTCAGATATAAAGGACAATTCTTTCCTAGCTGGTGCATAAGCACTTTTAAGTGGGGGAGCCACTTCATTGTATCCTAGGCCACATCCTTTTTTAATAATCTGAGATTCAACTGCTTTGTTTTCTAGAACAGATGCATATTGTTGTTTATCTATCCTAACAACATGTTTTTCTTTTTCACTTAAAGTTGAGTCTCTAGCTAATTCAGCTTCTTCCACTCTTTTATTAAGCATGTTAATTTCACATTCTTTCTTAATTAGCTCAGTTTCAAGAGTATGAATTTTATCAGCATATTCTCCCTCAATTTGATTAAGAAACTCAACCTTGTTTTCTAAAGATTTTAAACCATGTTGATATCCTAAGTTATCAAGTTTGAGTTTATCAAATTCAACTCTTAAAGCATCATAACTAGATTTCAGTGCCTCTATAGTATTTGAACAAGATTTAAATGAACATGTAGATTCATTTGATACCTTAGAGTCTGATCCAGAGGAGGAGTAACCCATAAGAGCAAAGTGTTGTTCTTTGGGTTCTTCATCAGCTACTAGTGCATAGTTGGGACCATCCTTAGCTTGGTCACTCCAGTCAAAATCTCCCAGGCCATCACATGAGACCATAGAAGTAGTAGGTTTAGCATCTTCAATGGGAATCTGCCTTGGATTTTCCTTGATCTGCTTTGGTGCTCTGCACTCCCTTGCAAAGTGCCCTTTTCTGTGGCAGTTATAACATTCAAACTTTGATTTGTCAAACCCCACATTGTTCTGCCATCTAAACTTGAGCTCTCTTCCAGTTCTCTTCAAGAATCTTCTTGCCCTCATAGTCAACATTGCAAATTGCCAATGCAAATCCATCTCTTCTAAATCATCAGGATCAACTTGATCTAGATCCTGACTCATTACTGGAGTACTTGTAGTGAATTCAGCTAAATAGGCACAAATAGCAGCATCACTAATGGTGTCACTATTTGCAGAACTAGCAGCAGAACCTTGTGAACTAGCAGCAGAACCAGTATGACCAACAGCAGAATGAGTTTCTTGAATATTCCCAGAAGTCTTATTATTAGAAGACATAAAAGCAAGGTTGTTTGAACTTGAAGAACTAGTTGAACCTTTTACCTCAGTTTCATAGACCTTCAAGTTGTTATACAAATCATCCAAATTCATAGCATCAAAATCAGCCTTGTTCCTCCAGACAACTGTGTGAGTATTCCATTCTGGTGCAAGACTCCTTATAAACTTCAGATTAATATCTTCCTTTGCAATAGTGACATTTAGAAGCGCCAACTGACTCACTAACTTTTGCAGTCTGTCATAAGTACCATCAATACTTTCATTGCTTGATGCAGTGAAAGTTTCAAATTCGTGCTTTAGCAAATTCTTCCTTGACTTTTTGGTGGCTGCATTCCCACCAAACCTGAGTTCAATTGCTGCCAACAACTCCTTGGCAGACTTGGTGTTTTTGAAGGTCAATTGGTACTCATTAGGTATTCCCATTAAGAGAATAGTGTGAGTTCTAATCTCCAGTTTCCTTTGAGCCTTTTCTTCATTGGTTTTGATAGGCAAGACTTGCCCATCGGCACCAGTCTTAGGCAGAGTATCTCCAGTTTATATGATTTCCCACATTGTGTAATCACACATCTTCATGTACTGTTCTATCCTCATCTTCCAGAGTTCATATTCTCCAACCTTGAGCATTGGAACCTTGGATGCAGTAACCATATGATGAGATTCCGACTCCATTGCTTTTGATGATGAACAGATCTGAGCTTTTCAAAATTCTTCTCGGTATCAGTTTCTAGATCACAAGCTCTGATACCACTTGTTGATCCCAGTTGAGCTTAACGATCTTGTTAATTACTTTAGATATAAACCTAAAGCAATAGGTATAGAAACTGCTTATGAATGGTCTATTAATTACTATGCGGAAACTAGTAATTAATCTTAAGAAGAATTAACAATAACAATAACACACAGCAATTCTCTCAACCTTCACCTCAATATATTAATATACGGTTACTCAAAAGTAACAGGGTTACAATGAACCTTGAAGTGAATACAAGATAATACGTATGCTAAAACAATCGACTTCTAACCCTAACCCTAGATCCTCCTTTTATACACATAAGGAGTCCTAGTCGGTTACAAAAACTTTCTATACAAGAATAATATCTAATCGTATCTTTACCATAAACAAACTATACATATCTAATAAGTAGCAGAATCAAACTCTAGCAGCAGAATCATCTTAGGCTAGCAGCAGTTTGACACTTAGCTTATTTCATCATTCTTCAAATATCATCAGCAGCAGAATGAATATACTAGCAGCAGAATGATTATGCCTAGCAGCAGAATCATACTTAGTATATTTCCATTAGAACCATGAGCAGCAGAATAAAACACTTAGCAGCAGAATCTTCAAAGTAGCAGCAGTATCTTTTAAACCCAACACGTCCCTGGTTTCAGTTCGAGTTATCCAATACGTTTGAAAATAGGTGAGGGTACTTTCGCTTCATCTCGTCCTCACGCTCCCATGTAAACTCGGGTCCACGCTTTGAGTCCCAGCGAACTTTAACTATTAGTATCATACTACGCTTCAACTTCTTGACCTCACGTTCCAAAATTTCAACTGGTTTCTCTACGAAGTGTAACTTAGGATCTACTTGAATCTCTTTCAAGGGTATGTGTAAGGTCTGATCAGCAAGAAATTTCTTAAGGTTCGACACGTGAAACGTATCATGAACGCCACTCAGCTCTTGTGGTAGTTTTAGTAGGTAAGCCACTGGACCAATTCTTTCAGTGATCTCTAAAGGTCCCACGTATCTAGGTGCAAACTTGCCCTTCTTTCCAAATCGTACAACACCCTTCCAAGGTGATACCTTGAGTAAAACATGATCACCAACCCTGAATTCTAAGGGTCTCCGTCGGTTGTCGGCATAACTCTTTTGACGGTCTTGAGCAGCCTTGAGCCTATCCTTAATTTGAATGATCTTCTCAGTGGTTTCTAGCAATATCTCAGGTCCTATCATTTGACTCTCTCCAGCTTCCGCCCAACCAATAGGTGAACGACACTTTCTTCCATAAAGTGCCTTGAATGGTGCCATATCTATGCTGGTATGATAACTGTTGTTATAGGAGAACTCGGCTAATGGAAGATGGGTATCCCAATTGCCACCAAATTCTATGGCACACGCCCTGAGCATGTCCTCTAAGGTCTGTATGGTACGCTTGCTTTGACCATCGGTATGTGGGTGATACGCCGTACTCATATCTAAGTGTGTTCCCAGGGAACTTTGCAATAATTGCCAAAAGTTTGACGTGAAGCGGCTGTCGCGATCAGATATAATCGATATAGGCACACCATGTCTCGCCACTATCTCCTTGATGAAAAGTCTAGCCAGTTTGTCCATCGAATAATCTTCCCGGATGGGTAAGAAATGTGCAGACTTAGTCAACCTATCTACGATGACCCAAATCGTATCGTGTCCGCTATTGGTTCTAGGAAACTTTGTAATGAAATCCATGGTTATCCTTTCCCACTTCCATTCGGGAATCTCCGGTTGTTGTAACAAACCAGATGGTCTCTGATGTTCAGCCTTCACTTTAGAGCAAGTCAGACACTTGCTAACGTAGACCTCTATGTCCTTCTTCATCCCAGGCCACCAGTACAAGTCTCTAAGGTCGTAGTACATCTTATCTGCTCCTGGATGAACAGAGTACCTCATTGTATGTGCTTCGTTCATGACTAGGGTTCCCACATCACCAGTTAACGGTACCCAAATTCGATCTACAAAGTATAGTCCACCGTCATCCTTTTTCTCTAGTTGCTTATCTAAGCCTCGCATCTTCTCTGTGGGTGCATCCATATTCATAGATGCCTCTCTCTGAGCTGCTAATATCTTATCCTTGATACCCAACTGTATGGTTATACTCATGGCTTTTACTTTCCTAGGCCTGAGTCTTTCCTTTCTGCTCAAAGCATCAGCTACCACGTTCGCCTTACTTGGGTGGTAGCGAATCTCGCAGTCATAATCGCTAAAGAGCTCGATCCACCTCCTCTAGCGCATATTGAACTCTTTTTGATCGAAAATGTGTTGGAGGCTCTTGTGAACAGTATAGATAAAAAATTTCGTCCCATACAAGTAATGCCTCCATATCTTGAGGGCGAATACTACAGCACCCAACTCCAGATCATGGGTGGTGTAGTTCTTCTCATGAACCTTCAGTTGTCGAGAGGCATAGGCAATCACCTTACCTCTTTGCATTAACACGCACCCAAGGCCTTGACATGACGCGTCACAGTATACTACAAATTCTTCGGGTCCATCGGGGAGGGCTAGTATTGGTGCATTACATAGGTTATCTTTCAACGTCTGGAAGGCATTCTCCTGTGCTTCGCCCCAATCGTATTTCTTGTTCTTTTGAGTCAGTGAGGTAAGTGGTTTGGCAATCTTGGAGAAGTTCGCGATGAAACGTCGGTAGTAACCTGCCAGGCCTAAAAATGATCGGACTTCTGTCGGGGACTTAGGAGCTTCCCAATCTTTCACTGCCTCAATTTTTCTAGGATCCACATGAATACCATCTTTGTTAACCACGTGTCCGAGGAATTGGACTTCTTGTAGTCAGAATTCGCAATTCGAGAGTTTGGCGTATAGTTTCTCCTTTTTGAGTAGCTCTAGAATTATCTTCAGGTGCGTTTCATGTTCCTCTTTGGTCTTGGAATAGATCAAGATGTCATCAATAAATACGATGAAAAATTTATCTAGGTATGGCCTGCAAACTCGATTCATCAGGTCCATGAAGACCGCAGGCGCATTTGTTAGTCCAAACGGCATAACCGTGAACTCGAAATGACCGTATCGAGTTCTGAATGCAGTTTTTGGAATGTCATCTTCATGTACTCGTAACTGATGGTAGCCGGAACGGAGATCTATCTTGGAGAAGTACCGTGAACCTTGTAGTTGGTCAAATAAGTCATCAATTCTCGGGAGAGGGTAGCGGTTCTTAATGGTTAGTTTGTTCAGTTCCCGATAGTCGATGCACATCCTGAATGAACCATCCTTCTTCTTGACGAACAATACTGGTGCTCCCCATGGCGAAGAACTAGATCGGATGAAACCTTTGTCTTGGAGTTCCTTTAGTTGATTAGAAAACTCCTCCATTTCAGTAGGTGCCAATCGGTAGGGAGACTTTGCAACCGGCATTGCTCCAGGAATTAGGTCTATCCGAAATTCAATTTCTCGTGTAGGGGGTAATCCGGATAGATCATCAGGAAACACTTCTGGGAAGTCTCGAATGACTGGGATATCTTCTATTTTCTATTCGTCTACCTTCATGCTCACGAGATGTTTCACGTTTTCTTCAAGTCTCTCTCCATAGACTTTGAGTAACTCACCGTTAGGTAATGGTATTCGGACCATCTTCTCATGACATACTATTTCAGCCTTATTCTTAGACAACCAGTCCATTCCCACAATCACATCGAAACTTCCGTGCCCAAATGGTATTAAGTCGATGCTAAAGGTATGACCTTCTAATTCTAATGTACACCCGCGAATGATCTCATTTGTTTCTACCTTTTGACCACTTGCTATTTCAATTTCGTAACTAAAGCCTAGTCTACTAGGTTTCATATTCAACAGATGCATGAATTCAGTGGAGACAAAGCTATAATCGGCACCAGAATCAAATAGTATGGTAGCATAGTGGTCGTTTAAAGAGAACGTACCCGTCACGATGTTCGGGTCCTGGCGTCCTTCTTCAGCGTTCATCACAAATACCCGACCCCGAGCTGGGTTACCATTGTTCCCACCATTCACATTGTTCCCACGGTTCACATTGTTTCCACCAATTGTTGCAGCCTGATTCGGGTTGCTATGCACTGGCGCCTGTGTCCTACCCAACCTAGGGCACATACTACGAAGGTGATTCGGGCTTCCACACTCATAACAAGTCTTCGGGTTAACGACATTCACTGGTGTCACTGGGTTAGCTGCTGCCCTACAATCTTTCGCCATATGCCCAGGTCGCTTACAGTTGAAACATACCACTTGGCATGGCCTAGTCTCTGGATGATGGTAGTTGCATTTGGCACACATAGGGTAAGGACCCTGATACTCCTTCTTGACGGTACTAGTTTCCACAAATCCTTTTCCCCACTTATCTTTCTTATTGTTACCATTTGCTCCATCTTGCTTACTCGGCTCACTCATGACTTTCCACTTTTCATAACTCTTAGACAATGTTCCATTCCTGATCATCTCATCCGTCAGGGCTGCAGATTTCAGTATCGCACTCTGGATAGTAGCAGGCTCAGTTGCTTTCACCATTCCACGAATTTCAGGGGCCAACCCATAGATGTACCTTTCAATTCTCTTAGATTCAGGTGTGACCATATGAGGTACTAATCTAGCGAGCTCATGGAATCGATCCGTATAAGCTGCATGTCCAATTCCCACCATGGTGTGATGGTAGAACTCATGTTCCAGTTTTTGCATCTCATTATCTGGACAATACTCTTCTCTTAACAATGCCTTAAATTCATCCCAACTCATCCCTAGGGCGGCTCCTCTGCCTTTAGCCTGAATTTGCGTATTCCACCAAGTTAATGCTTTTCCAATCAAGGAACAAGTAGCATACTTCAGCTTCTGATGACTCGCACACTCACTTATGTCAATCACTGACTCCATCTTTTCGACCCTTCGAGTATAAGCTATCGCATCTCCACTACCATCAAAGTCCATCGGTTTGCACGCAGTAAATTCCTTGTAAGTACATGCTTTGTTACCGTTGTTGTGGTTCCTGTCATTGACGTGATCACTTCCACCGTTGTTGTCCGCGTGATCATTCCCACTCACGTTGTTCCCTTGTGTTGGGAATTATGTGTTTCTGAAGTTTCAACTGCTGGTTACAGTTAGTACTGTTAGTTATATAGTTAGTACTGCCAGCTTTAAGTTAGTACTGTTCGTGTTAGAAAGGTACTGCTAGCATGTTTTAGTTAGTACTGCTTATGTGATACGCATGAGTTATTATTAGAATAGATATGCAGAGATATGCATGGAGTTATATTAGGAAGAGATATGTAACATCTCTTTACACGTTATTGTAAGCTATTAGGGTTTCCTTGGTGTATAAAAGGATCCCTACGGCATTAGAACAAGGTGAATCTCTAGAGCCTCACCTTGTGTTTAGTAATCAATAGTTAGTAATCTGTAACCTAAGCAGATTAATAATAATCAAAAGTGTTTTTGTTATTCGTTGTTCTTCTTAGCAATACAAGTTAGATTCCGCATAACTTATATTGTTCATAGTCGGTGTTTCTCTTGTAGTTAGTTTGGATCTATCCAAATTAGCTACCACCCTTAACAGGCTAGAAGGATCCATTCAGATTGGGACCAACAAGTGGTATCAGAGCTTGTTGAGAAACTCTGAGTAAGAAGAACCAAAACAGATCTGGTATTATGGAAGGAGGAGAAAAAGAAATTCATAAAATCAAAACCAATGAAGACAACAACCAGAAACCACCACAAACACAAACAACCAATCCCTCATACCATGTCATCTATTAAACTCCCTGTTCTAAAGAAAGGAGAATATGACATATGGGCCATGAAGATGGAGCATTACCTAAGTCACACTGACTATTCTCTGTGGGAAATAATACAGAATGGCAATGGTCCTGTTAAGATTGCAACAGATACCCAAGGGAATGTAAAGGTTTTGCCTCCAAAAACTGTTGAAGAGGTTCAAGCCAGAGAAAGAGAAAGAAAGGCTAGGACCACCTTATTGATGGCAATACCAGAAGATCACTTAGCCAAGTTTCACAAAATGACTGATGTTAAAGAGATGTGGGATGCTGTCAAATCCAGATTTGGAGGGAATGATGAATCCAAGAAGATGCAGAAGTATATTCTGAAGCAGCAATTTGAAAGCTTTTATGTATCCAACTCAGAAGGATTGCACAAAGGGTATGATAGGTTTCAAAGCCTTCTGAGTCAGCTTGAAATTCATGGTGCAGGTGTCTCAACTGAAGATGCCAATCAGAAGTTTCTTAGGGCTTTACCTTCCTCCTGGTCACAAGTATCCTTGATCATGAGGACTAAGCCAGGAATTGACACTCTCAGCTTTGATGATCTGTATAACAACCTTAGGGTTTTTGAACGAGATGTTAAAGGCTCATCTGGATCACCTTCAAGCACACAGAATGTGGCATTTGTGTCTTCTGAAAGCACTAGCAGTACTAATGGAGTTAGTACTGCTCATAGTGTTTCTACTTCTTCTGGTTATAACTCACAAAGGGAAGGTTCTTTATCATATACTGATGATCTTATGCACTTTTTCTTTGCTAATCAATCCAGTGCTCCACAACTGGATCATAAGGATCTAGAACAGATTGATGAGTATGATCTGGAAGAGATGGATTTAAAATGGCAGGTGGCCATGATTTCCATGAGGCTAAAGAAGTTTCATAAGAAGACAGGAAGAAAGCTGAAGTTTGATGCAATGGAACCATTTGGCTTTGACAAGACCAAAGTTGAGTGCTTCAATTGTCATAAATTTGGGCACTTTGCTAGAGAGTGCAGATCAAAGGGCAATCAAGAAGGTAGAAGGAGAGATGCTGGAAAGAATGGATACAAGGCAAAGGAATCTGCAAAGTTTGATGAAGCCAAAGCATTGGTGACTGTTGATGGAGATGAGATTAATTGGTCTGGTTATGCTCAAGAAGATACTAACAACCGTGCTTTGATGGCTCTTAATGAGGTACAATCTTGTTCAAAAGAATGTGTAAAATCTTATGCTAAGCTTAAACAATTATATAATGAACAAAGAGAACAAATTGCACATGATAGCATAGAAATACAAGCCTACACTTAAGCTTTAAAAACAGTAGAAGCTCAATTAGCTTGTCATCAAAGAAATCAAGTCATTTATGAAGAAAAACTTAGGTTTATGAAGATTGATTTAGATGCTAAAACTGATGAGCTTATATACAATAAGAAACTATTAGCTGTTGCTGAAAAAGAAAAAGAGGAACTAAAAATCAGAGTTCAATCTTGGCAAAGTTTTTCTAAAAATCTTAGTAAACTAATAGATTCTCAAATGAGTTCAAGTGACAAATCTGGGCTTAGGTATGGAGATAATTTACATAAGGAAATGTTGAGTTATGAGCAAGAAATGTTTGAAAGTGTATTTTTTAGTAGTGATAGTGATGTAGAAGATGTTCCTGTGAATGATAGATATGCTAAAACTAAAGGAATGCATGTAGTTCCCCCTCCTATCACTGGAATTTATATGCCTCCTAGAAATGATGTTGAGATAGATGATTCAATGTTTACATATGGTCCAAAACAGACTAAAACTTGTGAACCAGATGCTAAAACTAGTGAAACAGAGTCTAAAACCACTGATGTTGCTTCTTCTTGTGAGGAATCAACTGAGTCTGTGCCTAAATTGGTTATTAATGAACCCAAAGTAGTTAATGAACCAAAAGTTTGGTCTGATGCTCCTATCATTGAGGAGTATGAATCTGATAGTGAAGAAGAATATGTGTGTAAAGCCTCTGTTGAACAGGAAAAACCTAGTTGTGCTTGTATTAATACTGTTGAGCATGTAAAAACTCCTAGGAAAGCTGTTAAAGAACAAGACACACATAGTGGGTCAAGGACTCAAAGATTTGGTTTGGGATATAGTGTCACTAGAAAAGCATGTTTTGTATGTGGAAGTTTTAGTCATCTTATTAGAGATTGTGATTTTCATGAGAAAAGAATGGCTAAACAGGTTAAGGTTAAGAATGTTGTTAAAAGTGAGGTTAAATCAGTATGGAACACTGTTAATAGGGTAAATAAGCAAAACTTTTCAAACCATAAGACTCACCATAAGGATAGAAAGAACTTTGTTTCATCAGCAGTGTTAACTAAATCTGGAAAAATAGCAGTTCCTACTGCTAGGCCAAATCTAGTTCCTACTGCTAGGCCAATGTCAGTTACTACTGCCAGGCATAATGTAACTGCTGCTAGGAGAAATTTTAATTCTTCTAAACCAATATTAACTGGGAATGATACACTTAAAAGGCAAAATGTTTTTCACAAAACTCATTCACCAGTTAGAAGGCCTTTTTATAATGCAACAGTATTTAATAACATGATTAGGAAACCCAGAGTTACTACTTCTAAGGTAAATCATGTTTCTACTGTTGGGACACAAGCATTGATTAATACTATTAAAGGAAATAAGGGGAATGCTGTAAAGGCCTCAACATGTTGGCCTTGGGATTCTAGACAAAATGAATATAGATATAGAACCAAGAGCAACAGTGGATCAAATTCTTATAAGGCATTCAAATATAATGATCCACAAGGCAGACTCAAGTCATCTTTAGCTTGGGTCCCAAAGAAAAACTGATTTTTCTTAATTGATGTGCAGGGAAATTCATATGGAGCTTTAAAGGACAAAGGAATTATTGATAGTGGATGTTCCCGGCATATGACTGGAAACAAGGCTTACCTCTCTGATTATGAAGAATATAGAGGTGGATCAGTTGCTTTTGGAGGTAGCAAAGGTCAAATTACTGGTAAAGGGACTATAAAAACAGGAAATTTAGATTTTGAGGATGTGTATTTTGGGAAAGAACTTGAGCAATTCAATCTCTTTTATGTGTCACAAATTTGTGACAAGAAGAACAAAGTTCTTTTCACTGACACTGAGTGTTTTGTATTGTCTCCTGATTTTAAGTTACCTGATGAAAATCAAGTATTACTTAAAATCCCTAGGCAAAACAATATGTACAGTTTCAATCTAAAGAACATCGTTCCTTTTGGAGATTTAGCTTGTTTGATTGCAAAAGCCACAGTTGATGAATCTAATAAATGGCACAGAAGGCTTGTTCATGTCAATTTTAAAAACATAAACAAACTTGTGAAGGGAAATCTTGTAAGAGGTTTACCTTCCAAGATTTTTCAAAATGACCATACTTGTGTGGCTTGTCAGAAAGGAAAGCAACACAAGGCCTCCTGTAAGGCTAAATTAATGAGTTATGTTAGTAAACCCTTACAGATTTTGCATATGGACTTGTTTGGACCCACATCTGTAAGGAGTATAAATCATAAGACCTATTGTTTGGTAATCACTGATAATTTTAGTAGGTTTAGTTAGGTGTTCTTTTTGGGTTCTAAGGATGAAACTGCTGATATTCTTAAAAGCTTTGTTAGGCAGATAGAGAACCAATTAGATCACAGAGTTAAGATTTTTAGGTGTGATAATGGAACAGAATTCAAAAACAAGGATCTCAATGAATTCTGTGATCTCAAGGGCATCAAGAGGGAATATAGCAATGCTAGAACTCCACAACAAAATGGAGTTGCAGAAAGGAAGAATAGGACCTTGATTGAGGCTGCTAGAACAATGCTAGCAGATTCATTTCTACCTAGCATATTTTGGGCTGAAGCAGTTAGTACTGCTTGCTATGTTCTTAATAGGGTATTAGTGACCAAACCTCAAAATAAAACACCTTATGAGCTTTTAACTGGCAAGGTTCCTATTATAAGTTACTTAAGACCTTTTGGGTGCCATGTGACCATCTTGAATACTCTTGGTCACTTAGGAAAGTTTGATGGGAAGTCTGATTCTGGATTTTTGGTTGGCTACTCTCTAAGCAGTAAGGCATTTAGGGTGTATAATTTGGAGACTCATAAAGTAGAAGAGAAATTGCATGTAGAGTTTCTTGAAAATAAACCTAATGTTGCAGGAAAAGGACATGCTTGGATGTTTGATCTTGATTATTTAACAAATTCTATGAATTATATACCTGTTGTTGCAGAGAATCAAGCTAACAAAAATGCAGGTCCACAAGAAGCTAATCCAAATGTAGGTACACAAGAAGATACCAATTCAAGTGACTCTTCTGAGGAATCTTTTGTACTGCCCTTCTTGTCCAATTGCTCTCCAAATGTCAAAAATTCAAGTGGAAAGGTTGATGCTGATTCAAAGTCTGATTCTAAGCCTAATGACACAGAAGATCAAGCTTTTCTAGATGAGCTTGAAAGGCTTACAAGACAAGAGAAGGAAGCTGATGATACTTTTCAAGAGAAATCAACTAGCAGTACAAACCCAGTTCCTACTGCTAGCACACCAGTTTGTACTGCCAGTCCTTCAAGAGTTTATGATGATGATGATTTGTCATATCCTGAGCTAACCAAAGATGTTCTTCAAGATGATGATGTAATGCCTGGTCTTGAGGATATTTATGCCAGTCCAAGAGATGGGATTTTCTCTAATGCATCCTATGATGATGAAGGTGTAGTGACAGATTTCTCAAATTTGGAAGACACAGTGGATGTTGATTCTATTCCTACATCAAGAGTACATACTGTTCATCCTAAATCTCAAATTATTGGAGATCCCAGTTCTGCAGTTCAGACTAGAAGCAGAGTAAACAAGAATTCTGGAGCTCATGCTTTGGTCAGCTACATTCAAAAGCAGAGGAGAAACAATCATAAGGACTTCCAACATTGTATGTTTGCTTGTTTTCTCTCTCAGATTGAACCCAAGGTTATCTCTCAAGCACTTGCAGAAGAAAGTTGGGTTGATGCCATGCAAGAGGAGCTCTTGCAGTTTCAGTTGCAGAAGGTATGGATTCTTGTAGATTTGCCACCTGGAAAGAAAGCTATTGGAACCAAGTGGGTCTACAGAAATAAGAAGGATGAAAGAGGTGTAGTAGTGAGGAATAAGGCAAGGTTAGTTGCTCAGGGCTATAGACAAGAGGAAGGGATAGACTATGATGAGGTATTTGCACCTGTGGCTAGAATTGAAGCCATCAGGATCTTTTTAGAATTTGCTTAATATAAGGGGCTCATAGTTTATCAGATGGATGTGAAGAGTGCATTCCTCTATGGCACAATTGATGAGGAGGTGTATGTGACTCAGCCTCCAGGATTTGTAGATCCTAAATCCTTAAAGAAGGTATACAAAGTTGTAAAAGCTTTATATGGTTTACACCAAGCTCCCAGAGCCTGGTATGCTACTCTATCTTCTTTTCTATTGAAGAATGGTTTTAGAAGAGGAACCATTGCCAAGACTTTATTCATAAAGAAGGACAAAAGTGATATTCTGTTGGTGCAAGTTTATGTCGATGATATCATTTTTGGTTCAACTAAGAAGTCTTAGTGTGAAGAGTTTGAAGCATTGATGAAAACCCAGTTCCAGATGAGTTCTATGGGAGAGCTCACCTTATTTCTTGGATTACAAGTGAAACAGCAAGAAGATGGAATTTTCATAAGTCAGGATAAATATGTTGCAGAAATCCTGAAGAAGTTTGATTTGGTTAATGTTAAATCTGCCAGTACCCCCATGGAGTCAAAGAAGCCATTAGTCAAGGATAAAGAAGCAGCAAATGTGGATGTGCATCTTTATAGGTCCATGATTGGATCTGTAATGTATTTGACTGCTTCTAGGCCTGACATTATGTTTGCAGTCTGTACTTGTTCTAGGTATCAAGTAACTCCAAAGACTTCACATCTTCATGCAGTGAAAAGGATCTTTAGATATCTCAAAGGCCATCTAAAACTAGGTCTTTGGTATCCTAAAGTCTCCTCATTTGATTTGGAAGCTTACTCTTACAGTGATTGATAACGCTTATTTTGAACATGTTTTTATAGCGTTATTCTTATGATTATGCATGTTATTTGGTTGTATTTATGAACATTTTACGCTTAAAAGGTGCAAAAGATGTGTTTAGGTTCAGGTACAACTATGTCGAAGGAAATAGAGAAAAAGATGAAGAAAAGTCGACAAAATCAAGTAAATATGCGCGAAGTGAAGTTTTCCGTTCAAGACAAAGATTCATGCTATGATTATGTTCAAGTTCAAGAGAAAGATGTGGAAATGAAGTCAAGAATAAGTGCCAAGAAGTGTGTTACAAGTGGGAATTATATGCTAGCTCTGAGTTGAAAGTTATGTGCAAGACTTGGTCTAAACCCAAGGTTTAAGTTTCTAGACCCAAGGTTTAAAGAAGGGGAGCTCATGCCTGAGGTATAAGAATTCATGCCTGAGGTATAGCCGTCGCTGTCACCCATACCCAGGGTCTACATTTTCATACCTGAGGTATGCAGAAAAATTGACATTAAGAGTTGCATTAACTCTTCACTTTAAGCACCATTAACACCAAGGCCAATCATTTACTTCTAATCACTAAAGTTCCTGCATCATTATGACACTTGGAGCCCAAGTTGTTTTCTTGTTGGCAAAGGGTAATCTCCCTACATAAGGATAAGAAAAACATAGAGAGAAGAGACAATCAAGATACAATAAACTACAACAAAATTCTGTCACTATTTTCTCTTACATTTGGGGCGACAAAGAGGAGGAAAACGCAGGAAAAGGAGACTAAAACTCTTACCAATCATAACTTCAATTACGCAAGGATCATTGTTGATCATTTCACAAGTGTTCTTCATTACTTGTAATCATCATTACAACATTTTGTAAGACTATTCAATCATGTTTACTATTGATCAATTTCTTATGGTTATTACTTTGTTTACCATGAGTGGCTAAGTGCCTTATGCACTTGCCTAGATGATGTTTGATTTATTATTCATTTGATTGATTATGACTTATTGGTTCTAACACAAAAGAAAAGTTAACACTAAGAACGAGTTGTGCTATCTTAAGTTTTCTCCACCAAAGAGTTATTAAGTTTGGGTAATTTCTAATGATGTATTGGGTTGAAAAAGACATTGTTAGTAAGTTAGTTGTAAACCTTTGTCTATGAGGGTTTTACCTTATGTATTGACCATTTCATAAGAAACTTAATTTAACTTGGAAAGCTAAATAGTGTGGTTGTCAATTATTTGTGAAACGAAAGTGAATCGGGTAATTGAGTTGTGTTAATCTTGGATTGATCAATTCTTAAATATTGTTTTTATAATCCCTAAATCTTGACGAGGATTGAAAGTATTTGAAACAATATAGTTAGTACACCACTAATCGAATTAGAACACCATCTAATTTGTTGATCATAATCAATTGGAACCAATGTCATAATCATGTCAAAGGAATTGTGCAAACTAGTCTAGGCAAGTGTAGTCTTTTAATTATTGAATTTTCATCATCTTTATTTGCTTGCTAATTAGAATTGCTTAGTTGGATTGCTATTTATTTACAAAAATTCACATCACACAAACAAAACAAATCCTAGTGAACGACCTCGGCTTACCTCAATTATCTCTTACTACATACGGACGAGTATACTTGCTCGTATGTGTTTCGTTTGAATCATTGGTAAATCGTGTTAAAAATTTTAAAACTTGGACTCCTAACGGGTGTATCCCTTGAAACACATCAAGTTTTTGGCGCCGTTGCCGGGGATTTGAATCTCGTTTGAGTGAGTTTTTGCTTATAATTCATTAGTTTTAATCTTACTAGTATTGTTGCTCTTTAGCGTATTCTTTAGGTTCTCTCTAAAAAAAAAAAAAAAAAATTCTTTCTAAATTTTTCTCCCATACCGCCGGTATAAATCAAAACCGGGCGGTATAATCTTACTGTTCGACCAAACCGTCAGCTAAAAAATCCAAACCGCCGGTATCACGTAAAAAAAATATATATAAATTTTTTCTAAGTCCAAAACCGCCGGTATAAATCAAAACAGGGCGGTATAATCTTTTTGTCTAAAATTTTCTTTTCGAATTCGACCAAACCGTCGGCCAGTAATTCCATACCGCCGGCCTGACCATATATATATATATATATATAAAAATAGTTCTTAAATCCTTTTCGATAGGCTTGTTTTTCTCGTGTATGACAACTCGTTCTTCTAACGAAGAATTAAGTTCACCATTGTCTAATCCCGAACGTTTATTTTGTAAAAAGAAAACTCCATTTATTCCACCCGATCAAAGAAAACCAAGAACCAAAAATCCACCATTTGAAAACCTTTCCGAAGTTCATCCAATCGTTAATCTTTTTCAAGAAATACCATTTCCAATGGCTGACGATCAACCCATGTGGGGTACCAATAGGGTAGTAGCTCCTACGCCCAAAGCCGCAATTATTCCCGTGAATCTAGGAGAAAATTTTACTATCAAAGGTCATCATCTCTCTATGATTAAGACAACAAATTTGATGGTAGAGTTAAATCTGATCCACATAAACATATTGCCGATTTCCTTGAAATTTGTGACATGTTTCGTTATGGAACTACCGATCCAAATTCAATCCGACTTAAACTTTTTCCATCGTCTCTCACCGGAGAAGCAAAAATTTGGTATAATGAATTAAGCCCCGGAGTGATTACAACTTGGGACCAAATGAGAAGAGCGTTTGTTGGACGTTTCTTTCCACCAGCCATGTTTGATCGACTCTTAGGTGAAATTCGTAGTTTTACTCAAAAAGAAGGAGAAAATCTTGTTGAAGCTTGGCTTCGAATGAAAAACATGCTCCGTAGTTGTCATGGGCATGGATAGTCACGTGGTAATATTATCCAAATCCTTTACCATGGTCTAGATGACGCAACTCAAGGCATACTTGATGCCGGAGGAATTTTCCTTTATAAGACTCCTAATGAAGCTTACAATTTACTAGAAGACCGTGTACTCCTTAAGCTTGATTGGTCTAAAGATGCCAAAACTAAACCTCAACGAAAAACGGTTGCATTTGCGGAAGCAACAAATGAAAATTCCAAAATCTTGGATATGATGAAAGATTTTACCTCTAAAATTGATTCCAAATTCGAAAGTATCCAAAAAGAAATTAAAAAATTTCGTGATGGATGTACTCATTGTGGTGGAAATCACTCCTCATCCGAGTGTGATGATAAACCCATGGGAGGTCCCGAAGCAGAAGCTAATTATGTTTCTGGAGGATATCGAGGAGGAGGATATCGTGGAAACTACTACGGTAGAAATTCTCGAGATTGGCAAGATCGTCCACCAAGGGATGATAGTCGTTCCCAAACTCGTGATGAAAACTGTCAAAAATCTTTTCATGATGAAAATCGTTCTCGTGAAACAAAAAACGAAGAATCTGAATTCGAAAAAACCATGCGTGAATTTGTGCATGCTCAAAAATAAACGAACGAATTCATGAAAAATCAATTCTTTATGCTTAAAAGCAAGGTTGAACAAGGTCAAAAGAATCATCAAGCTTCTATCCAAGATCTTGAGACCAAATTTGGTCGTCTTTCTGATCAACTCGCTGCAAGACCATTCCGTACCTTGCCAAGTAATACTCAAACCAATCCAAAACCATCATCATCTGGAAATTATCGTCCACCTCAAACAAGAAATGAGCATGTGAATGCTATATATACTCGTAGTGGTCTATCTTATGATCCACCACCCAACCCAACCCAAACAACTCATGTTGTCCAAAATAATAGTGGGGATGAAGTAGAAGAGGAATCTAAAGAAAATGAACCAGTTTCTACACCAGTTGATAAACCTACTCCAACACTCAAACCATATAAACCAAGAATTCCATACCCTCAACGTTTGAGGAAGGAAAAAATGAAAGAACAATATGGAAAGTTCATTGATTTACTAAAAGAAGTTAGAATCGACGTTCCTCTTGTTGATGTTCTAGCTGGAATGCCCAATTACGGGAAGTTTTTGAAAGAACTTGTTAATAATAAAAGCAAAATGGAAAACATTTCCGCTACTTTCTTAAATGAAGATTGTTCTGCAATAATTGAAAATAAATTACCAAAGAAACTCGGTGATCCAGGAAGTTTTCTTATTCCATGTACCTTGGGAAATTCAATCACTTGTGATGCTTTAGCCGATCTTGGTGCAAGTATCAATCTTATGCCATACTCGTTGTATGCGAAACTTTCAATCAAAACATTGAAACCAACAAGAATGAGTATACGATTAGCCAACCATACTATCCAGTATCCTGTTGGAGTAGCTGAAAATATGCTTGTTCAAGTTGGAAAATTTGTTTTTCCTGTTGATTTTGTGATCCTTGAGATGGAAGAAGATAGCAAAGTTCCATTAATTCTAGGAAGACCTTTCCTAAATACTGCAGATGCTATCATTCGAGTAAAAAACAAAGAACTCAACCTTGGAGTTGGGGATGAAAGAATTTCTTTTTCAATTAATCAAACAATGAAGTATTCTCATGCTAATGATGACACTTGTTATAGCATTGATGTTATCGATGATATAACAGAAGAAACATTCGATGAGTTGCTTGATGAAAGAATTAAGACTCATAAAACATCTGGACAAATCAGTGATGAAGATCTTGATAGAGAATTTGCTGAATTTATGCAGATTGACACCGAAGAAATTTCGGAGGAAGAAAATACTAACTTTGAAGAGTTAGAATTCAATAATGATATGAGAATTTCAACCTCAATTGAAGAACCGCCAGTAGATCTAGTTTTGAAACCTCTTCCTGATCATTTGAAATATGCATTTTTGGAAGAGAATTCTCTTCTTCCAGTTGTCATATCTTCAAAACTTAAACCTGAAGAAAAAGAACGACTAGTTTCTATACTCAAAAAGCATAAAGAAGCTTTTGCTTGGAAAACTTCTGATTAGGGCTGAGCATCGGGCCGGATCCCGGCCCGTCCCGTCCCGTCCCGACCCGACAAATCCCGATACCGAAAGAAGCAGAAAATTCATACCGATACCGAACCGATTAGAAGTCGGGTCGGTTCGGTTTATTTCGGGATTGTCGGTTTCGAACTCGGGTATAAGCAACCAGCCCGAAAATATTTGTTGTTGATTGATGCTTTTGATCGGTCAATGCTATCTTTTGGACAATGGTCCAGTTTACACTTTACAGCATGGCCTCCACTAACAAACTTGAATAAACAAAGCAATAGGCGACAACAATGTATTGAGTACACCAAAAGAAAACAATTTATAAACTTAAGAGTTAAGATTGTGTTTCCCACAAATAAAGATGGGCCATCTCAACTCACAGTCAAAACTCAAAACTACATCACCTCAACTCCCTAAATCTATCTCAGATTGCTTCAAACTTTGTTACCAATCTTTTACAAGATTTTTTAGTTTGAACAATAATCATCATCGACCCTTTATCACAAGATCTTGAAGCCATAAGTATTCTCCTTGTGTTCTTCGAAGCTGAAACAAGAAAGATTAAACCTTGTGTTCATCAGAGTTAGTGAGTGAGTGAGGAAGACTGTTAAAGAGATAAAAGGGTGTGTTTTGTTGTGATGTTCTTCGGTGTGTTTTTGTGGTGTTCTTGAGATTTGAGAGTGACTGAGTTAGGTGGTAGAGATAAGGGAGGGGCTACTTTTTATAAACTGACGTAATATGCATTCGGTATTCTCGGGTTATGTCGGGTTTTGTCGGTTTTCGGCCCGACCCGACCCGAATCCCGAAATTGTTAGAAATCCGAACCGACTCCCGACCCGAGAAGCTATTATTCGGTTTCGGGACTCCCGGTTTATGTCGGGATCGGGTCGGTTGTCGGGACTCGGGCGGTTTTGCTCACCCTTACTTCTGATATTCCTGGAATAAGTCCAAACTTTTGCAAACATAAAATAAATCTTGAAACTGATTCTAAACCAGTTGTTCAAAGACAACGAAGACTCAATCCAAATATGAAGGAAGTAGTTAAGAAAGAAATAATCAAACTTCTTGACGCTGGAATTATTTATCCTATTGAGGATAGCTCATGGGTGAGTCATGTTCACTGTGTTCCTAAGAAAGGAGGAACAACTGTCGTAACTAATGAACGTAATGAACTTGTTCCTACAAGAACTATCACTGGTTGGCGGGTATGCATTGATTATAGAAAATTAAATGATGCCACCAGAAAAGATCATTTTCCATTACCGTTCATGGATCAAATGTTGGAAAGACTTGCGGGGAACAAATACTTTTGCTTTCTCGATGGATTTTCCGGTTACTTTCAAATTCCAATTGATCCAACTGATCAAGAAAAAACCACATTCACGTGTCCGTTCGGCACATATGCTTATAGGCGTATGCCTTTTGGTCTTTGTGACGCACCAGCAACATTTCAAAGATGCATGATTGCTATTTTTCAAGATATGCTTGAAACCTCCATGGAAGTATTCATGGATGATTTTTCAGTATTTGGAGACTCATTTGAGTCGTGCCTTTCCAATCTTGATAAAATGCTTGAAAGATGCAAAACTTCTCATCTCGTACTTAATTGGGAAAAATGTCATTTTATGGTGACAGAAGGAATTGTCCTTGGTCACAAGATTTCAAGTAAAGGGATCGAAGTTGACAAAGCAAAAATTGATGTTATTGCTAAGTTACCACCCCCAACTAACGTTAAAGGCGTTAGAAGTTTTTTGGGACATGCGGGATTTTACCGTCGATTCATTAAAGATTTTTCAAAAATATCTCTTCCAATGACGAAATTGCTTGAAAGAGATTCAGTCTTTGATTTCAATGAAGAGTGCATCAAGGCATTTGAAACATTAAAAAACAAGCTAACAAATGCACCAATTATGGTTTCACCAGATTGGTCGTTGCCGTTTGAACTCATGTGCGATGCAAGTGATTATGCTGTTGGAGCAGTATTAGGACAGCGAGATGGTAAACATTTTCGTCCTATATATTTTGCTAGCAAAACCTTGAATAGTGCCCAACAAAACTACACAGTGACTGAAAAAGAACTTTTAGCTGTAGTTTTTGCATTCGACAAGTTTCGTTCCTATCTTGTTTTATCAAAAACAATTGTATTCACCGATCATTCAGCTCTGAAATATCTGTTTGCTAAACAAGATGCAAAACCATGTCTTATCCGATGGATTTTATTGCTTCAAGAGTTTGACATTGAAATCCAGAATAAGAAAGGCGCAGAAAATGTGGCGGCAGATCATTTATCTAGATTAGAAAATCCAAATTTAGAGGAATTAGGTGAAAACGAGATTGATGATTACTTTCCTGACGAAACTCTTATGGGAATTGAAGATGAAGAAATTCCATGGTTTGCTGATTATGCAAATTATTTAGCTGGAGGAATATTACAAAAAGGTCTATCTCATGCTGAGCGTAGTAAATTCTTTGCAGACTTTAAATATTATTTTTGGGATGAACCGTATCTATTCAAAATGTGCCCCGATGGTATAATAAGAAGATGCGTTTATGGTTCCGAAACTCGAAAAATTCTTGATGAATGTCATCACGGCCCAACCGGAGGACATTATGGACCATCCACCACCGCTAAAAAAGTTTTTGATGCGGGATTTTATTGGCCAACGATTTTTAAAGAAGCACATACACTTGTGCAGAATTGTGATGCATGCCAAAAATCTGGTAATCTTTCTCGTAAAGACGAAATGCCACAAAAAAGTATCCAAGTTTCTGAAATATTTGATATTTGGGGAATTGACTTCATGGTACCTTTTCCTAAATCTCATAAATTCGAATACATCCTTGTTGCAATAGATTATGTTTCCAAATGGGCGAAAGCAGAAGCTTTACCCACTAACGATGCTCGAGTAGTTGTGAATTTTCTGAAAAAGCTTTTCTCTCGATTCAGAATTCCAAAAGCTTTGATAAGCGACAGAGGAACTCATTTTTGCAATCATCAAATGGAAAAATCTATGAAAAGATATGGGGTCCACCATCGTTTCTCAACAGCATACCATCCTCAGACCAGTGATCAAGTTGAAAACACCAATAGAGCTTTAAAAAGAATACTTGAAAAAACAGTTAAGGATAATCCTTATGTTTGGTCAAGGAAACTCGATGATGCTCTATGGGCATTTAGAACCGCATATAAAACTCCAATTGGTACAACCCCGTATAGACTTATATATGGAAAAAATTGTCATTTACCATTTGAAATTGAACATCGTGCTTACAGGGCATTGAGGCAATGTAATCCTGATTTAAAAATCGCTGGAGAAAAACGATTTTTATAATTACATGAACTCGATGAATTGAGACTCCAAGCATATGAAAACTCAAAATTATACAAAGCTCGAACAAAAGCTTATCATGATAGGAAGCTAAGAATCCGTAAAGAATTCAAGGCTGGAGACAAAGTTCTTTTGTTCAATTCAAAGTATAAATTCAAAGCTCCTAAACTCAGAACCAAATGGTTTGGTCCATTCGTGGTAAAACATGGTTTTCCATCCGGATATGTTGAACTATATGATAAGAAGGGTGGAACTTTCGTTGTTAATGGACATCGAATTAAACTATACCATGATGAGGAGCAATTAAATGAAATGTCAAGTGAGGAAATTCCACTTGAAATGCTCGATAAAAAGAAATATACTGCTATTCCCTTCATGGCACCTTTTCCAGCCGATTATAAAAAAGTAATACAATGGGCTGCGGAAACTGGTTACATCTGGGATGTTCTTCCTAGAACGTGTAACACCGCAAAGTTGCATGATATTGATAAAACTGGAAAAGGAATAGTAAAGGGAAATGTGGTGTATATTCCAAAGAAATTAGGAAAGAATCCTAAACATAAACCACCAAAGTAAGAAAGAATGAGTCGGGCTGATGACTCATTAATAAATTTAGCGCTTCTCGGGAGGCAACCCGTGTGTTTTTTTTTTATGCCCCAATGGTTTCACCATAAGTGTGGGGGCCTTAATATTATGAATAATAAAATACAAAAATATTTTGCATTTTTGTGTGTTTTTGTTTTGATGATTATGCAGGTTAGGATGCTTGATCTTGAAATCAAATGAAATCCTCCTATTCCTTAAGCTCAGGCAATATCATTTCTCTTATGTTTCATTTCCCTATTTTTATGATTTATCGTTCTTAACATTGAGGACAATGTCAAACTTAAGTGTGGGGGGGAGGAAATAGGAAATGATCTAGATTTTTAAATTTTTCTATAAATTTGAGCTGACTTTTAAACTGTTTGCCCCTTTTATCTAGTTGTTTTCGCACGTTGAGAATAATTGATAAAGAATAACTAGATTAATCCACTAATAAAACATGTAATTTTTGAAAATTTGAGATGTGTCCTGATTGGCATTGCAATCCATTTTTTTTTTTTTTTTGGATTGATAACATTGACAGCACAACCATAACCCATTCAACTAAATTGTGAGGATTTGAACCTATTCTTATATAGCATATATCTTTTATGCTCTAATCTTTTTGCTATGAGTGTGCCAGTGATCTTATTTATTCTAGAACTTGTACATGCAAATCATTACCAGACCGTAGTGAGATCACATTCGTGTGATATAAATGTATTCGCGTGATAAGAGGCTACCTTAGGAATTAAATCAAATGGCCTTCCATTTTACACATATTGATATATTAGCTAGCCACATTGGTTAGTTAACCACTTCCATGGACCCATTTGTTAGCACTCATTTTTAGTGCTAGATTCCATTAGTTCACCCTCCGAGCCAGTCTTTTCATTTTGTTACACCAAAAAAATATAAAAATATTTCTCACCTTTAGCCTTAACCTTACCCTTAGTCAAGTCTTGGTTGGTTACTAGCTACTTGGAAAGATGGTTGTTATGTGGGAATCCTTGAAAATGAGAAGTTGCGAACTCCATGATAATCTCATGGATTATATATTGGTATGAAAAAAAACAAAAAGAATAAGTCATCGTCGTTGTTTGATGACATGGATAGCCAATGAGCTATGAATGTATGATATCAAGGAAGAATCTCAATTTCAAAGGAAAGTGGTGATGTAGCTAGTAGCACTTGGTTGTAGACTTTGGCTATTTGTAAAGTTTTTCAATATTAAAACCAAATATATATATATATATATATATATATATATATATCCCATGTCTTATCCTTACCCCTTTTAACTTTGTGAAGTTATCAAGTGTAATGACATGTGGTGACCATCCAATTTTTTGAGGAATGAGATAGCGTTGTTAGCGAGCTAAGGTTATCCTTAGTGACCATCCGTTATTTAATAATTCGAGACTTCGTTGTTAGCGAGCTATTATGTTTTACATGAGATAGTGACACAATAGTCTCATATAACCCTTGAAACCTTAAACCCGAATAAAAGTCCTCTTAGATGTTTACATTTGGTGCTTACGCCACGTCGGTTGAGTTTTGTTTCTTGTACAAGCCTATGGTAATATTTGGATTATATCTGCGCAATGAGTGTGATTATATTATATTTTCCAATCACTACAAATGAGTGTTGAGTGAATCATACTTCATATTCCTTTCGTGAGGTGTCTTAATATGTTATCAGGCAAGAGAATCATTAAGGTATTGTCAAACATCTCATCTTTTCATTTATAAGCCTAAAATAGATGGATCTTATCTTGTACTTGTGCTGGATAGATTTGCATCTCGTTTTTATCATATGGATTTTCTTAAAAGCTAGATTTGCTTGGGGGCAAGCAATGTGTAAGTGTGGGGGATTTGATAACGCTCATTTTGAACATGTTTTTATAGCGTTATTCTTATGATTATGCATGTTATTTGGTTGTATTTATGAACATTTTATGCTTAAAAGGTGCAAAAGATGTGTTTAGGTTCAGGTACAACTATGTCGAAGGAAATAGAGAAAAAGATGAAGAAAAGTCGACAAAATCAAGTAAATATGCGCGAAGTGAAGTTTTCCGTTCAAGACAAAGATTCATGCTATGATTATGTTCAAGTTCAAGAGAAAGATGTGGAAATGAAGTCAAGAATAAGTGCCAAGAAGTGTGTTACAAGTGGGAATTATATGCTAGCTCTGAGTTGAAAGTTATGTGCAAGACTTGGTCTAAACCCAAGGTTTAAGTTTCTAGACCCAAGGTTTAAAGAAGGGGAGCTCATGCCTGAGGTATAAGAATTCATGCCTGAGGTATAGCCATCGCTGTCACACCATACCCAGGGTCTACATTTTCATACCTGAGGTATGCAGAAAAATTGACATGAAGAGTTGCATTAACTCTTCACTTTAAGCACCATTAACACCAAGGCCAATCATTTACTTCTAATCACTAAAGTTCCTGCATCATTATGACACTTGGAGCCCAAGTTGTTTTCTTGTTGGCAAAGGGTAATCTCCCTACATAAGGATAAGAAAAACATAGAGAGAAGAGACAATCAAGATACAATAAACTACAACAAAATTCTGTCACTATTTTCTCTTACATTTGGGGCGACAAAGAGGAGGAAAACGCAGGAAAAGGAGACTAAAACTCTTACCCATCATAACTTCAATTACGCAAGGATCATTGTTGATCAATTCACAAGTGTTCTTCATTACTTGTAATCATCATTACAACATTTTGTAAGACTATTCAACCATGTTTACTATTGATCAATTTCTTATGGTTATTACTTTGTTTACCATGAGTGGCCAAGTGCCTTATGCACTTGCCTAGATGATGTTTGATTTATTATTCATTTGATTTATTATGACTTATTGGTTCTAACACAAAAGAAAAGTTAACACTAAGAACGAGTTGTGCTATCTTAAGTTTTCTCCACCAAAGAGTTATTAAGTTTGGGTAATTTCTAATGATGTATTGGGTTGAAAAAGACATTGTCAGTAAGTTAGTTGTCAACCTTTGTCTATGAGGGCTTTACCTTATGTATTGACCATTTCATAAGAAACTTAATTTAACTTGGAAAGCTAAATAGTGTGGTTGTCAATTATTTGTGAAACGAAAGTGAATCGGGTAATTGAGTTGTGTTAATCTTGGATTGATCAATTCTTAAATATTATTTTTATAATCCCTAAATCTTGACGAGGATTGAAAGTATTTGAAACAATATAGTTAGTACACCACTAATCGAATTAGAACACCATCTAATTTGTTGATCATAATCAATTGGAACCAATGTCATAATCATGTCAAAGGAATTGTGCAAACTAGTCTAGGCAAGTGTAGTCTTTTAATTATTGAATTTTCATCATCTTTATTTGCTTGCTAATTAGAATTGCTTAGTTGGATTGCTATTTATTTACAAAAATTCACATCACACAAACAAAACAAATCCTAGTGAACGACCTCGGCTTACCTCAATTATCTCTTACTACATACGGACGAGTATACTTGCTCGTATGTGTTTCGTTTGAATCATTGGTAAATCGTGTTAAAAATTTTAAAACTTGGACTCCTAACGGGTGTATCCCTTGAAACACATTAGTGATTATGCTGGTGCAAGTCTTGATAGGAAATCCACAACAGGAGGTTGTCAATTTCTTGGTAGAAGGCTTATCTCATGGCAATGTAAGAAGCAAACCATTGTGGCTACTTTTACAACTGAAGCAGAATATGTTGCTGCTGCAAATTGATGTGGACAAGTTTTGTGGATTCATAATCAGATGTTAGATTTTGGTTTCAACTTCATGAACACAAAGATCTACATTGATAATGAGAGCACCATTTGCATTGTGAAGAATCATGTGTTTCACTCCAAAACCAAGCACATTGAAATTAGGCACCACTTCATTAGAGATGCTTATGAGAAGAAGTTGGTTCAGGTGCTTAAGATTCATACTGATGATAATGTGGCTGATCTTTTAACCAAAGCCTTTGATGTTAGCAGGTTCAATTTCTTAGTGGTTAACATTGGAATGCTAAATGTATAGCTGCATTGGTTCAGGGGAGGTAAATAGGCAGGTTATGGAATGATTGTTATGGAGTATGTATCCAAACAGGGGAGGAAAATGTTATAAATGATGAGATGATTTTGCTAAGGGGAGGAAAAAGTTCCAAAAAGTTAAAAAAGTTGAGATGATTTTGATTGGAGAATTATATGTTTTTAGATATCTATACCAGTTGTCTAATACCCTTTATATAGAGGGTTTACAAGAAAACCTAAAGTGAAGAAGTAGAAATTTCTTTCTACTGCTGCCTCAGAAGTTTCTACTGCTAAGGAAAAGGATGTCTTTTAAGAAGCAGAGTGAAGAGTTGGGACATATTTTGGAAATTTTGGAAATCTGGAAGCTTTGATGGAATGAGAAGGATCTTTGAGTGTTGGTACCTCTACCACACAACAAATGGTCATCAGTTCACCATGTTTAACAGACATCAAGAACTGACTAGTCCAGATCAAACGGTTTCTGGTAAAGACTTCTCAAATCTGTTAATGGCTGATAGTTTGCCAAAAACTATATGGTTATCAACTCACCATGCTTCACAGTGAAGAGTTGGCTAGTCCAAAGCAAACGGCTTTTGGTAAAGACATCTCAAATCCATTGATGGTTGATAGTTTACCAAAAACTATATGGTAATCAATGCACCATGTTACTATAATGAAGCATTGGCTATTCCAAAGCAAACGGCTACTGGTAAAGAATTACCAAATCCGTTTATGGCTGGTAGTTTGCCAAAAACTACAAATCCAACTTAGTTGGTATTGCTATGAACAGATTGCTGCTGTGTTGCTGTTTATGAAGATCATCTGGATAGCTGGATAAAGACAAAAGAGTTCAAAATCATCAAGAAGATATTTGAAGAACAGAGTGTTTGGACACATCCTCCTAAAGAAAGCTAAAGAGTTCAAAAGAGTTCAAAAGAAATCAAGAAAAATCAAGGAATCAAGAGAAGCTTAAAGAAAACACATAATCTGAAGAAACATGAAGATTAACAAGTGAACATCATGTTTAATTGAAGAAACTTAGTGATTTGCAGAGAAATCCTAATTTTAGGGGAGGATTTTTGGGAATTATGTGTTTCTGAAGTTTCAACTGCTGGTTACAGTTAGTACTGTTAGTTATATAGTTAGTACTTCTAGCTTTAAGTTAGTATTGTTCGTGTTAGAAAGGTATTGCTAGCATGTTTTAGTTAGTACTGCTTATGTGATACGCATGAGTTATTATTAGAATAGATATGCAGAGATATGCATGGAGTTATATTAGGAAGAAATATGTAACATCTCTTTACACGTTATTGTAAGCTATTAGGGTTTCCTTGGTGTATAAAAGGATCCCTACGGCATTAGAACAAGGTGTATCTCTAGAGCCTCACCTTGTGTTTAGTAATCAATAGTTAGTAATCTGTAACCTAAGCAGATTGATAATAATCAAAAGTGTTTTTGTTATTCGTTGTTCTTCTTAGCAATACAAGTTAGATTCCGCATAACTTATATTGTTCATAGTCTGTGTTTCTCTTGTAGTTAGTTTGGATCTATCCAAATTAGCTACCACCCTTAACAGGCTAGAAGGATCCATTCAGATTAGGACCAACACCTTGGTTGCTGATATGGTTGCCAACTTGGGTGACAATGGTGGGTAGCAGTTCCCGTAGTTGTTGGGCGACAATGGTAGCAACATCAGGAGTCTCATTGTTGGCATTGTCGCTTCCCGTGCCGCGACCTCTTGCCCTACCTCCTCGTCCACCAGTCCTTCCACCCCTTGGTGGTATAACACCTAAGTTACCTTGATTCGACCTTCTTGGAGGCATGATTCTACAAGTAGGAAATTGGTAAACGTTAGATAGGAGATAGGTAAGATAGGTCGGTATACGTGTCGTGCTACTATACTTAACTTCCTATCTGACAATCCATTACTTTGATAAGTCCATGCCGCATCATGTTATCGTAAAAACATTGGCCATGCATTTTTAAGATAGCATCATGTTGCATTTACTTATCATCATCATTTCATGTCATACTATACATAATCGTACACGAAATTCCTATAATGCAAACTATATGGGGGTTCTTAGGTTATAGTCTAGGTTAAACCACCTAATTCTCTATAACCTTGGCTCTGATACCAATCTATCACACCCCAAAAATGGCGCAGCGGAATGGCATTCACGGGGTATGACTTCTTAGTAAAGAACACAAAGTGTCACAATAGAGAAATACTAAATGTAATACATTGAACTGATAATAGTCACAAACTCCCACAACAGGGATGAATAAAAAATACAAAACAACATGAGTCTCAAAGTTACACAACATCATTATTTAATATTAGAATGCAACTCCACGAGATATAACCCGGGAGGGTCTTGACTAAGTCTTGCTAAGTCGGGCCAATACTCAACCTTCTATGGTACCTTCGTTCGTAACACCTGAAAATGGATACTCGAAAACGTCAACATAAAGTTGGTGAGCTCGTAGGTTTAAGGCTTAAACCACGTGGCTGTGAACAATAAGTAGGACATAGTGAAATGAATACCAATTACAAGCACATTATGAAATAGCAATAGTGTCACGCCAACTGAACTTATAGTGTTCCTCAATCACATAACCAAATCACGTAGGGAGCTACCCCGATAGATCTATCAACAAGTGGGCTCTCAACAGAGAGTTAACAGTTTCACCTACTGAACCTATAACCTGTGGGCTCTCAGCAGAGAGTTAACAGTGGCACAGTCATGTAATCACAAAACAAACATGTCATAGCATATAATTGCATCATCACACTTATATGTCCAAAATCATGTAAAACAGTAATTCACAGCATGAAAACATTTGTAAAGCATTGAGTACCATTTTCCCCCAAGGTAAAACACGTTAAAAATGGGGCTACGAGAACTCACCTCAGCAAAAGCAAATCCCGCTTGATAAATTGTAAATGGCAAATTTAGTCTGATAACTCTAATCGCGACCCAAAAATACATATGTCTTAGGTTCGAAAACAAGGCCATGCACGCAAGTTCATACTCTACGTTATCACTTGTACATGTTGTTGTATTATTTGTCGTCAAAATATTGTTGTGTCAACTTGATCCTTTATTTAGAAAATTACCACTATAGGTAATGAAACTTGTTTATTTTGCGACCAAATTTTAGTCGTCATGTTAATGGCTATCTCAAAAATCTCTAATGCGCCTAATATATATATATATATAATGTTCCACCATTTTCGTTTACCTCATTTTAGCCAAAACGTACACTAAAAGGTCCAAAAATCCATTTCTACAAATCCTAACAGCTTTCTATTAGCAAAATAGAAGCTGTCAAAACTATATGTTGCCGCAAATCTTTATTAAGCCATAACTTTTGCGTCGTAGCTTCGTTTCTTAAGTTTGACCTATCCTCGCGAAGGTATTTAAGTATACTATCGGCTTTTCAAGGTCTCGGCTAGTCTAGATACCATTTAGCATCAGTTTTTATTACTCAAATTTCTGGACAGACTCATACTTTTCTGAAAATGTAGTTTTCGTCGTAAATATTGAAATTGGCGTATCTTTTTCGTTACAAGCTCGTTTTAACTCATTCAAGCGGCTACGTTTTCGTTATTAAGTCTATTTTCTATATTTCTAGCTAAAAATTACTCACAACCCACTGATTTTTCCAGTTTTTACAAAACGGGACAGATTGTTTATTAAAAGTGTCAAAACTATATTTCTACTCTTCTAGCCATTTTAGCCACTTAACCACAACTTCTTTTCTAGTCCTAGTTCCTCCATCAACTTCTCAACATGATAATAATGATCTAACCATAAGCTTAACAATATTCTAAGGTCTGTAATAATCATTAAAAATGTGAAGAATCGTTGTAGCTCTTAGACTAGGTTTAATATTATATCTAGGAACACATAATAATGAAGGCGGAATATTCAAACATAGAATCAACATTATTATGAACAAGGTTTTACATTCATAATCTCTAATATTATTTACAGCCCCAATTCTACTTGATCAAGGTAGAACTTTGTTGACCTTGAGGCTGCACTAACTAACTAATAACTAAAACTCTAACCAATTACTAACCCTAGACGTTTATAACTTACGTCTAGGTTACACACACACCCCTTTACTAATCGACTACATCTTGTAGTTGTGCACATCTAAACTAATGACCCATGTCCTCTTTATATACTAGAGGGATTAGGGTTTACAATAAAGACAATCATAATAAGGAAACTAAATCTTTTAAGTAAATCTTCTATAATCTTCAAAATTCTCCATCTTTTTGTAGTTTCCCTTCTTGTCACATTAAGTCCTTCAAGTTTCATTCTTCTTGTTTTGTATCATCAAATCAATAAACCCAACAATCTTCCCCTATTTGATGATGACAAAACAAAGACATTCTTGTACGAACTTCCCTAGACGAAGTAGAGAAGTTGAGATAATTAAATCTCACCATGAATGAAACAATCTTTGTCTTCCCCTTAAGCCATGCCATGCCACTCCAGCATCTCTTCCAACATCTCTTCCCCTTTTTGTTATCAACAAATAGGGAACGTATGCAAAACTTCCCCTCGAGTGGTGCATGTAGATGATTAAACATTCAATCAATAAGCTTCCCCTGAAACCAATATGTTTACATCATCTCTTGAATCTTCAATTCTGTAGACTCTATGAATTGATTACTTGTGAAGAAAACCGAGTATAACGAACTTGATGAAGAAGTTGAATTTCCCAAACTTGCGTCTTATGTCTTGCACTATCCACGTGACTCCAAACTTATCCTAAAAGTAGGCTACTAGGACCTCTTGATAAATCCTCAATTATATGAGACACTGAGCACTACAATGTAATTCCTTTAAGTGATAGCAAATGTGTGTATTCAGCACCCTAAGTTTATAGATCACACATCCTTGCTAGATTCATCAAGTCTTTGTCATCGCAATAACACACAAACATAAAAACGCGCACCTGTGAAACTCAACTACAACATCAAATAAATGATATTCAACCTTCTTCGTAATCAATTAATCCAATAAGAACAAATACGAGCCTTTTAAAACCTTTAAGAACATAAACCAACTAACCATCTTGTGTGTGTGAAACTAATAACCTGTGTGTGTAATCTAACAAACTGCTCATAATTAACCGAGAGCCAAAGTAGAATCAATCTCATAAAAATCCATCTCGGCTTCCCCTCACTGCTCGTACTTGTCTCCATAAATCATCTAATCACGCAGTAGGTTAAACATACTCGTAACAGCAGAGTCAAAATTCAACAGCAGTACTTTCATAAAACTAGCAGTACTTTCAAAAAGCTAGCAGTACTTTGAACGAGTAGCAGTACGTTGCAGCAGTATGTTGCAGCAGTACCTTAAACATAACAGTACGTTGAAGTATCCAATGAGCAGTACTTTTCTCTAATGTAGCAGTACATTAAACAAAATCATCCCACGTGAGCAGTACAAATTAATATATGTCACCAACTGCTATTCCACCACTGCCTCACAATCTCGGACCCCACTTAATTATCAACGACCGACAACTTGCAGAAGACACCAAACACGTTTCTCCAATCAGTAAGCGTAGCAATATATTCATTGGAACCGAATATTAAATACTTCAATAAACTCAATCTGCTCTCTATTTGCACTATGCGACAAACCACTTCTTATCCCAATTAGTATGTCAAACCAATTTGTATGTCACACCAGCAGCATAATCACACCACGACAAACCAACTTTTTTTTTTATCACTGTCCCACAATTAATGAATTAATAACATACACAATTAATGCGAACAGTAACATGATCTTTTTGTCGTCTTTATACCAATCGATACCCAAAAAAAAAAAAAAACCAAATCGTACCTTGGAAAAAAATTTCCTTCGATCACAAACTTTTTCTTCAAATCTGCTACTCTTCAACAATAAAAACCTTGTAACATCTCCTAGATATCATGAGCCCCAGGCTCTGATACCAATTGTGAAAGATCATTGTAGCTCTTAGACTAGGTCTAATATTATATCTAGGAACACATAATAATGAAGGCGGAATATTCAAACATAGAATCAACATTATTATGAACAAGGTTTTACATTCATAATCTCTAATATTATTTACAGCCCCAATTCTACTTGATCAAGGTAGAACTTTGTTGACCTTGAGGCTGCACTAACTAATTAATAACTAAAACTCTAACCAATTACTAACCCTAGACGTTTATAACTTACGTCTAGGTTACACACACACCCCTTTACTAATCGACTACATCTTGTAGTTGTGCACATCTAAACTAATGACCCATGTCCTCTTTATATACTAGAGGGATTAGGGTTTACAATAAAGACAATCATAATAAGGAAACTAAATCTTTTAAGTAAATCTTCTAGAATCTTCAAAATTCTCCATCTTTTTGTAGTTTTCCTTCTTGTCACGTTAAGTCCTTCAAGTTTCATTCTTCTTGTTTTGTATCATCAAATCAATAAACCCAACAAAAAATGTCTAAATATACAAGTTCACTAACATATATGCTTATAAGGTTTATTACCACCTTTTTATGAAGAGTTTTACTAACTAGCTTTCTTGTAACCAAAACTTGTTAAAAATATAATCTTTGTTAAAGGATCATTGTAAATGTGAACTTTATCAACATGTACCAAGTGATAACCAAGTATAGATACTTGACAAGCAAGATGACATAAAGAAAACATGAACTTTTTGTAGTGTAAGATTTACTTACAAAAGAGATTAGTGATATAAGAGTTGTAAAACACTTGATTAACCCAAGCTTAATGTTTCCAAAGCCCTTACTAAAGTATCCTAATGATTCTTGAACTAGGCAACTCAAGATCTCTTTTCCCTTGCTCCTTTGGTTGTGTCGAATTGCAAGTGTGAGGTAAGTATGTATAATTTTTTCTTCTCTAACTAGTGCAAGAATTGATATAAGTATGCCTATATATACTAGTGAATATTCAAAGTTAGAATAAATGGGTCAAAAATCATCATTTAGTTATGTTTCTAGGTTGGGCTGATTGGGGCTATAGGGGGGGCGCAAATTGGTGGTCAAGCCACCAATTTGAGTTCCATGTTTCATGCTAATGTGTTGGTTAATTAATGAGCACATGTTATTTGTCTAACAAAATCTTCAAGACTTGAAGGGGGGGAATGGGTAGGAATTAGGATGAAATGAGTAGTTTTGATACAAGAGAGTATATAATGTATGTATTGGGTGTTAAAAATAAGTATTGGTTGTTGTTTCGGTAATTAACGAAAGTTGTTCGTATTTAAACGTAAGTTGTAAAGAAATTACTTTAGGCATCAGGAAATATTTTTGGAAATTTGATAATAATTTGGAAGTATAAAAATACTTTAGAAACAATCGTTGGGAGAATTGGGTATATCGGGTGTTAAATCTTAAATAGCGAATAGCGTTTCTTGAATTGCCAACTGTAAGTATTTAAAGAATAGGAAATTGTTTTTTGGTTTAAAATTGTGAACCGGAGTAGGAGCAAGGTACTGGAGCATTGTGGACTAAATACATCCTAAGTCCTAGTGATAAATTATTTATTTAAAACGAAATGCGGTAACTTAAAAGGTTCCTAAAATTACCAGTTGTCACATAAATATTGGCCATTCTCCAAACTGAGTTCAACCTTAAAAGTGTTTTTCATGCTGGAGATAGTGAGGGCTAGATGGATCTTTTGTTCTGCCATTAGAGAGGCTGGAAAATGAAGAACATAAGATTAGAAAAGATGAGAAGTCGCTTTTTAGATTTAGGTATTATGGAGGCCTGATACCATGTGAGAATATAATCGTGTGTTTCATTCCTTATGCCAAAGGCGTATATATACAAGAGTTATACATATCCATCCTAACTGACTATGAGAGAATTATGGATTTGATATACATTCCATATATACAAGAGATATATACTATTATTCTAATAATATATTTTCATTTATTAAATAAAAATACAATTTATATAAAACTTGAAATAGAAAAAAATAACACAAAAAACAAAAAAAGACATATAAAACTCTTCTTCTACCACCACACACACACACACCCCTACCTTATCTTCTTCCTCTTTGCTTCTTCTACCTCACGAACCTCCAAAACACACACTATAAAAACACACAAACACACATTTATATCTAAAAAAAATAAAAAATAAAATAATAATAATAATAATAAAATAAATAAAAAAAAAACTTACAACGCACGTTTCTGTGGCAACTTGGAGCATAACGGCGTTGCAACTTGCTTGGGGTCGGTGTCATAACGCCTCGTAATGCCGAGCCACGTCGGCATAACACCCGGGCCGGCGTTACGGTTCTTGTGCTCTTAGCTAAATGGTGAAATGTGTACAACAGACACTCAACATAAGTGAAGTTCATTTCTTCTCCGGTTTTCCTAAGAGATATGTACTTCTGAAACACAAAATAACATGACACGCGTACATTAAAGTACAATAAAAAGTGCGCTGAATTGCAGTTAATATATAGATTTACGCATTATAGCCACATAGACCAAAGAGGCGCACACAACAACAACAACAACAACAATACTCAAAGAGGTGCAAACTAAGAATGAAAAATTGATAATATTGGCAGTTTAAATCGGCAGATAAACACTAACTCCGTACACCCGTGGTTGTCGACTCATCATTCAACAAGTAACAACCTCAAGCAATGTTCAGTTGTTTCATGCTAACTGAAAGGAGTTCATGCTAACTAAATTATGTGTGAAAAAGGATGCCCAAAAACTGTGAAGTGGGCTGGTATTTATAGGCATAAAAAATTTGCCCGTTACAGAGGGACGATACCACTAAATATATCACGGTACCACTAAATTTAACGGTACCGTGTGAATTAGTGGTACCGTGCCAGACAAGAACGCTATTGTTTTTGTTTTTTGTGGTGAAGGTTTATTTGGGGAAGTTTGGAGCAGTTTTGGGTGGAAAAATAGATGTTGGGAATTTTAAACTTATTTTTCCAATTAAAACATTTCTTTATATTTCAAAAATAATTTGTAAAGTGTATTTTTGAAAAAATATTTTGTCACATTAAAAATGTGAAGTTTAGAACACAAATTCATTACTATGATCATTTGTCAAGTTGTAAATTTGTTTGTTCTTACCTAGAGTGATTTACATAGAAACGAGATATTTCGACTAAAAACTTGTTTACATTAATTTTAACGTAACGTGTTTTTATATTTTGTTATCATCAAAACGTAGAGGTGCCGAAAAATAGAAATAACGTTTTCAGACATTATTTGTATTAACAGATGTGTTTGAGGTTGCTTGGGACTCAAGCAAGTCCCCTAGTCAGTTTAGACTAGGAGAACCGGCCCCCTCACCCTATAAAAGGAGGTGAGCGGGTGATGCTCAAGATACGCTCACATCTTTTATTCTTTCTTTGTAATATGGATCGAGGTGTTAATAAACTTAGTCGTTAGGTTCTTTGTAGTCTTGACGTATCTCTCGTATTAACTACTTGTGCTCGATACATCTTCTGATTTGTTCTCGTAATTGTCCCACATAAACATAATTTTAAGAGACTTAAAATGAAGTAATTATTTATCTTGTAACAAAATATCTTATAGTATCATATCTTTTCTCATTTTCATGATATTGAATGCATAACGTACAATCATTTTTGGATAAAATTCAGAAAGTGAAAGAAATGAAATTGCCCCCAAGAAAATAATATAATCTTTAAAATGGTACAAATCTAACAAAAGTAGTCAAGGAACCGGGTCAAGACTTGAGAGAACAAATATATTTTTTCCATGGTTTGTGATACCTGTCAACGATAAATACTAGTTTAACATGCCTAACATTTTAAAAAATCTAAGACGTACAGTTTGAAAATGACACTTTGGTCTTATGAATTGTGTAGGCTACAAGTGTTCCAATTTGATTGCTTCTTTACATGTCATTCTCGACGTAGACCAAGTCATGCGTTGAAATATCCACATATAATTCATCATCTATATAAAGATGCACCACAAAATATCCACAACTATAGACCCAAAACATGCCTTCTGTTGCACTTTCGAAACTCATTTTCATCTTATTCATATTGAATATTCTATCACACGTTTCGGTCACGAAAGCCTTGAATCAGACTACGAACATAGGAGTGATCATCGATGAGAGTTCCCGAGCAGGGAAAGAACAAAAAACAGCTATTAAAATTGCGGTCCAAAAGCTAAATTCGGGTTCTAATGACCATAAGTTAGCTATTCATTTCAAGAACTCTAGTGGAGACCCTCTTGAAGCTGCTTCTTCAGGTTTTATTAATATTTATGTCTTTTACTTTATAGAGTCATTCATATGCATATAAATAGTTGCGAGGTTTTTTATTTTAAGTTGCACATCTAAAGTTTTATTAATATTTATGTTGCAGCAAAAGATTTGATTGACAAACAAAATGTACGGGTAATAATCGGGACAAATTCGTGGGAGGAAACTATACTAGTTGCGAAAATAGGACAAGATGCTCAAATCCCGGTTATTTATTTAACTCCCGATACTTTACAACCTCTGTCGCTTCTTCAATGGCCTTTCTTGGTACAAATGACCAATTTAAATATGTCTGACGAAATAAATTGCATCACGTCTATCGTGCAATCATATAATTGGAAAAGGGTTATCGCGGTTTATGAAGATAATGCATATGGTGGTGAATATGGGGCTTTATCATTATTATCTGAGGAGCTTCAAAAGATTGGTTCCATAGTTGAACAACGTGTAGTTTTACCTCATTTCACTACACCATTTGATCCAAAAGAGACCATTCGGGACGAGCTAGTGGAAGTTTTGACCACAAAGCAATCACGGGTCTTTATTGTGTTGAAGTCGTCTTTACCTACAGCAACTAGGGTATTTGAAGAAGCTAACAAACTAGGATTAATGGGTCGAGACTCAGTTTGGATTATTGGAGATAGTATTTCTAATTTTCTTGATTCTATTAACCCATCAGTTTTTCGACTCGTGCAAGGTGCTTTGGGCATCAAGACGTATTATTCAGACCAAAACACACAATTTCTAGACTTCGAATCTAACTTCAAGAAAACTTTTAGATCAAATTATCCCGAGGAAGATAAGTTTGAACCAGAAATCTACGCGTTACGTGCATATGATAGCATAGATACTATCTCACGAGCACTAAAACATTTAGAAAATTCAAACGATACTGATGTTGGTTTCTCAAAGATGTTGTTGGACACAATTTTATCAAGCAACTTCACTGGTTTGACCGGCCAAATAGCTTTTCAAGATGAAAAGCTATCGGATCCCCACAAGTTTCAGCTGGTGAATATAATTGGCAAAAGTTACAAAGAGCTCGGATTCTTGTCACCAAAGACGGGTTTTTCAAATATTGGACCTGGAGACAATCGTAGCTTAAGGCAGGTGGCCATAAGCTGGCCCGGGGATTTAATAAACAGAATACCAAAAGGATGGGCAATGCCTAACAATGCAAAGAAAATGAAGATCGGTGTTCCAGACGCGACGTCATTTGATAGGTTTGTGAAAGTGAAATGGATCGAGAGCACGAATGAGACCAAATATTCTGGTTTTTGTATTGATGTTTTTAAGTCTGTTGTCGCCACTTTGGAAGAGAAATACGGTTACACGTTACCTTACGAGTTTGTAAACCATACGGGCTTGTACGACGATATGGTGGAACAAGTCTACTTTAAGGTGCTCATTTATTTCATTGTTAAATATGTGACGATATTGTTGCTCAACAAGCATCACAGGTGTTACTAGAAACTAGTTTAAATTGACAACTAACTTTAAAGTTGGGTTAAAATAACTGAGTCAAAAAATCACAAAGTTTGATTAGTTACTTAGAGATCCGATCACTAAAAAGTGAAACAAATTAAAAAGTCTAGAAAGCTTATCATCTATTGCCATATGTCCCCACCCACTCTCTCCCTTTTAATTTTTGTTAGGGATATTTTAATTTTCTTTAATTTGGTATGCATTATGATATATGAATCGCAACTTCTTTTTTTTTAACTTTTTAAGTGGGTGTTGATTTTCGTGAAATTTTCGGTATTTTCGGCTCTAATTTTGTCTAATTTAAAGGCCGAATTTTGCAAAACTTAAAACACGAAAGTTGTAGCTTTTTTACCATTCTTTACCCAGAAATTTTAATCAATCAAATCCGATTTGATATGAGTGAGATATCGCACGTTAAAGATGAACAATAACTGATGAACGTTATCAAAAATAACTGGTGAAAATAATTGATGAACGTTATAAAAAATAACTGTTGAACAATATCAAAAATAACTGTTGAACGTTATTTTTTTCGTAAACTGCTGAACATTATCAAAAATAACTGGTGAACAATATCAAAAATAACTGATGAACATTATTTTTTCAAAAACTGCTGAACATTATAAAAAATAACTGATGAACGTTATCAAAAATAACTAATAAACAATATTAAAAATAACTGTTGAACGTTATTTTTTTCGTAAACTGCTGAACATTATCAAAAATAACTGATGAACAATATCAAAAATAACTGATGAACATTATTTTTTCAAAAACTGCTGAACATTATAAAAAATAACTGATGAACGTTATCAAAAATAACTAATAAACAATATTAAAAATAACTGATGAACTAATAAATATTGTTTTTTTATTAGAAAATTGTTGAACTGATGAAAAATACTAAATAAATCACTAATCGAACTACACAAATTATATAAAATTAAAATAATTTCACCTCATTATCAATCAAACTAAAACAAAATAAAGAAAACTTCAAGATGAATACCCATGAGTGTTCATCAATTAGTTTACTCGTCATCTTCACCTATGTGAACATTTGAAGCTATTCATGAAATAAAGAAACGTAAGTATCCATTATTGTGATGTAAAATGGATCAAAAAGTATAAACATCAAGAGTAAACGTTAAAAAAGGTAAACAACACGTTGTTCATTAAATTGAATTCCATTGATAAAAGTAAAATAAATCTACAAAATTTCACTTTGTATTACAAATTTAGATCTCTGTTCGTCATGGTTTTGATGAACAAGTCCACAAACCATAGATAAATAGAAGAACTAACAATTGAAGTATTTTAAACGATTTAAATTAAATAGATAAAATCAAAAATTATTCTTTACTTGACTGAGTTAACGTTGTTATTTACTAAAACATCATTAATCGATATTTGTTGAACAATTGAAAGACTAGATGTCAAAGCTATTGAATGAACTCAATTAAGTTATTATAACAGGAAGATAATGATTAACGACAGTCTAGCGCAATTCAATATACGAACCTCAAAATCAAACAAATCAAATTACGAATTAAAATCATATTCGGAATTCAAGTTATCAAACCTGGGATTGAAGAGAGTAGGTGGCTTATAGTTGGAAAAGTAACAGATGATTTCCAAAAGGGGGGTTCTTGAATATAATTCTAAGTTCCCGAAACTACCCTTATTAACTGGGAAAAGGGGATACACGTGTCAAGTGAAGGTTGCTTTTTAGACTTTCTATTTGTTTGAGTCTTTTTATTCGATCCGGTACCATTATCATATTCATAGTTATATTTGATACGGCGTTTTTATTATAAATACATTATCTTGATTATACTTAAGGGAACATATGTGATGTTCCTAGCATGCATTCTTTTATTAGATAGCATCTAAAAGATGGACTAATGTTATATTTTATGTTTATGCATATTCTTTTGGTGACAAAAAGAACTATGATGCCGTTGTTGGTGATGTTACAATACTGGCTAACCGTTCAAGATACGTTGAGTTCACACAACCATTTACTGAATCGGGGTTGTCGATGGTGGTGCCAGTGAAAGCAGAACCACAAAGGGCATGGAAGTTTATGAGACCATTTACGACGGAGATGTGGTTAGCTACATTTGGCATAATGTTCTACACAATGTTTGTGGTCTGGTACATGGAGCATCAAGTGAATCATGAGTTTAGAGGTCCATGGAAGGATCAACTTGGAACAGCATTATGGTTCACCTTCTCGTCCCTTTTCTTCGCACATAGTAAGTAATTTTGAATCGTGCTGGTTCAATCGGTTTACTTTTATATAGTATGAGAACTGATTTGGATAAAAAAAATCGGGTGCATTTAATAAAAACGAGGAGTAGTTTGGTCGCCGTTTGTACATTATTTCTCTGAATTATGTTTATAAAATAATTTTTTTTGTTCAACGCAGGAGAGAAGATACGAAGCAATCATAGTAAAGTGGTCGTTATGATATGGCTCTTTGTCGTGTTCATATTAACCTCTAGCTACACAGCTAGCCTCACCTCAATGCTGACAATACGTATGCTAGAGCCTACGGTAAGAGATATAGAGTGGCTAAGGAAAACGAATGCACCCGTGGGATGTGATTCTAGTTCATTTGTTGGCAACTACTTAACGAATGTTCTAAAACTGAAAAACATCAAGAACATATCTTCGCAAAGCGATTATCCAAACAACTTCAAGAACGGAACTATCAGTGCTGCCTTTCTCGAGCTCCCTTATAAGAAATACTTTCTCAAACAGTATTGCAACGAGTACACAGACGTCCGCCCTTCGTATAAATTTGGAGGTCTAGGCTTTGTAAGTATATCAAATAACTTTCTCTATCATTATATCAAAAGTGGGGGATATGGGCAAGTAACAAGTCATAATAGTTTCAGGTCGAGTAATATTTTGTTGTCGGGTCAAGATGGCTGGGTTTTAAAAGAAAACAATCCATTCAAATATTCAATATGCGTTAAAAGTATATTTTGGGAGGGGCGAAATAACCACGTGTGTGTTATATCTAAGTTACTAACGGCTTTCTATTGTGCATCCTTGTAGGTTTTCCCTAAAGATTCTCCAATAACTGATGATGTCTCAGGAGCTATATTATATCTCATGGAAGAAGGCAAGATTCGTGATCTAGAAAAAGAATGGTTCGACACCTCCCAAAATTGCTCAACTTCCAATCCCGGGTTAGGCTCGGAAAGATTGAGTCTCGCTAACTTTTGGGGAATATTCCTCATCTCAGGTCTCACTTCAACGCTAAGCTTCCTAATCTTCCTTTATCGGTTACTCCATAACCGTATTGAGCAACGCATTATTACCTTCAATGAGTCCAATGGGTCGCACTGGAATAACGAAAGCCGTTGGAGAAAAGCAGTCAGATTTATCCAGATTGTACTTAGTTTGAATCATAATCGAGTTGAACCACGAGAAAGTTCGCACTCAACACCCGAATGGAATCATCGGAACCCACCACAATGGGAACTGGTGAGTCCTTCAGAGGTCCCTGAGCATTTGGAAATTGGCAGGCCTACACAACTCGAAATCCCAATGAGGAAAATGGAACATATTGGTGAAGATTTGCAAGGAGAATAAAAAATATATGGGTGTGTTTGTTTCATTAAGATGTTTTAGGTCTGAATCTGACTACCACATCTTACCAGTAAGAGGTGGCTAGAAAGTCTAAATCTGAACGAAATAATGTTGTTTGTTTTTTTTATAATTGTCCGAATAATTTTAAGTACTCGTTTCTGCAATTTATTTAAGTAACTTATGTAGATATGAAACAAGACTTTTTATCATAAATATAACATAGTTAATAAACCATCAAATATATTATATTAACACGAGTCTTCAATCTCTTATCGAGTAAGAAGCAGTAAGACAAGTCCCCCACCTCTTACTGAGTAAGATGTTATATGTCTAACTGGGTCTGACTTAAAAGAAAAAAACAAACAAGCAAAACGTTTGACCACCTCTTGCTGGTAAGAGTAAGAGGGCTAGTAAGATTTTTTTTTAAAAAAACAAACACACCCTACGTCCAAAATCATTTTCAGATGTAGAAAAGTTATTTACAATTTTACATGCATTCATTTGTATATACATTTATATAAATCTTTCATTCTTTTTCAATTATCTTTTGTTCATATATTATAAAACATTATACCAAAAGTACCCATTTTAACCCATTAACAAGCTGGTCAAAATTGCTACCTCTAGAGCACTAATAAAAATCAAATCAAATATATATAATGAGAAAAGTAATACAATTTTAGATACTAAACATTCAATTCGTCTAAATTCTACACAATCCATCTCTAAAAAGTCCCAGAACATTGTACATAGAACCTCCCCAGCACTCACCATAAAGGAATACAAAGAAGAGAGAAACTGTAAGATAATTGAATCGTGTGTCTATTATTGATCACAGAGGCCCTATTTATACATTGTAGATACATATCAAGACTAACTAACTATGAGAGAAATATGTGAAGTGTGATACACATTCCTCATATACATGATATACATAATAATCTCATAACATACATGATATGCTAATAGTCCCCCGCAGTCGAAGCGGGAGGAGGGCGGACGCTGAGACTGTCACGGAAGTCATCAAATAAAACACGAGGAAGGCCTTTCGTAAATATATCAGCAATTTGGTAACGAGATGGGACATGTAAAACTCAAACTTCACCTCTGGCCACCTTTTCACGTACAAAATGAATATCCATCTCAATATGCTTGGTACGTTGGTGCTGTACCGGATTTCCAGAAAGAAAAATAGCACTTATATTATCGCAATACACGAGGGTTGCTTTGTCAATAGGACATCAAAGTTCCAAAAGAAGATTGCGAAGCCAACATGATTCAGAAACAACATTTGCAACTCCTCGATACTCCGCTTCAGCACTAGAGCGGGAAAGTGTAGGTTGTCGTTTAGACGACCATGAGATCAAACTGTCCCCAAGATATACACAATACCCAGATGTTGAACGGTGAGTGTCTGGACAACCACCCCAATCAGCATCGGTGTAGGATACCAAGGAAGAATTCTGAGACTGATAGAGGTGCAAACCATAGTGTAACGTGCCCTGGATGTAGCGCAAAATACGCTTTAGGGCTGTCATGTGATCTTCGTGAGGATCATGCATGTGAAGACAAACCTGTTGGACTGCATAAGATATATCGGGACGAGTGAAGGTAAGGTATTGCAAGGCACCTGCAAGACTTCTATAATGTGTTGGATCAGAATAAGGAGCACCCGATGTAGAACTTAGTTTAGCCTTAGTGTCAACAGGTGTTGGAGAAGGCTTGCAAGAAGACATTCCAGCACGTTCAAGAATATCTTGAGCATACTTATATTGGCTAAGAAAGAGATCATATTGATGACGGGTGATTGCAATCCCAAGAAAGTAGTTCAAAGGCCCCAAATCCTTCATTGCAAATTCTTTAGCTAAGAGCCCAATAATAGAATGACGAAGTGCATCTGAGGATGTGGTGAGTATAATGTCATCAACATATAATAAAAGATAAGCCAAGTCTTTACCGTTGTTGTACAAAAACAAAGAGTGATCACATCGACTATGTACAAAACCCAAGGTAGAGACGTACAACACTGGTACAGAAAGTGACTTTCGGCACACCAAAAATGTGTGACGATATGCATATAGTCACACACGTTTTTTTGGGTGCGTGTGATGAAAGGTCGCGCCACCGTAGGTAGCATATGGTCACATTGTTTAGTTTGTGGCCATTTTCATTAAAAAAAGAGTGACCAAAACCCGAATATGTGTGACAAATTAGGCACAAGTTTTGTTGGATTTATCAGTTTTGTGTGACTATTTCCCGTCCTATGGCCACATGAATATATAATAAATGTGACGTTTGTAATGATTTAGTCACACAACGTGTGTTGTTTTTTTCGAGTTAGTCACATACAATTTAAAAAACAATGGCCAAAAGTGTTAATAAGTGTGACCATATGCTGTTTAAAGTGAAGAAATGTGTATTTTGTGTGACTATTGATCATCCAATGGTTACATGAATTTTTAGTTTTTGTGGCCTTTTGTAATATTTAGTCACACAAAGCATGTTTGTTTTGGGTATTTAGTCACATACAATTAAGCATCAAGTGGCCAAAAGTGTTAATAAGTGTGACCATATGTTGTTTAAAGTGAAAAAATGTGTATTTTGTGTGACTATTGATCATCCAATAGCCACATGAATTTTTGTGTGTGTAGCCTTTTGTAATATTTAGTCACACAACGAATTAAACAAACATTGAAAAAGTGTTAATAAGTGTGACTATATACATCTTTTAGTCACATTTAAGAAATCAATATATATCAAAACAAATTCAAATATATATCAAAACAAATTCAAATACAATAATATCTAACAGCAGTACTAACTATATGAACCAACAGTACTAACTTATAACTAACAGTTGTAACTAATAAACTAGCAGTATTAAAAATGATCCATCTGCTCATACTATAATATCTAACAGCACAAAACAAATCTCTGAAATCGCAAGAACATGTACTAACTAAATGAAGGATTAGATGGATCTATCATCTGCTCATACACTATCCGAAGACTCGATCAGGATTCTCTTGGACTTCTGCCTATATATTCCAGATGTATTCAAAATGCCCATTACTGCATCTGTTACACTCAATCCTTGTTTGCCAGCTAAGTAAGCTGCATTCTGCAAGTCGTAAGAACAAAAATGGTGTCATTTTTATCTTATTGATAAACAAAACAAACAAGATGAAAAGATGTGACTCACCTTTATGTTGATCAAGACACCGGAAACTGAAGTAGCATTACTCGCAAGGTCCAAAAAGTCAGTTAGTCTCATGAAGTTGCCAGCATTTTGGAATCTTGGATTTCTTGAGAATGAGCAGTTTGAAAATGGCTTGAACATTACAGCTAAAACATAGGAAACAAAAGCAAAGTAAGAAAAAAGGCAACCGGTAATGAAGCAAACAAAATGAACCCAATTGATGGCATGTGATAACTTACGTTGCAAGCTTTGAATCTGGTCCCACCTGAGAATGAAGGTAAATACTCCACTACCATATCGGAGTTCATGAATGATTGATGTAAGAGTAGTGAAATTTGACTGGGCGACTGATGTTCTATCGATAAGGTTTATGGAACCTAAACAAATAGGTATTCCATCACTTGTCATCTGAACAGGACAGTCGATGATATATGCACCATCTGAAACAGCTTTTTGGTAAGCCAGATCAGTACAACCGGGGTAGTCACCACTTGCTCCCTCGTATGAGATGATCAAAGGTTTCGCTGAATCAAGAACAAATAGCAAACACTTTCAGTACCAATACTTCAATAAGGGAAACCACTAATAACTTTTAAACAGCGTCTAAAACGAGTTGAGTATCTATATGGGAATACCTTTAGTTTTACTTTTGTCCAAGTTGAATAAGCAATCTGTAAAATAGGAAAAATAAATTATAACCCATTTATCGAAGATAATTATAGAAATAGATTAGGTAAAAACATTTTATAAAAACTCACCAAATGCTAAGGATGGTGTTATTGGATTATCAGAAAGTATACCATCAACCGCAAAAGCGCCATTATCAACGAACTGCAGATATTCTCTTACTGGGTCATAACTGTAATTGTATGAGAGCAGAACATCATTAACAAAATCCGAAGCAAAAACTTCTAGACCCGCCTTGTGAGCATCCACGACCAAGGATGTCGCTGGTTGTAGATAGAAATCACTATCCACGGGCCATAGATATGACTTAGGAACCAAAATTCCAGACGAAAATGTTGAGATTAATGTCAGATTCCTTGCAAGAGAATCATATGTTCGGTTAGTTGTAGGCTCAATCATATCAGGTCCTAGAAACCGCAGAACTAGCTTGGTTGTTTTTGGACTGAAATTCCTAACGATGCTTCTAAGGAAATTCACACTAGCGTTTAAATATGTGTATTTCACGAGGCGACCCTCAAAAAGAATTTCAACCTCATAATCTCCGCAACTTTTCGCCACTCAACTTTCAAGCACTGCTCCTCTTCAAGTGGGTTGTTGTCGCAAGAATCCTCTTGATTGCATTAACTTCCAATGGGCTGTTCTTGCTCTGTTAGTTAATTAAAACCAACATTAGTCACATATAAAGCGACAAACTGTATAAATTTAGACTTGAAAAAGTAAATTTAACTCACCTTTGAGCAGGTTCCACGGCGCACATTGCAAACGGGGTAATCATGTGGGCAGCAACTCATAGATGCAACAGCAAGTGGTAGCTTTAGGGCATGTGCTGTACTCATCACAAACCACTTCAGGTGTGACCGGTGATGGGGGTGATGGACCAGGGTTGGGTGGGTTCGCACCAGTCTTGAGTGGGTATGAAGCCTCCATTGCGATACCACATTTACCTGTCTTATCTGCAATGTTTATTTCCATCTTCAACCTGATTCACCCCATTCTGCACCCCATGAGTTCTTCACTATCCAGTAATCTTTACCATCTTCTGACCCGTAACGAACAACCAACACACCATGGTCCAACTTAGTACCACATGAACCAGTGAAAATACCATGTATACATGGAGTTTAAACGCTTTCTTGACAGTTCAAATTGACAACTTTTTCGTGGTTATTATAGATTTTATAGTATCTTAAAAAAAGGCCCCATAATCTCTTTTCGTAATTCTTTATATTGATTGAACTTACATCAAGAGAGCTAAGGCCTTTCTAGGGAATAATCAATTTTGACCCGAATCAGTTAAAAACTAAATGGACAGAAAAGTGTTGACAGGTAATCACCAAAAATAAACTGTTTTGACCTATACAAAATATTATCCAGTTTGACCCGAATCAGTTTTCACTTGTTGCCCAACTCGCCTTTTTTTCATCTCTAATCACCAAAAATAAACTATTTTCACCCTTACAAATTTCCCATATCAAACAATCTAAAAGATTAAACGACCCAAGGATAAAAATGTTCCTTAAATCACCATTATTATAAAAACCATCTTACCTGCGGTGTCCCTCACAAGTTTTTCCAGTTCTCCACCTGTCCTAGAAAACACTATTAGAAAGAAACGACCTAAGAAAATGAATTCCGAATATAATGTAAAAAGTTCCAAACTTCCCACTTTCATGTTATATATGCGCTTTCAATGCAAGCTATATGTCACACCCCCAAAATCTGTGTTTGCAGCGGAATGGAATTCCATGGGCGTGATGTTCTCGGTCACAAAGTACAAGGAATAAAGAACGACCTCTAAGTGAATCGTTTTAAAACAAGCGTTTGATTTAAAGTTAAGGTTTACAAAACATAGTTATCAGAGTTCACCATCAAAATGTAAGATTTAAATACGTAACCAAACGCTAAATAATGTAAGAAAATCTCCGTCATGATGTGCATCCAAAATGTGACTCGAAGTGCTTCCATAAAAAAGGTGTATCAACATCACCTAGTTACCTGAGAATACACGCTAAAAGGGTCAACAAATAATGTTGGTGAGAGTCATAGGTTTAAGTAAACAGTATTGCGGACCACAAGATTTCAATAGAAAGAAAGTACAACAAATATAATGTCATAGCCAAAAATAATATATACAGTGCCTAAGCTCATGACCCCGAAGCTCGACGTACTCGTATGCAATTAAGCACAATAATAACAATGCCCCAAATAAGTGTTTGCCAGACACTCGGAAATAATCCGAATGATATGCGTCCGTTTACCCAGTTGGCGCGACCAACCCGGACGGGGTGTCAACGCAAATAGATCTATTCATAACATCCGCGCTTACAAGTAATTACATGTTGGGAATTATCACAAGGTACGAAGAAGACTTAGTGAAGAACAGACTTAAGTCTGGTAGCTATGATATTAAGTCTGGTTTTGTATAAGTTAAGTCTGGTTGTAATATTAAGTCTTGTTGACTTAATAGTTCATTCGGGTCAGTAAAGTTAGGAAAGTTTGTTAGTATTAAGTTAGGAAAAGATATGTATGAGTTAGGTACCTTTATAGAAGATACGTAATATCTTTTCACACGGTTTTGTAATTAGGGTTTCCTTCAAGTATAAAAGGAACCCTAAGGATCATTATTATGTACGTACGAATTGTGTGAGATAGTGAAATATACAAAGTTAGTTATAAACTCTGTGTTCTTCATTGTTCTTGTTAATTTTCCGCGTTAGCATTAACAATTGTGTAAGAGTTTCTCACTTAGATTGATTTGGATTTATTCAAGTCATCTACTAAGTAATCAAAGGCTACTTAGAGATCCATACAAAACGTGGACCTACAAGTGGTATCAGAGCCTTTAGAGAGACTCTGAATTCGAAGAATACAACACCACAAACAAATTCTCAATCAATTCACCCTACACAATGTCTGGCCTTGAGCAGCCTATCAACACTGAAACTTTTTCAAACCATAACAGTGAGGATGAGAGATCAAACCATGAAGAAGAAAACCCTGAAACCAACACCTCTAAATCACAACCAACCATCCCTACAACCACCACCATATCCAACATTAAGCTTCCAATACTGAAGAGAGAAGAATATGATATATGGGCAATGGAGATGGAACATTACTTGGAGTACATTGACAGTGAAGTTTGGAAGGTTATTCAGAAGGGAAATTCAAAGAAAAGGGTTTCAGTTGGTACTGATGGGCAGATTAGAATATTACCACCATTGACTGCTGAGGAGATACGGGCTGTGGAAAAGGAGAAGAAGGCCAGAACCTTGCCGCTTATGGCTATTCCAAAGGAGCATCTACAAAGGTTTCATGGTATGATAGATGCCAAGGAGATTTGGGAGGCCATTAAGAAACGTTTTGGAGGGAATGCAAACTCTAAAAAGATGCAGAAGGCTGTTCTTAAACAGCAATTTGAAACATTCAGTGTGTCAAAGGCTAAAGGATTGGAAAAGGGTTATGACAGATTTCAACATCTTCTGTCACAACTAGAGGCACATGGTGCTGATGTATCTGATGAGGATGCCAATCACAAGTTTCTTAGGTCTGTACCTCAAGAATGGGCAAATGTGTCAATGACTATGAGGATGAAGGATGAAGTTGACTCAATGACCCCAGATGACCTGTACAACAATCTTAGGATTTTTGAACGGGACATCAATGAAACCACTCAGGCATCTCCTAGTTCTTCAAATGTTGCTTTTGTGTCTCAAAGCAAAGGCAGCACTCACAAGATTAAGTCTGGCAGTGTTAAGTCTGGTGTTTATGAAGCTTCTACAAGGGAAAGAACTGCTCCTACAGGCTTTGCAGATGAGGTGATTCACTCATTCTTAGCCAATCAACAAGAAGATGAGGGCTTTATCAGTGAAGATTTGGAGCAGATAAATGATGCTGAGGTAGAAGAGATGGACATCAAATGGCACATTGCCATGATTGCTCTGAGGGTAAAAAGGTTTCAAAAGCAGTATGGGAGGTCTATTAAGTTCAATAACAAGTCTCCAGTAGGGTACACTAGAAGGACAGTTGAATGCTACAATTGTCATAAGCATTGATTTAAGTCAATTATAGTTCAAGGAATTGCACAAGAAAATATGCAAAACCCGAGTCGTAGTCCCGATGAAGATTGAATGGAATTTAGTGATTCGGGATTTGTGATTCGTGTAGTGAATGTGAATAAGAGTGATTGATTTTGGATTACACTACTAATATTAAAATAACAATCAAGATTAACAATTAAACTAAGCTAATAGAACAATTAAACTAAACATTTAAACGAAAATTGAATTTTAAAAACGAACGCGACGTAATTTTAAAAACGTTAATAAAAAGTGATTTTCTAAATTTTAAGTCCTAAAAATGCAAAATAATTTTTCCTATATTAAAAATGATAAAAGAAAATTTTTGGAAAAAGAAAAATATTTTTTTTTGACTTTTTAATAATTTTTTATGAATTTAAAACTAATTAAATCTATTTAAATGATTTAAAAATAGTAAAACAGTTTGGAAATTTCTGAAAATTTTTGAGTAAATTTAAAATCCAAGAAGTAATCTAGGAAAAATAAAACCATAACCAGAATAAGCTAAAATAAGCAAAACAGCCCAATAAGCAATTGTGGAATAAGCACAAAATAAGCAATAGCTATCCAAAAATGACAAGAAGCTCAGTAAAGGTAGATTGAACTATTATAAGCTTAAACCAACTCAGCACACTCAATTAAGCCAAAGAAATAAGCACTATAGGCTCTGCACAGAATATTTTAAGCTCAGATTCAAAATGATTTAACAGCCCACTTGAAGTACTAATTAAGCAGTCTAAATAAGCCCTAAACTAAAACCTAATGGGGGCAAAAGCTAGACAGACCAACTGAGAACTCAAAAAACACAAAAGCCCTATGTATAATACCCCAATTGCACTTCAATTTAGCCCTAGAAAAACTGCTAGTGTGCACAATTTCTGAGTACCCAGGTCTGCACAGGTTTTGGACCAACTTGCAGGCCTGAAAAAGCACTCTAATAAGCTAAAAAGTTGGAAACCCAGATGTTGCACTATTAGCCTACTATGTGAACTATTTGTAAGACCAAAAATCAGAACTATTGCTTAAGTTGTTAAGCCAAAAATCATTCCAGATCAGCAGCTGAAAAGAGGGTCTGCACAAAGAGTTTTTGTGACAGCAGACCTGTTGATTTTTTTTTATTATTTTTTTTTTTGGCGCAAACCTTTTTAAAACCAAACCAACACTAGAACACTCACTTAATACACTAAATTGAACACAAAAAACACCAACAAAATTCCATAGATCATGCTAGCTTATTAAGAGATAATTATGGCAGCCTATCTCCTTAATTTATGCACTAATGATCCAAAATCCTCAGATGCACCTTAATATCCTTATAATCTAATAACAACAGCAACTTAACCTCAATAAAGCTCAATCAAATCTCAGAAAAATGCCAATGAACAGTACTTTACTTAATGCTTAAAAACAGTCCCTATATAAAACCTATTATACCCAACTGTTAAGCATCAAAATCCACTATAACCACTGAAATAAGCCTAAACTAACAACTAATCTATGATTGCCTATTCAATTTAATAACTAATAAGCAAAGAACAACAATCAGACAACACTAAATTTAATCAAACTCACTGATGTAAAAAAGGAACAAAAAAAATGAGATTGAAACTTACAAAGCACTTCTCCCTCAGCAAGAACAGAGGGAGTTCACTAAGCTTGCCTGTCTTTAGACAGGCTAGAGGCTTCCATTTCTCCTCCTAGACCATCACTCCAATCAGCATTCATCATGGAAATGAAACAGTTGACCACAGTTGACTTTTTTTTTTTTTTTAGTTTAAATGAGCAAAACTTTGAAAATAGCTAAACTAAGTGAAATGTAATGACAAACTGAATGTAAATAAGCAGTAAAACCAATTTTTAAACCAAAAGAGACTCGGATGAAAATTTAGCACAAACTCGAATTTTATTAATCAAATGATTGAAATTACAACTGGAACTGAAAAATTACAAGGAAAGCATAACAATTAACCTAAAAATTATAAAAGATTACACTACAAAATTACACTAAAAAATTTTCACCAAATTCAGGAGAAATTCACCCTTTATATAGCCTCTGAGGGAACCTTCTAGCCTGCCACCTTGGCAATCCGCGTGTATCCTTAGCAAATCATCACCCTTAGATCACCTTGAGCTCCAATCCATTATTCTCAGCCGTTAGATCAAATTGGTGATGTGTTTGATCCAATAGAAAGCCGCCATCTGTCCCATCCGTGCAATACTACTCCTCTGACACTCCTGACACCCAATGATTTGACACTTATACCCTTAATTGGGTAATTGTTGTACGGGTAATTTCTAGGGTTTATTGGTAAAAATTGGGGAAGAACAATAAGGGCGAGTAAGGGATTGTGTTATTTTTTTATTTTTGTTTGACCGAAGCTTTATTATAAGCTTTGATCGGGGGTGGATCGGGTATGGATTGGGAAAATGGTTGTGGGTTGTATGAAAAAGGGGTTGGGCTAGATAATGGGATGGGCTAGTGGGATTTGATTATTTATTTGGGTTTGGATTTGGTTTGTTGGATTTAGAGTTTGGATTAATAAATCCGGATAAGGTTTTGTTTCTAACTTTTGGTTTAGTTTTAAGGACCAATAATGTAAAACCTAAAAATCAAAGGACTGAATTTTGACAATATTTCAAAGTTGATCTAAGGGTGATTCTTGAATTTTTGACCAAGTATGACTTTCCCGGCTTCGGCTTTGAGTCTTTTCCGCATCTCGTGCTCGTTTTCTCGGGTTTTCCGTGTCTTTTGTTGTTTTTCTTCGATATCCGTCCCTGCACATACAAAAACACAAAAACACAATATCTTTTGGCATTTTGGTCGGGTTTTTGGTTATTTTGGTCTTAATTTGGTCAAGAAAAGGTATGTGTTTAAGCACATACCAAGCATGGACACTTTGCTAGAGACTGCACGGAGAAGTCTGCTGATGGGTATAGAAAGAAAGATGAACAGGATGACAAGCTGGAAAGGAACCAGATGAGTATGGTGACATTGGAAGCTGGAGCTATTAACTGGAATGAGCACACAGAGGAGAATGAAGAGTCCAGTCATGCACTCATGGCCATTGGTTCTAGTAATGAGGTACCATTATGTTCCAAATTATGTACTGATTCCTATAATCATGTTAAGGCTTTGTGTGATGAGCAGTTGACACTGATAGGTGACCAAGAAGCACAAATTTTAGCTTATAAAAATGCTCTAAAAATATTAGAAGCACAAAAAGGCACCCTTCAGAGACAACATGCTGACTTAAATGAAAAACTATTCTTTCAGGCTAATAAAATATATGAACAAGATGAAAAAATTAAAAGATATAGACAACTTGGCCTAAGAATACAAAAAGAGATGGATGATTTGAGAAAACGTGTTGATCAGTGGAATAACTCTAATAACAATCTATTTAAATGTTGGGATTCTCAAGTGAGGACAAATAAGAAACATGGCTTAGGGTATGAGGAGGATGAGAAAAAGGCTATATTTAAGTATAGAGAGGATGACTATGAAGGTAAACCTTTATATAATCGGTTTGTTAAGGCTGATGATTTCAAGGGAGTTCCACATCCATTGAGTGGAGACTATACTCCTCTTGAAAAAGAGGAGTTAGATGACTCTCTATTTGTGTATGGAAAAAGAGGTCCTCAAGTGCCTGAGTCAACCACCTCAGAGGACAAAACTAGTGAGTATTCTACTTGTCAAACTAATGACACTGAAGGATCCATTGGTGATGTCTCTGAAAACTCTAAGTCTGAGTCAAAAAGTGAAGTAAAAGAGAGTCCTGAACCTAAGATTGTTAAGGAAAGTGAACCTATTGTGACTGAACCAAAACCCCAAACAGTTAAACCTAGTTGTGTCAACCACATAAAATCTCCTAGGAAATATGTTGCAATGAATGAGTCACCCAAAAATGATAGAGTTCACAGAGAAGTTAGGAGTAGTTACACTTACACTCCTAAGAGATGTTTTGTTTGTGGAAGTCTAAGTCACATGATTAGAGATTGTGACTTTCATGAGAAGAGAATGAAAAGAGAGGCTGAGCTTAAAAGGATGAATGTGAATACTGGTAATGTCAATAGTAAACCAGTGTGGAATAAGGTTAACAGAATCAATCATGCCAACCAATTTGTCCCCAGACCAGCCCAACATGTTAACTCTACCCAACCAAACTTTAACATTAATTCTGGTAGACCAAATATTAAGTCTGGTTTGAGGAACTTTAATTCGGGTAGGCAAAATTTCAATTATGTGAGGCCAAAAGTCAATTCTGGTTATGCTAATCAAATGAGACCCAGACAGTCTTTCCACAAACCACATGTGAATACATATAATCAAAGAAACCATTTTCATAAATCTTATTCACCTATGAGGAGACCAATTGCTAAGAATACAGCACAACCTTCAAATTCTAATGCTGTAAAGGGTAATGGGGGTTCTGCTGTTAAGACCTCAACATGTTGGTCTTGGGATCCATTCAAGAATGAATACACCTATAAATCCCAAAGCAACAGTGGATCAGTTTCATATAAGACCTTTAAATATGTTGATCCACAAGGCGGACCCAAGCCTACTCAGGCCTGGGTTGTTAAGAGAAATTGATTTCTCTTCTTATGTTTTGTATAGTCTGTATACTTCCAGTCCTTGAAATTGTTTTTTAAGTCTTGTAGTTTTTTTTTTTTTTTTTTTTTTTTTTTGTTCTTCTTATTTTTTGTAGTTTAATGGTTTTCAACTTTTCTAGTACGATTGTTTCTTTGTGTTTTGTGCTTAACTTTGTTTTGCAGTTGTCAACTCTTTATTGTTGCTAATAATTAATATATGGCAAAATGAAACAAAAGGACCATGGAGTTTTTATTCATAATTGATGCGTAGCGTGTGTCGTTGCGGTTTAGCAGTTTTAATGCCTACTCAAGTTTTAAATTTATATTTAGCCGACTTATCAATAACACACACACTTAACGAGCAGTGTACCCGGTCAGTATGAATATAATGGTAAGTAGAGTGTCGATCACTAAGAGTGGAACGTATTATCTAGTTATTCTAATCAGTATTTTAATATATTAAGTTAGCTATACAACCTATTCTAACGCAAGGGGGTTCAGCCTGAGAGACTGGCACGATTTGGTTGCAATTAAATAATAAACTAAACCAATAGGCACGAATCAGCAAGTAGCACACACGTACACAGATAAATACTCGAGACAATAAGAGGGCTGTCCTTATGATAAGTAATTTGTCACTTGTTTTATTGCTAGTGTTATATGAAGTGTATAGTTCGATGCAACGCACCGAGATTAAGTCCTTTCTCGTTGGTTCTAATCTTATCGGCGAGTAAACCCTTAATGATTACTTATGACTATCCCGTTTATCTTTCTCCTACTTTTCTACAGACCATAGAATGCATAGGCGATCTAATAAACAGGCGAGGGCAGAGGCATGGCGACCCGATCAACGCTCAGCTAGACACAGAGGTTATCAATGCACTAATAAAAGTCACCAATGACATCAACATATAAACTTTAATTAATGAGAAAGCAGTTTTAAGGGAGTGCAATCTTTCCGTTGTCACATTACACAAGCCACCAATCTTGATGAATTAAAGTTTACTAACACAATAAAACAAAACTACTTAATGAATTAAACACATGCAGCACCTTCTTACAGCTCTTGTATCTTTGATTTGGGTGTGTCTTGTGCTGCTGCCTTGACTGAATTCGTCCTAGGTTTCTGGTCTTCGGTCTTCGGATATAATATGTGTCACACGAAATTCGTCTGGTCTTGGGGTATTTATAGTTTCTGTCTGAGGGTAAGATGCGGCGCATCTAGTAGGTAGATGCGGCGCATTTACTTAACTTCGCGTGGGGTCCAAGATTATAATATTCAGGAATATTCGTACACCGCCAGAAGATGCGGCGTAACTCCATAATTAGATGCGGCGCATGTCCTCTTGTATCTTGGATCGTATCTGGTGAAATATTGATAGTGATGCGGCGCATGTCATAAGTGAGATGCGGCGCATCTGGAGCAGAATAGTCTTGATCTTTTACATTTCGGTAGACTCTTAACTTCTTGCATGTTTTGCTCCATAATTAGTCCAAAATCGCCAAGTTTCACCAAATGCTTGTTTTCAACTGAGAATTACAAAAGTAAACGATTAAGTATCAATCCTCATACATAATATAATAAAACAAGTCAAATTAATAGGATAAATGATAGTAATAATATGTACTTATTTGAGTTCATCAAATATCCCCCCACTTGAACTTTACTTGTCCCCAAGTAAACCTTAGAATTAAATCTTATGAAAATGTATCCTAAAAGATATTAGGATTTATTTTTATATTTAAGCATGTATTCATTTTTGTCATAATCACACAACTAAACACTTAACGAATTAGAAGTAAAATAAAATATTTCGGTAAAAGCAAATCTAATCGTTTAACTGTCCAGTCGCGACGAATATTCTATCATAAGCTTGGCAAGTATACACATCTCCTCCACTAAAGCAAAGGAATAACAAGTCTAAAGCGGTAAAAAGGGTTTTTAGGCTTAAGGGTTAATTATTCTTAATCACTATCGATCTCAAATTCCAGAAAAGGCGACAAAATCACAAATACATGATCGAATCCACGAACACGATACTTGCAATTGCTCAAATCCTTAACTCGAATAGGCTAAAGATAGGTCCAAACTTCACCAATAATAATATATCAAAAAGGGCGACAAAATCATAAATACATAGTCGAATCCACGACTACGATACTTAAGATTGCTCAAATCCCTAATCTCAATAAATCAAAGGTTTCGTTTGATAAAGAATAATACAGGCTATGGATAATATTTGGGATATAAATTGGTGTAAAATGAAAAATAAACAAAACAAATAAATTAAAATCCTAAGTGTGGTTAATCACTATCCCAACCATCCCATGAATAAGACTCACATCATTGAATAACACACGCTTTAACACTTGAAACACACGCTTTAGGTAGACACGAATTATACTCAACAAGATCTTAATCAAAGAATAAACCTTAGTTGACGTTCCCATAACTGCCAACTCCCATTCAATCCATAGATATAATATACAACAAATAGTGGTGATATCGACCACTTACATAACTTTACATCGTTGGTTAAAACAAACATCCAACTTTTCTTCTTTTTTTCTTTTTCTTTTCTCATTTTTTCGATTTTTTTTTTTTTCTTTTTTTTTTTTTTTTTTTTTTTTTTTTTTTTTTTTTAGAAATATAAACATAGATGTGTAAAATTTCACCACATCACTATAATGATAATTCTGGATAATTTTTCCATATTTTTCATAACTTCAGAAATAACGGTAATAGTGAAAGTAGTAAACACACGAAAAATAAACTCAAAAATATACAATATTTACTTTCACTCCAATTGCATTGTGCAATTTCCCGACCTAACCAAAGATAATGAATTACGCACGCGAACACAGGTAATGTAAGGAAACACACTTTGCCTATAGCAATTAACCAACCACGGATTCTAATCTACAGGGTAGGCTAAGGTGTAAGGTGTAACGAAACATTTTAACAAAGGTGTAAGAAACGAAAGGAATGACTCTGAGTGTTTTTCTAGGGGTATCTTACTCTAAAAATGAGAGTAACAAAGGGTTTATACGGGGGTTAACTAACCAGTGTAGTTAGCTAATATCACATAACATATAAAGGCTATTTGGGTGTAATCCTAGAAATTTACCAATTTAGACAAGTCATTCCAATTATATAAATAATACTTATTATGGTGGTCTCGAATAGTATACAAGCCAAGTTCTAAAGTTTACAAGTCACCGGCACACTCATAGATTTGTGAATTTTGAAAAATCACAATTTTTGAAAATAACGTCATGTGTGCAGTTATGCAACTTAGACTTTAAACAAAAACATGCTAAAAATTTTAAAGTTTTGATATATTAAGCACATTTTAAGCATATTTTGAAAAGTTTAGGACAAGTAAGTGTTAAGTGTTCTAATTCTCCAATCCCCCCACTTAAGTTAAACAACGTCCTCGTTGTTTGTATGAAAGGTTAAAAACTGGAAAATAAAAGAATTAGAACAGAAAAACTCCCCTGAGATTTGCTCGGTATGATCCTCCATTAGTATTAGAGCAAAAATCATCTTTCTTGTGGATTAGAACGTTTAAGCTTCATATTCGATATATCCACAGGAAATGCAGGAATCTATAATACCACCAAGGCTTCAAAACACACCTAAGATAAGAAAGGTTCAAACTTGCATAACACATTAGTAGTTAGGTAAAAATAAAGCATAAAAATTAAAAATGAAAATCATCATGTCAGTCGATGCGCCGTATCTTATGGAAGAAGATACGCCGTATCGAGCCTGGAATAAATACGGATCAGAATAGAAGATGCGCCGCATCCTTAACCAGGGATGCGCCGCATTAAAATAAACTGATAAAAAGTTTTAAATTCGAAAAGTAAAGATATGACCATTGCAGGAGATGCGTCGCATCTCAGGATTGAGATGCGCCGTATCCTCTGCGGCCTGACTGACTCGACACAAAAACAGAATAATAAAAGATAAATCAAAAGATAAATCCGGGTTGTCTCCCGGTAAGCACTTGTCTTTATTCCAGAGTCTTCAAGTTAGACTCACGTTCAGCTCATTACTTAGTTCTTGTCACGGTCTATCCTTCTTCCTTCATCCGAAAGATGTTCCCGTATAGCTCTGCGACGTTTTCCTCCGTTCGACTTAATCTAGTATAACTCTTGGTCGTCGTCGCAACATACTCTTCCTCTGGTCCCAAAGAATATTTGATGATTTTAAACTTTTCAGAAATAATCATGGGTGGCTTATTATAAGGGATTCCAAGTAGTTGACACTTTCTTTTGGTGAATTCTTCCTCGTCATTATCAACATACTTAAAATAAGGATCCTTAATTAAATAGTCATCAAGTTCATTGATTAATGACTCATTGCAATCATCATCTTGAATTGCCTCCCACTCTCTTTCCAATTCCCATTGTAGCCGTCGACTAAGCTTCGTGTAATCATCAAATTGTTCATGCACCCATTCCCAGAAAGTAGTATTTGATGTTCCCTTAAGTCCTTTCAAGCGTTCAATTCTACCCTTTTCTTGCAAAGCTTCCGTTTTTCGTGGGCAGTCTTCAACATTATCGTACCACTCATAATCTTCAAAGGTTACATCTTTTCCAACCCGTTTCATCCCAATAATACTTCCCCCATTACAGGTTCCGTCACTCTTATAATCACAGGTCGGCCAAACACTACTCCCGTCCTTGAAAACGAAGGGTGTACAGGTGTGATTAATGTGCTCAAATTCCCATGGTTTATCCCAAACCCATGGTATTTGGTCATCCCATTCGTAGTACCAGGTGTTTTTGAAATCATCATAAGTCTTGAATCCTGGTAAATCTCCAGTAAGCACATCATCATCGACTCGAAGAAGGTAGTTAAATTCCTTGAATTGCTTGCACAAGGGTGTCTCATAATCGAACACATCAATGTCAATTCTGAATAATTCTTCAATCCCCTCATTGATTGTTGAATCATGAAGTGACGACCCATAATCGCTTTCTACTTCTTCGTCTTCACCTCTTATCCAATATACCCATAATGCATCCTTAGTAGCTCGATCCATGCTCTTATGGTTATTAAACTTACTAGCCAACCACTCTGAAAAATCAACATCGTTAGGATCGTGGTTAACGTCAAAGCAAGTCTTTTCAATCATTTTCCTCTTTATCTCCATGAGCTCGTTAAATTGCTCCCTAAAACTCCGTGTCAACCATGAAGTCATAATCTGCTTGACTTCATTTGCATGGGCAAATTTCGGACTACCATATTTAAGTTCAAGCCAATCATTGAGGGAGAGGTCCATCAATCTTACCAACTTGCCATGAAATAGTAACTCCGCCACAGCATAAATTCTGTCATCGTCCAGATAGTTCTCATTTAATCCCCAGTACTGTTCGGAATAAGGCATGTAAGAGATTTGGGTGTTGCCTCCACCACAGCTTTCGTTGCTTGAGTCCATGTATGCTAGATAGAATTTCCCATCATCTTCTTCGATAGTAGTCCAGTTCAATCCTTTGGACTCAATGATAGGCCATAAGAGCAACAGTTCATCTCCAGTGTACCTCACAAATACATCATAAGAGAATACCCCTTTGTCAATGTTGCATAAACGCATGAATTCCTTAAAAGCAGCTTCAAGAGGGGTCTCCCAAGAGAATAAATCTGCATCGATCATGAGCACATTGAAGTTGACATCATCAAGAACCTTCACATCGAATGAATCTGAAAGCAAAAGTCCATTAACAAGATATCCGTTCACTGAGATGTCTTCCATAGCAAAACCTGTCATCATAGGTAAAATCATCAGTAGGATTTGTTCGCTAGAAGAGAAATTAACGAATTTAGAAACGGATATAAGAATACAAATAGCTGATATCTGCAGACGATGCGCCGTATCCAAAAAGTTGGATACGCCGTATCTTATAATCGTTAAAATTAAATCAGACTTTATTCAGAAAATAGATACGCCGCTTAGAAATATGAATGCGCCGTATCACTTTTAATAATCAAAAATCGATATTTATAAAAATTAAATGCGTCGTATTAACAAAAGTTAATGCGCCGTATTTTCGTTACGTTTCAAAATATAAGATTTTTGATTCAGAAGATGCGCCGTATCGATAAAAATTGATACGCCGTATCTGTTTAATAATTCGAAAACTGTTTTTAATTAAAATAATAGATACGCCGTATCTGCTAAAGCAGATGCGTCGTATGGCGTTATCGTTTAGAAAATTTTTTTTATCAAAAACAGATACGCCGTATCTTGGGGAAAAGATGCGTCGTATCGCTTTATCGCTTAGGAAAAAAAAATGTAAAAAACAGATACGCCGTATTTTGGGGAAAGATGCGTCGTATCGAATTAATTAAACGCGTTGTATTTTATAAAAATTAAACGCAATACGCCGTATCTGATAAATCAGATGCGCCGTATCGTTCGATTTAGCTCAGTACAACGATAGCAGAACATACACAAAATACGAAAAATTAAAACAAATAAAAACACACGAAAATAAACACAAACAAAAGCAAACAAATAACACACAAAAACAGAAAATATGCAAAATAGTACAATGAATGCAAATTAAACTAATATACAACAAAATTAGCGGTTAGATAAAAAAAATTAAAAACCTAATTAAAATACTAATCAAATTAACAGATAATAACAATTCACTCCCCGGCAGCGGCGCCAAAAACTTGATGCGTAGCGTGTGTCGTTGCGGTTTAGCAGTTTTAATGCCTACTCAAGTTTTAAATTTATATTTAGCCGACTTATCAATAACACACACACTTAACGAGCAGTGTACCCGGTCAGTATGAATATAATGGTAAGTAGAGTGTCGATCACTAAGAGTGGAACGTATTATCTCGTTATTCTAATCAGTATTTTAATATATTAAGTTAGCTATACAACCTATTCTAACGCAAGGGGGTTCAGCCTGAGAGACTGGCACGATTTGGTTGCAATTAAATAATAAACTAAACCAATAGGCACGAATCAGCAAGTAGCACACACGTACACAGATAAATACTTGAGACAATAAGAGGGCTGTCCTTATGATAAGTAGTTTGTCACTTGTTTTATTGCTAGTGTTATATGAAGTGTATAGTTCGATGCAACGCACCGAGATTAAGTCCTTTCTCGTTGGTTCTAATCTTATCGGCGAGTAAACCCTTAATGATTACTTATGACTATCCCGTTTATCTTTCTCCTACTTTTCTACAGACCATAGAATGCATAGGCGATCTAATAAACAGGCGAGGGCAGAGGCATGGCGACCCGATCAACGCTCAGCTAGACACAGAGGTTATCAATGCACTAATAAAAGTCACCAATGACATCAACATATAAACTTTAATTAATGAGAAAGCAGTTTTAAGGGAGTGCAATCTTTCCGTTGTCACATTACACAAGCCACCAATCTTGATGAATTAAAGTTTACTAACACAATAAAACAAAACTACTTAATGAATTAAACACATGCAGCACCTTCTTACAGCTCTTGTATCTTTGATTTGGGTGTGTCTTGTGCTGCTGCCTTGACTGAATTCGTCCTAGGTTTCTGGTCTTCGGTCTTCGGATATAATATGTGTCACACGAAATTCGTCTGGTCTTGGGGTATTTATAGTTTCTGTCTGAGGGTAAGATGCGGCGCATCTAGTAGGTAGATGCGGCGCATTTACTTAACTTCGCGTGGGGTCCAAGATTATAATATTCAGGAATATTCGTACACCGCCAGAAGATGCAGCGTAACTCCATAATTAGATGCGGCGCATGTCCTCTTGTATCTTGGATCGTATCTGGTGAAATATTGATAGTGATGCGGCGCATGTCATAAGTGAGATGCGGCGCATCTGGAGCAGAATAGTCTTGATCTTTTACATTTCGGTAGACTCTTAACTTCTTGCATGTTTTGCTCCATAATTAGTCCAAAATCGCCAAGTTTCACCAAATGCTTGTTTTCAACTGAGAATTACAAAAGTAAACGATTAAGTATCAATCCTCATACATAATATAATAAAACAAGTCAAATTAATAGGATAAATGATAGTAATAATATGTACTTATTTGAGTTCATCAATAATCAACAAGTTACATTCAAGGATGCAGCCTATAACGCAAAATAAGATAAAAGCCTAAACATAAACAAGCAAACCGCCAACACCTACATCTTCCTTTTTCCCTTGTTCTTCAAGTCAGGCATGGTTTTCTTGGTCCCTTTCTCCCCAAGTAGATCTCTCACTTTTGGGCTTAAGAGTCCTAGAACCTGCTTGTTTGGTTTTGGATGAGGCAACACAATGCTATTCTTAGAAGACACATTTTTTGAAGCCTCTGCTGCTTCATCCTCTGGTTCTTTTGCAGTAAGATCATAAGAAGCTAGCCAACGTTTAAGCATTGTCTTCTTTGATATCTTGTTCCTTAGGCGTGAGGTGTAGCCTGGTGGAAAATAGCCTGCCCATCCTCCATCAGATGACTCAGAAGACGAGTCGGATGAAATCTCCAAGATGTTTGATGGGGTAGGATCCATTGTGTTGAAAAAGTTTTCTCTTTGATATAAGATGATTTTGTGTTGACTATATGGGGCCTTTTATAGAGAATATCAAGGTTTAAGGCCCTTAAATGCTCGGTTGGTGTATGAATTAACTCCTTGCAGGCATTGAGTTAATTATGGTACTTTTGGAAAGTTGACCAAAGTTTTAATTTTTTTTTAAGTTAAGTATCGTTGTTAATTTTAGTTAAAAAAAAAAAAAAAAAAAAAAAAAAAAAAAAAAGGAATATGCAATTAAGGGGAGGTAATGTACATTTAAGGGGAGGTTAAATGTACAGTTTATTAAAGTCGGGTAGCTTTAATTTTTAAATCTGGTAGTTTTTATAATTGCATTTTCTTGTAATTTTGCTTGCTTTGTCTCTTTTTCTGGCTGTTGGAACTAACATTTGCAGAAAAACTTGGATTGGTGATGATGTGAAGTCTGGCGATTGCTAAATCAATGTGTAACTCAAATCATTTGCTTATCGATGGCTTCTCTAAAGTTTGTTGACAAGCACAATCAGGTTGGCTTCTTGAAGAAACCAACTCAAAGTGAGGGCTTCGAACAAATTGTGGATTTTATGCGTGGCTCACATATTCGGTATGCTTTACTTCATAATCCCACTATTTATGTGTCCCTTGTCAAGCAGTTCTGGAGGTCGGTTACCTCTGAGACTCTTGATGATGGGACACCATGTTTAAGGGCAACAATAGATACTAGTGCTTTTACTGTTACTGAAGCTTCCATTAGGAGTAGTCTCCAATTGGATGATGCTTCAGGGGAATTTAATTTGCCACGTGAGGATATTTTAGAAGGAATGAAAAACATCGGTTATCCCACTGATGGTACTTTTACTTTTTGGAAAAACTATTTCACACCACAGTGGAGGTTTTTAGTTCATCACCTGCTCCAATGCCTAAGTCCCAAGAGTGGTGGATGGGATCAATTTGGAAGCAAAATTGCTTATGCATTGGTTTGCCTATCACTTGGAAGGAAATTTAACTTTTCAAAACTTATTTTTGAAGGCATGGAGTCCAATGCTAAAAAGCCAAAGTTTTTGATGTATCCTAGGTTTTTGCAAATGGTTTTAAACTTTGAAACTTCAAACAAAGTGCAAACATATGAGTGTGTGGTTTTCACATCAAAATTATTTGCTAACATGAAGAGAAATTTCAAAGGGGCCCATAGGCCTTTACTTCCTGCTATGCTTGTTGGTACTAACAATGCAGGTACATCTGAGGATATACAAGAGTCATCTGATGAGGAGCAATCTCAGGAACAATCAAGATCCCCAACTCCAACACCCACACCTACACCAACACCTTCACCACAACCCAATCCTTCATCTGCTAAGAGACAACCTACACCTATTCCATAGTCCCCTCCATCACATGTTCCAAGTCCTGCACAGGAGGAGGAATGTGCCTCAATGTCTGTGGAAGAGATTCAAATATTAGTTCCCATTTTGCTTAAGAAAGTGACTACTTTGGAGAAGTCCAACAAAGCACTCAGTGAAGCTGTCATCACTTTGGTGAAGAAAGTGAAGAAACTGGAAAAGGCTATGGAGGATAAGGGTGTTCAATTTGATGATCAAGAAGGAGAAGCTGAAAATTCTTCCAAACAGGGGAGGAATTTAGAAGCAGAGCACATATTTCAAACACCAGTTCAAGAGAAAGGCACAAATTTTAGTCCAGAAGCAATGGAAGTAGCAGAGACATTGGCTCAATCCTTAGGCAAGATCAAAGAGAAGAAAAAGGGGAGAAAACTCATTCTAACTGATAAGGATTCTGCTGAGGAAGGAGTTGATAAGTCTGATGATAAGTCTGATGCTAAGTCTGGTGAAAAGTCTGGTAATGAAATTGAGCCTGGTAATGAAATTAAGTCTGGTCAGGATAAGTCTGGTGAAGAAAGTTCTGAGGCTGTTGCTGGTAATAAGAGAAAAGGGAAGGAGATTGTTTTTGAAAATCCTCAATCTAAGAAAAAGAAAAGTCAAGAAAGGGAAGAACAAGCTAATCTGGCTGAGATTGAGAGGATTAAAGCACAAGATCTTGCTGAGAAAGAAAGTGAGGAAGAACAAAAGAGGCAAGATGCACTTTATGCAAGAAGATTGGCTGAAGAGTCTGATGATCCATTTACACACCTGATAAATGTTGATGATGAAGTAAGAGCTAAGTATGAGGAGATCAAAGCTGTTGAAGGATTGACTGCTGAAGAAAAATCCAAACAGTTAGCAGAGTTTATAAATTCAAGAGCTTCTGATGATACTTTAGGTGGATTCTTGGAGAAGATCAGACAAACTCAGAGGAAAACAAAAGTTTCTAAGAAAATGACTATGGCAGAAAAGAGGCATGACATGAAAATGTATCTAAAGAATCAAATGCATCTATCTTGGGAAAAGATGAAAGGAAAGTCATATGAGGAGATTCAGATTGCATATCTTAGTGCATTTGAAAGAGATCAAGGTTACAAAGCTGTTGATTATGAGGATGTACAAAGATTTTGTTTTCAGAGTAAAAAGGTGAAAGAAAGTGATCATGTTATTAAAGCAGATAAGATGATTGAGAAAGTAACAGAGGTTGAAACGGTTTCAACTGAAATAAGAAAAGAAGAAGAGGTGAAGAAGTCTATCACAGTGTTTACAAGAAGAAAAAGTATGGCAAGAAAAAGTAATCACAAGAAGGTGATTGAAGAAGAAGAATTAGAGGAAGAACCTTCATCTGAAGGAGCCACCATGGGGACTATTGAAAGCACAAAGGAACCAACTAAGGTAGTAAAGTATCAATTAATCATGACTGGTGAAAGAGCTGCATATCAGATTATAAGGCAGAATAATTCTGACATTGTTTATATGAATTTTGCTGGAATTCTACATGATGTGAATAGGGAGGATCTTCAAGAACTTTATCAGTTGGTGAACATTAAATATGGAGATCATCCACCTGAAGATGAATTTGAAAGAGTCTTTTGGGGTAATTTGAAGGTGATGTTTAAGCCACCAACTGAGTCAGATATAGTGTGGAAACTTCCTGAAGAGCAAAATATTGTCAGCTGGAGATACTTTCATACCTGCAAGGTACATTGTGTTTCATTAAAGAATGCTGATATTTATATGCTTGCAGAAGTGGAATATCCTTTATCATCAAGTGTTTGCAAGGAAATGATGAGCAAAAAGTTGTATGCTGGTAAGAAGGATGAAGGATATGAGATGTTATTGGATTTGATAAAGAGGCAGTCTTTGAAGGATGTAGCTTAAGGGTGTTTGAAAGAATTTTCAAGTTGTTAAGTGAGACTATTGGAACTTCTCACTTGGTGGAGGTGCATAGCACTAACACAACAAAAGGTTATCAGTCCACCTTGTCTCATCCACACAAGGACTGACTAATCCTGAGCAAACGGCTACAGGTAAAGATAGCTTAAATCCGTTTATGGCTGACAATTTGCCAAAAATTGTATGGTATTCAACTCACCATATCTGAGATTGTGAAGAGTTGACTAGCCCACAAGATTATAGCTTGTGGTAAAGGCTGTGGAAAACCATAAATGGTAATCAATTCACCATGATGAGGTGCATTCCATCAAAGAATTGGCTAGTCCAAAAGGGTACAGCTTTTGGTAAAGACATCACAAATCTGTTGATAGTTGATGATTTACTAAAAATCATATGGTTATCAATGTACCATGGTCTTGCACACCAAAACATTTGGCTACTCCAGTAGTGATGGCTATTGGTAAAGAGACATCAAATCTATTAATTTTCAATGATTCACCTCTCACAGGAGTTTACACACCTGGAAGTGATGAGAATAGATATGAAACTTAACAGGAATTGATGTACAAAATGTCATGGTTGCTGGAAAGATCAAGTGGATGGCATATCAGATGGTGAAAAGATCAAGTTGCTGCATAAAAAAATCAAATTTGCAGATTTAAAGTGATTTGAAGATCAAGATAATTCCAAGTGTTCAAAGTTTAATCCTCAAAAGCTTACACAGAAGGAACTTGAAGTTCATGGAACATGAAGATCAAGTTAGGGGAGGATTGTTGGGAATTATCACAAGGTACGAAGAAGACTTAGTGAAGAACAGACTTAAGTCTGGTAGCTATGATATTAAGTCTGGTTTTGTATAAGTTAAGTCTGGTTGTAATATTAAGTCTTGTTGACTTAATAGTTAAGTCGGGTCAGTAAAGTTAGGAAAGTTTGTTAGTATTAAGTTAGGAAAAGATATGTATGAGTTAGGTATCTTTATAGAAGATACGTAATATCTTTTCACACGGTTTTGTAATTAGGGTTTCCTTCAAGTATAAAAGGAACCCTAAGGATCATTATTATGTACGTACGAATTGTGTGAGTTAGTGAAATATACAAAGTTAGTTATAAACTCTGTGTTCTTCATTGTTCTTGTTAATTTTCCGCGTTAGCATTAACAATTGTGTAAGAGTTTCTCACTTAGATTGATTTGGATTTATTCAAGTCATCTACTAAGTAATCAAAGGCTACTTAGAGATCCATACAAAACGTGGACCTACAGACCACGTCCACGACCTCGACCACCATTACAACCACCACCACGAGATCCATTGTTCCTGCCACGTCCACGATTAGAGCTATCATTACGCTGTGGTGACGGGTTGGGAGAGTTAGAACCAGAAGTGGTGTTGTGTTGGTGTTTGGGGTTTTGGCGTGGTAGAAGTAGCAGCAGTAACAAGGGCTGTTTCAGAAGCAATAGAAGCAGTTGTTTCTTGTTTGTTTTTGCGAGTCTCTTCAAGAACTAACCTAGAACGAGTTTTATAGAATTGCGGGAGTGGATCACTTTGTTGAATGAAACTTGCAACATTATCATAGCTTTCGTTGAGACCTGCTATGAGTTGTAAGACAAGACGGTTATTAGAGACAGGAGCTCCAACATTAGTGAGTTGATCCGAGAGCATCTTAATTTCTTGACAATAGGCTGAAACAGAAGAAAAATTGTCAAGACGCGTATTGGTGAACTGGTGTTCCAAATAAACAGCCCTTGAGTTCTTGTTATCCTAAAAAATATCTTTCAAGCGTGACCATGCTTCAGCAGTGGTGGTGTCAGGTTCAAGAATGGTATACATCAGGTCATCGGAGATGGTGCTATAGATCCATTGAAGGACAATGGCATCCAAAGTTGACCATGTTTCAGGATCAACAACTTTGGGTTGCCGGGCGTCTTTTGGTAGTGGTGTGGAAGAAGTAGCTGGTGGTGGTGGGGGAATGATGTGGTCGATGACCTTGTATGCACGAAAA
>CP139507.1:35214704-35513227 GCA_021014915.2 Artemisia tridentata subsp. tridentata | reverse complement strand
TATATAAATGTATAAAGTATAAACAAATGGATGAATGTAAAATTGTGAATAGCTTTTTCTACATCTGAAATTGATTTTGTGCCTATATTTGTTATTCTCTTTGCAAATCTTCACCAATACGGTAACTTATTAGTTATTGGTGTGTTATTAATTGTATTGGATGATTGTTCATCGATGTTAGGCTTAAGAGAACTGGCTAACTTCCTATACGGTAACTTGCTTGAATGTCTTAAGAAACATGAACCAATGCGTACTAAGGTTTTTATGGTTGTATTTAACCAATATGTTCCATTTTCCTCATTGGGATTTCGAGTTGTGTATAATAATTGACTTTCATGTTAAATACAAGTAATAATTATTATAATATATCTTTTTATAATTAAATAAACTTATAATAATAAAATTTTGAGTTTCATGCAATAGATGTGATCATTTAAGATTTAAATCTTTATAATAATTAAGTTTTGAATTCTATGCAATTAATATGAATAATTAAGGTTTAAGTATCTTTATAATTATTTAATATGTTAAAGATTATAGTATCATGCAACACGTGCAGATTTTAAACTTTCTTATAACTTTAAAATGATGATTTCATTATTTTATAAAAACAATATTAATTATATAATATATATCTTATCTTATAATATATAAATATTGAGTTTCATGTTATAATATACTTTTTTACAAATATATAAATACTCTATGTAATAATAAAAGTTTGAGTTTAATGCAATACCTGAACACTTAAAATTTTAAATCTTTGTAATAATAAAAGTTTAATGCAATAGATGTGACCACTTAAAATTAATATGTTAAAAAATAGAGTTTTATTAAACAAATGTAACTATTAAATATTTGAAACTCTTTCATAACTTCAAAAATTGTGTTTCATGCGGTAAAATTTTAATTTTATTATAAACTACTACGTATTAATTAATAAACCGAGTTACTAGCTTAACAGATCGGCAGTTGTAGGCCTCCCTTAGGCCAGCTTTAGTCGAGCAATGATAAAAGTTTTCATGCAACAAATGCGATTTCTAAAGATTTAAAACTCTTTTAAAATTTCAATAAAGAAACTCACATAATATTTGTAAACCGACATTCTCGGCAACTCATAAAACAACCAAATCTATTAACAATGACAACTTAACTACAGTGAAATGAATCGCACGGGTCAGCCTAGTACTAATAAAACTTTAGCTGTGCAACTTAAAATAAAAAACCTCGTAACTATTTATATGCATATGAATGGCTCTATAAAGTAAAAGACTATAGAACCTGAAGAAGCAGCTTCAAGAGGGTCTCCACTAGAGTTCTTGAAATGAATAGCCAACTTGTGGTCTTTAGAACCCGAATTTAGCTTTTGGACCGCAATTTCAATAGCGGTTTTTTGTTCTTTCCCTGCTCGGGAACTCTCATCGATGATCACTCCTATGTTCGTGGTCTCATTCAAGGCTATTGTGACCGAAACGTGTGATAGAATATTCGATATGAAGAAGATGAAAATGAGTTTTAAAAGTGCAAAAGACATGTTGGGTACTATAGGTGTCGATATTTGTGGTGCATCTTTATATAGATGATGAATTATATGTAGATCTTTCAACACATGACTTGGTCTACGTCGAGAATGATAACGAGCAATCAAATTGGAATATACTTGTGGCCCAAACAATCCATAAGACCAAAGTATCATTTTCAAACTGTCTTTAGATTTTTTTGAACGTTTGGCATGTTGTAATAGTATTTATGGTTGACGGACCTATAACTGATCACAACTACCGCGAAACTCTCGCTTGTTGCTACTAGTTTTCTCCATTACCACTATTTAGTACTCTCTTTGTATCAAAATTATTGTCTAAAAATACACATTTTCTAGTGAGACCATTATACTTATCTACCTAATAAAAGATTTGTCCACATTTTGCCCCCTCTTTTTTGCCCAAAATTATTATCTAAAAATACACATTTTCTAGTATTTAACTATTTATTGGATTTGTCAGGTGTTAATTTGTGCCCAAAATAAAAAAAATTGACTAATTTGTAAAACATTTGGGCACATTTTGCCCACTCTTTTTTCTGAAATGGGCATATATTGCCAACTTAAAAGTTAAATGGGCATAAACGGACACATATTTTTCTATTAATCGAAGAACATTACAGTTGTTTTTAAAGAAAACTTATAGATATAATATATTTAATTTTTTAAATATAAATGAGGTGTTACGTTTGAGGAATTTATTTCGTCGTTTTAGGTCTTTTCTAAAGCGATTCGTATAACATGCGCCCGTTTGGCCAATGCCCGTTTAGCCCTAGCCTGTTTGAACCATGCCCCGTGCCCGTCCAGCCCACCCATTTTGCCACATCTAATCGTCACCTACTAAACTCTTTTTTGATTCCATGGGTTGAGACAAGAAAGAAAATATTATTTTGATACATCTCAAAAATGAAAATATTGAATTTTAGGATAGAGCAAGAGTAACCGTGACAATAACAAAATAACAAAATTGATAGGGCAACGCACGCACGAGTCACACTTCGAGGGTGTTTGTTTAAGCTTATATGTGAGATCACAAGCTTATTTGATTTCAGCTTATATTACATAAGCCTTAATTTTTCTGTTATGGAATATACAAACCTTCATTATATTGTCACATTAAAAAAGTTTGGTCAAACCATACAACCCGCGATGCATATCATACAAACCGACAATGCATGTAATGATTGAAAACCTCCCTATGGGAGGGTCCACATAACTTGCCCCTTATATAACTTTATTATATCATACTCTCTCGGTCCCCTTTTTTTTTAAAATGACAATTTTACCTTTATGCAATTAATTAAATCTTTGAATAATGTTTGTAATTTTTAGTATCATCAAATACAATTCCATAAAGTTGCTACATTCTTCACCACTATATTTGAAAAGGGGGCAATAATTTTGTGATAAGCCTGAAAATTGGGGCTTAATATAAGCCGAAACATAAATAAGCTCGTAACAGACGTATATAAGCTTAAACAAACACCCCGCAGTTGTAAAAAAATAAATGGCGCAGTTTTGGAAACCAGGGAGCGCGAAACCACGGCTAATCGACGACGAAGACGGCGGCGTCCTCTTCTACTCCACCACTCCCTCCTCTTCATCATCATCGTAATTATTATTAATTTATTCAATTATTTATTTATTTATATATTTTAGGCGCTAAACCTAATTTCAAAAATTAATTGGTGTAAGTACAACAGGTATGTGAGTTTAGAGAAGGAGAGGCAGAGATTGCCTGTGTACAAGTACAGGGACGCTATCCTGTACCTTGTTGAAACTCATTCTACTTGTATCATTGTTGGTGAAACTGGCTGTGGTAAAACCACCCAAATCCCTCAGGTACTTTACAACCCCTAACCGTTGTCTATCCTTTAGGTTTACTAGTTTTTGCTGTTTCGTTTCGTGTGATTGTGAGGTTTACATGCCGTAACTGTGTATCTCTAATTGTAATGGAACTAGTATATGAGCTACATGAATTGCGCAATCTCGTGCTGTTAGATTTGTTTCGGCTTATGTAGACTCGTTAATGACGCGATTGTAACTTTTTTTTTTTCCAGATATGTACTGTTTAGGTTTACTAGTTTTATGCGTTCGTGTGATTGTGGTGATTACTTTGGCTATGTTTGGCAAGTTTAGCAGTAGCTAGTAGCTTGCACTAGCTGTTAGCAGCGAACAATAGCAGCTAGCAGAATATGTAGCAGTACTTTTTTGTTTTATTAAAGCATTTGGTAACGTAGTTGTAGCAGTAATTCTAAAGTGTAAAATGATGTAAAAGTCAAAAGCTTCTTTTATTAGAGTTTCAAATAGGGGTGTTTACAAAATTTAAAAAGCTAAACACTTGTTGCGAAACAAACATTCTATATCTAAACGCTAATTGCTCCAAAAAGCTTGTAGCCAAAGCACTTGGTTAGGATTGGTAAAGATAAGCAGATGGAACTTTTAAGAATAATGACACTGCTTTAAGCATGTTCAAGTGAAATTTGAAGTAGCTGATGTATTACTAGTACAACTACTATAAACTATCTAAAAGGTTATGCGTTATGTTTTTTCGTCTTTTATGATGCTTCATGTTTCATTTAGATTTTGTATCTCTTAAGAGTTAAGACTGAAAGCTTCTAGATGTTAAAACTTTTTCTCTGGTTTTGAAAAGAAGGTAGCACGTAGTATTGGATTATATTGTTAAGTTTTGAAAGGCTATAGTTTCAAATTTGTTAGCAAACATATATAGTTGATTTAAGTACATATTGTAGAAGGCTAGACCTTAACATGGTGATGCTATAGGAAAGAGGAAGTACACCAATGATTTTAGTATTGCAAATCTTTTTCGAAAGTGCCTTTATGTTTTCAGTGGAATGTACAACGCAGAAGGGAATAGCTTCCTTGTGAGTAGTAATCTTCTAGGCCTTTTGTGTTAAGCATGTTTGATCTTGCAGTACCTTAAGGAAGCGGGCTGGGCCGATGGTGGACGCGTTATTGCTTGCACTCAACCAAGACGTTTGGCCGTACAGGTACTGACTGCCAAATTGCTTTATGCTTAACTTTTCATTGTTACCTTTAATACTTTTTAATGTTTTAGAATGTCTTTATAAGCTTGACTATGGAGATGTGGCTAACCGCGTAATCTGGAAGTTATTCATGTTAGTAGATAAGTCATATGCGGAGATATAGTTGCGAGACTATTAAATTGACAACCCTATCTATGTCCACACTAGTAATTAGTTCTTAAGAATTTGGAAATCATCATAATGACATTACAGCTGAATTCTGGCCGATTACAAAATGCATTATTAGCAATGATTATGCAGTTGAAACTTTGACTAGGATGGCTATTTCACTTAAAAGATACAAGTATTTGTTAGTCTTCTATTGCCCACCTCATTGTGGCAGTATATTACCTTTTTTAAAGCATATACTTCAATTTGAAATTGTGCACATTTGCGCTAGTAATCACATCTATTTACAAGTCTGAATTCGTCTAATTTTCAGAGTGTTGCTGCAAGGTTGGCTGAAGAAATGGGAGTCACCCTTGGGGAGGAAGTTGGTTATACTATTCGATTTGAAGATGTGACAAATCCAGTAAGATTTTATTTGAAGTTGAATCATACCAACATTTATTCTTGGATGCTATATAAATATGATGGATCCTTTAGTCATACATGTTTACACACTATAGCGTAATTCCTTGTGTTTGCTAATTCTCATGTGAAGTGAAACACTACAAAAAAGGAAATAAAAAGCATAAAGAGCTGAGTTTGCAAAGTTGCTTTTACGTTGATTCTATTAAGGTTCAAAAGTTGTTTATACCTACCTTTTTGGCAGCACAGGACTTAACAAGGATCAAATTTCTCACTGATGGAGTGTTACTTAGAGAAATGATGGATGATCCTCTTCTAAGCAAGTACAGGTGCTGGTTATAACTGACTATTCCTTGTAACTTTCACATTTTTTGAGCTAAGGGTGAACATGTTCATGATTAGATTTAGATCGTTATTCATAGTGAGGGGAACATGAGTCACATTCATTGCACTGGTTACAATGCTTTTGTTTTGCATTCTAGCGACCTCTATTTTTGTTACTTTGGTATCTTTTTACATAATAAATGTGTTCTTGACATCAATATGTTGTTTTTCAGTGTGATTATGGTAGATGAAGCTCATGAGAGATCCCTTGCAACAGACATATTGTTGGGTCTCCTGAAAAAGGTATAGACAATGGTTCAAGATCTATTTAACTTAACCATCTAAAAGTACATACACCTTTTGTATATGTTTATGCTGCTAACTACTGATTTCACAGATACAACGCCGTAGACCTGAGTTGCGCCTGATTATAGCATCAGCCACAATTGAGGCAAAATCAATGGCTGAGTTTTTTCACACCAGGTTCTTTTATTACAATGATTCATATTAACAATCAAGTTATATAATTGTTTTTGTAATAACATTGGCTGAGTACTTCGAATTTGTATATTGATTAGAAAAAGGCGGCCTCAGTTGGAAGGAGAAGATCACGGACCACAGACAGAACCTGCTATTTTGTCTGTTGAGGTATATTTAGCAGTGTCTCATCACATAAGAACTAAGCTTCTTTTTTTACTTTCTTTTTGTGTTTCTCTTATTTACGAAGGATGTGATTTCAGGGTAGAGGATTCAATGTACAGATTTTTTACATTGAAGAGCCTGTATCAGATTATCTGCGAGCTACTGTTTCGACAGTAATGTCAATTCATAATAAGGTAGACCTGCTGTTGTAGACAATGTTTAAACTATTTCCAACATTTGCATTTCGCTCAAGTTTTTATAGTGTTTTACTTACAAAAAGTAAATGTTTCCTTAAGCATTTCCAATTTTTTTTTCTAAATTACAAGGCATTTACTTTAATCTTGAACAATACCGTGAATCATTAACTTTGACTCACCTTGAAGTTTTCTACATGTGTCATATTATGAAGTTCTTGTAACTTAATATTTTCATTTATGTTAGAGAGTCACCTGATCTTTGCTGTATGAACTTGTAGGAGCCAATGGGGGATATTCTTGTCTTTCTAACTGGGCAGGATGATATTGACGCTGCAGTCCAATTGATCACAGACGAAGCCCAAAACAGTGGCAAGCCTTCTTTAGGTATGTCAGAGCCTTATTAGTAGTTAATTTGCTGCCTTTTGCTTTGTGAGACCAACCTGGTATCTGTTAAATATGTGAATGTAACTGAACCATGATTATGTACTTTTATGTGTTAAGAAATAACACCTTTAGTTTTACCGATGGTGGTGGTGGCTGTGCTTTATTATGTAATGGAATTTAAAAGATTTACAAGACACCTTTGGTTACTTACTGTGACACTATTTTGGTAAAATTTTTCAGGAATGATCGTTTTGCCTTTGTATTCGGGACTCACTCGTGCAGATCAGGTAACTGATCTTTGAATTCTTTTACCTTTTTCATCGCTTGTATTATTTTTATTATTATATATAAGAAGTCATTCATTTGTGAACACATGTTGACTATAAATGATTTTCTTGCCGGATATTTTCAGGACCTGATATTTTCTCCTTCCCCTAGAGGGAAAAGGAAGGTTGTTATTTCAACAAATATTGCAGAGACATCCCTGACACTGGAGGTACATTTGAGTAATATTCTTGAATTACCCATTCTTAGCTAAGCTGTTTTTTCTAAATGCTTTTGTATTGTATTTGTTGGAGCAGGGTATCGTCTATATGTTGTTGATAGTGGTTTTTCAAAACAACGGTTCTACAACCCGGTAAATCATTTACTTCTGTTTGCTATGCCTAAAACTTATATTATCTGCTTCTTTTAGCTGTGTCATGATCTTTACTAATCTACTATGTTATGCTATACAGATTACTGATATAGAAAATCTTGTAGTGGCATCAATATCCAAGGCATCTGCTAGGCAAAGGGCTGGAAGGGCCGGACGAGTTAGGCCAGGGAAGTTTTACAGGTACTGAATTTACCAGGATTATGTGTGTATAACGAATAAAGCTCACTTCATTGTTATAAGCAACCCTAAAGTTATAATTACTGCTGTTATATATCCTTATAACTTTTCACAATTATCAGGCTTTATACAGAAGATTATTTTGTCAAGATGTCTGCACATGGGATTCCTGAGATGCAGAGATCAAACCTTGCCTCTAGTGTGATTCAGGTATACCATATGTACATTATGATGGATTCTATAGAATCTGCATCTTTATAGATTCTGACAATTGTGTACTGAATGCAGTTAAAAGCCTTGGGTATTGATAATATTTTAGGGTTTGATTGGCCATCATCACCATCACCCGAAGCAATGGTTAGAGCTCTTGAAGTACTATATTCACTTGGAGTTCTCGATGATGATGCTAAACTTACATCACCAGTAGGATTCCAAGTTGCAGAGATACCATTGGTATGATATGATTGAGATTTTATTGTATGCGAGATTTTTGAGAAACACGTACAAATCTCGTACATTTTCTATTGTCATTGCGGTAGTTGGATATATTCTATGCTTTTTCATGTGGATTAACATACCACTTATAGATCATATATTTTGTTATTTTTAGGATCCCATGGTTTCAAAAATGATCATAGCATCAGACCAACTTGGATGTTCTGAAGAAATTATCACCGTGTCTGCTATCCTCTCAGTTCAGGTGATTAAAAGTTCCAAGTCTCCAACTTTTATAACGTTAGATATAATTATTTTCAGAGTTCGCAGTGCATGTAGCTTCATTTCTAGATTGTTTATATTCTAATAAGTAAAGAATTACTTTTCACAGTCAATATGGATATCCGTTAAGGGGCAGAAAGAGCTGGATGAAGCCAAAATGAGATTTGCTGCAGCCGAGGTGTGTTATATTACTCAATAGATCTATTACTGAAGGTTCTTTTATGTCTAACTTTTCTGCATCTAAGCTAGCCTAAACTCTGGAAGTCCGTTTTTGAAGGACATACCAAGCCTTTTAGATTAACATTGTTTAGAATCCCATATATACTATCATCATTGAATTATAGTTTTAACTAAGTATTCTATTCTATTTGGTGCCTGCCACAAATGAATATCCGTATGTGCCCTATAGCATTCTTACATTGCCATCTTTATTAATTTAACGATTACTCAGAGATTGTAGGCTGCACGATAATTTGATTTACGGACGCCTGTACTCATTATTATCTCTTCTTTCCCACTAATACTGAATATATTTTAAATTTCTTTGATTCTTGAAGGGCGATCATGTGACCTTCCTCAATGTATACAAGGGATTTCTTCAGTCCAATAGATCTTCAAAATGGTGTCACCAAAACTCTATCAATTACCATGCAATGGTATGCTTTCAATGGCTTGAGAGAACTGTTGTTGTTCTTGCTTTCTTAGTTACCTTCATGATTTATAACATTCATACAGTGCTTGCTTAAGAGACTCTTTCTTCGAGATTCTTACTAATCTTTTGTAAATTGTTCTTTTCTCAGAAAAAAGTAATCGAAGTTAGGCAACAGCTAAGAAGAGTAGCACAGCGACTAGGGTTAGCCTTAAAGTCATGTGAGAATGATATGCAGGTATTTCATCACAACTCTTCTCATACCTCATCATTATCCTTCTATTTTCATTTATTATGATATTTGACTCTTCATGCATTCATTTAATGTGATTCTTAGGCTCTAAGAAAAGCTGTGACTGCTGGATTTTTCGCAAATGCGTGTCGCTTAGAGGCGAGTTAATTGCATATTATCAGAAGTTACTTAGGAACTCACATAATTCACAGTTTCACACACTTATTGAATCATTAACGTCGATGCTAACTTTGTGTCATTTTGTGATTTGTGAAGCCATACAGTCATAACGGGACATACAAGACTCTCAGGGGCTCTCAAGAAGTTCACATTCATCCATCATCTGTATTGTTCAGGTTAGCATGTATTCTTTTTCGGCCCTTGCGCTGTACAGTTATTTGTATACCAATCCTATATTAAGTTTAAAAGAGGTCACTTGACCAGTTCGTCTTTGTAAAGTTGCTGGCTCTCATTCAGGCCATAGTTATCCAAAAACACAATATTTTGTAAAAGGTTTATGTGACATGTTTGCCGCATCACTAATAAATTTATGAAAATATCTTCTGATCTAACATGGATGTTTTGTGGTGCAGGGTGAACCCAAAATGGGTTATATATAATTCATTAGTGTCAACTGATCGCCAGTACATGCGCAATGTCATCTCCATTGATCCTTCGTGGTTGAGAGAGGCCGCACCTCACTTTTACCAGCAACAACCATTCAATCCTAATCGTCACTAGTATATATCCCTTGGTATGTAATGCCACTGCTTCTATGTGATTATTTGATTATTGTTTCCTGAGTTCCGTAGAAGTCTTTCATTATATAATGCACAAGAAAAAAGACATGATAGGAATCGGGTATTTTAGTGTATATTTGTCTTCCATATGAGTGTTGAAACATTCATCAAGTTCTCTTTTTTCTTTAAATGTTTTGGTTCTAGAGTAAATTGCAAAAATCGTCCCTGTGGTTTGCTCAGATTGCAAAAAACCTCCCTGGGGTTAGCTAATTGCAGGCGGCCTCCCTGTGGTTTGCTCTTTTCATCATTTTGGTCCCTCGTGTCTGCAAAAATCGTCCCTGTGGTTTGCTCAGATTGCAAAAAAGGTTCCTGATTTTTGCAGACACGAGGGACCAAAATGATGAAAAGAGCAAACCACAGGGAGGCCGCCTGCAATTAGCTAACCCCAAGGAGGTTTTTTGCAATCTGAGCAAACCACAGGGACGATTTTTGCAATTTACTTTTTTTTCTTTTAATGTTTTGTTTCTTTATTGGCATATACACATTACATGCATATCTACACAAAAATCCATCCATGAATTTGGCACCTGTATGTCTAACCATTACACTTGTTTTACAGCTTCATGAACCAAATTTTGGCCGTTTAGAACTTGATTCCGCGGCAATGGGACCCGTTTAACATGCAGGTGCATCATTCCGTGATTGAGGAAGTAATGTTGAAGCACTTTGAATTAGAGGTACAAGTTTGTATCCAGGGGTGGAGCTAGGATTTTAATTTAATGGAGGCTGAACTTAATATAAAAATTATAGTGAAAAATGCTCAATGATGTCTATGATTTTTTTCAAACCATGATTTAGTGAGCATAGTTTGACAATTAAATTCGTTTTAGTGTTGTATTTGATTGTTTAAGTTAGTTTTTAACTTTAATCAAGATAACTATATGATTAAGGAGGGTTGATTGCAAAAGTTATTAAGTAACTAGCTATTAGACCGAATAACTAACGTACAAAGTGGGCTGATTGAGAGTGGTTCAACACTCGTTAGTTACCCATGTTTGTATCCGTAAGAACTTATCATAGCAGCATATTCTTGAATTGGCTCGAAATATATCTTAAAAAACAACACGAAGTAATTTTTGTGGTTCGAATGTGGCTTCATTATCTTATAAACAATCAAGTTCAGCCTCTTAGGCTAACACAGTGTGACGGAAAACATCGGTCAAGTTTTATAGTCGACCGATATTACTATCGGTCGAGCCCAATGTGGTAATATCGGTCAAGATCGGTCGAGCATGGGAATCGGTCTAGATTTCGACCGAGTTTCATGCTTGCCTTTTTTTTTTTTTTTTTTTTTTTTTTTTTTTTTTGTTCATTCAGATGGTAGCATGCAATGCTGCTCTGTTGCTCTTGATTCCTGTACTTGACCACCACATATAGATCAATGTTATCTACACCGAAAAAGAATAAAGTTAGCTGGTGCATGATTCCTTATCAGAAGATGTGTTTGGAATTGCTTATAAAGTTATAATAAGTTCGTTAAAATAAGTATGCACCAAGATATATATAATGAGAAATGGTTTCTTTAACTGTCAAACTTTGCACGGTCACTTCTTGATGACTAATGGCATGCATGCATGGGTGAAACTTTGCATGGCCTCTTCTTGATGACTGATGGCATGCATACATGGGTGAAACTTAAATGAATTTTAAATTTGTAGTTTTAAATATTTGAATTAAAAAAAAAAAAAAAAAAAAACACCTCGGTCATTGACTGTGGCACATGAGTCATGTCTGGTCACCGGAGAGAGAAAGCTTATGTGGCAGCTGACCCGGGTCACCACTGTGCATAGCCTTACAATTCGCAATCAAAAAATCCATCTGTGCAGATATGTATATATCTCATAATATATTTCTCGATATTGTGTTCGGGACCATTGCATATGCGCAAAAACACACCCATTTTAACAGAATGTTAACGTATTGGCTGCTATTCATGCAAAACAACATGTGCACTTGGATATTTTTGTTTTTTTCCTCTTAATTCTCATCTCCATACACAATTTGATTTTTGTTTTTTCATACCCTTGGGTGGATATTTATTATCACATATATTTATTGAACAATGTTCCAATGGGAACAATTACAATACGATGGTAAAGGAAAATTATTGGGATGCCTAAAACAACAACAATACCCAATTCCGTCGGAGCGAGGTATGAGAGGTGTGATCACACCCTTACCCGAAGTTAAATGGATTGCTTCCAAAAAAGTTGGGAGGCCTAAAAGTGCGGCTAATTTTATGTCTAAGTAGTCAGTAGACATGTTAGTTTTATTGGTTTGTCAAGACATGGGTCTATTTGTTGTCACCAACACCTGGATGTCACATAAGTTTAAACATAAACTAGTCATACCAGATCATCTTTCTTTTTTTTTTTTTTTCCGACAATAAACTAGTGTGATCATTGTCACATAAGTATTGATGTATTCTAAAGTAAACACACGCACATGAAAAACAAACATATAAACGTTAAGATAAATATATTATAAATTCACCTATAAAATTTTTCGGTTTTTTACGGTTCGGTTTTTGGACAAATATGCAAGTGAATTTTTCGGTATTATAAATTCACCTATACACATATGAAAGTGAATTTACAGATAGTGTGATCATTGTCACATAAGTATTGATGTATTCTAAAGTATTGAAAAACAAACATATAAACGTTAAGATAAATATATTATAAATTCACCTATACACATATGCAAGTGAATTTACACATAGTGTGATCATTGTCACATAAGTATTGATGTATTCTAAAGTAAACACACGCACATGAAAAACAAACATATAAACGTTAAGATAAATATATTATAAATTCACCTATAAAATTTTTCGGTTTTTTACGGTTCGGTTTTTGGACAAACATGCAAGTGAATTTTTCGGTATTATAAATTCACCTATACACATATGCAAGTGAATTTACACATAGTGTGATCATTGTCACATAAGTATTGATGTATTCTAAAGTAAACATACGAACATGAAAAACAAACATATAAACGTTAAGATAAATATATTATAAATTCACCTATAAACGTTCGGTTTTTTACGGTTCGGTTTTTGGACAAAAACCGAAACCGAACCGAATTTTTGGGTTTTTGAAAAAGTAAAAACCGAACCATCGGTTTTTAGTTTCGATCGGTTATTTCGGTTCGGTTTTTTCGATTTTGGTTTTTTCGGTTTTTTTTGCTCACCCCTAATAGCCAACTAGCCATCAGTAGATTCATTGACCCAAAAACCTTGGATTGTTTAAAATATTTGAGTCGGCCAACTAGCCATCAGTAGATTCATTGACCCAAAAACCTTGGATTTGTTTAAAATATTTGAGTCGAGTATATATGAAATTAGAGAGATTTTCAAGAGGATATATGAAATATATGAAATAGCTTTTTAACTAGAAAATTATACTATAGCAAAGATAAAGAAAGAAGTTGCTTTCCGATAAAATAATAACACTCAAACAAATATAAAGTATAAAAAACGTTTATATTAATTAAACAATTAAAGTAGGAAACATAAAATAAAAATACAAGCAACAACACCACCACTAGAGCTGGCATATCGTGTCCGACACGACATGATAAGACACGAACACGAATGAACTGAACACGAACACGACACGATAACAAATCGTGTCACTTTTTTCGAACACGAACACGACATGAAAATTAACAGGTTACCCGATAAGGAACCTGTTAATAAAAATACTAAATTTAAACGAAAAAAACATAAGCAAACCTGTTAAGGACCTGTTCTCGCATCGTGTTAACAGGTCCGTGTCAGAAATTACAAGCAGCAAACACCACAAAGTTTTTGTGATATTGTTGGCTAATCATATTTAGTCTAATAATCAAAAATTGAGTTTATAAAGGTGTTACGGTTCTTACTTTCTACCTATGTGGGATGTGTCTTAAGTTTACACACTATTACACCTGTAGTCTAGATTTGGCTTTGTGCATAATTGATTGTTTTAGATAGTGACCACATTATCTTTGTGCAGAATTGAATGTCGTATTTGAAATATCCTAATAAATTTTGTACAAGCCAGTTTAACCAGATTTTGCATCAATAAAACAAATAAAAAATGCAATAGGTGCATAAATCTTGAGGTGGGTTGGGTAAAGGGGTAACCTCTAACTGCAGCTAAAAACAAGTTGGATTGTGTTGTTTTTAGTTATATCCTTTCGCTTTTTTTTGTTTTTTTTGAACGGATTGTTAGTTGTTAGTGGTTCAGGTCCAGCAGTGACATCCAATTGGCCAGTATCCTTTCGCTTAACAACCTAGATGTCCCAATGTCCCATTAGAGAGAAAACATAACCCACGTTAACTCTTATAAGTATATGGACAGAAATACTGAATTGCCACTTCTATCAGTTATCCAATCCAGGCTAATATTACTACCCATCAACTCATCATACATGAGAACAACTTACATTTAGTCCTTGAGTAATTTATATCCCACACTAGACTTGGTCTATCTATGCTCAATTTCTTCGTCCTCATACTGATCATGTAATTAACTGATCCTAACGGCCTTCAACTTTCATTTGCTCCGTTAAGCCTGTGTGGTTGTGTCAACAATGTCTTCTCCACTCCTTATCTTATCATAATTCGTTGCCACCCAACCACCTCACATATTTCTCATTTTCTAATAAGGTTAGCAACCTACTTTCATTTCATTCCCTTATACATCTAATCATGAAAAAAAATAGCTATATGCAAACACTTCCATGTCAGCGTCACGGTATGTGCAGATACTCCACATGGCTGGCATAAACCTGCTGGAACCAGTTCCTATGATTGGTATAATAGTCGTTAATTAAGACAAAGTCACTGTGTGAACTCTATCATAAAAAAAATAAATAAATAAATAAAATAAAAATCAAAGCATTTGTCTAAATAGTAAATTAACAAGACCACTGACAAAACCGGATATTATTTGAATCTCTGAAAGGCGTGTGAACATTTTCAGATCGAATCAATTCGGTGGTTCTCCCGAATTATTCAATCGGATACAATTTAGAGATTGAGAACGTTTTGAATGCTTGTGTTTGAGATTGATGAACCAGAGAAAATTAATGACCAAGGAAAAATACGTATATATATCTCAGGGATTAGGGCACTAACTGCCTTTTAGGCAGTTTTTCAAGGGTTTCAAAGTTTTCAAAATTAGTCCCTTAATTTTCGAAAATTTAATTTTCTCGGGGATTAGCTCGACCCCAACCAGGGGCTCTGCCCCTTGGACCTTGCCAGGGGCTGCCGCCCCTGGACCCCGCTCCCAAGGGCGCTACTGTAACCACCGGTAAATTTCCACTCGTATTAATATTCTAACAAAAGAATACTTATCCATTTTCTACATCTATTTTTTTTTAAGATTAAACGTTATCAGTTTATCTTATCACAACAACAAACTAATGTGACGTAACTCACATTCTTAATAAACATGCTCACACGACATCAACGTGCCTTGTATTTATTACAAATAAACATTCTTTATATGTCAAGTATAAAAGTTTTCAACTTTTATTTACCACTTTACGTTATTTCGTTAGCATACGATTATTAAACGTTTAAACTAAATGTTAGCCATTTATTAGAATTTTCACGAAACCCTAATTTATTATAACTATTATTTTATGTAATTAAATCATAAAAACTAAAGTACAACACTTTAAATGCTAATGTACAACTTTCTAAAGCTCATGGTACGAGTATATAATGCATAAACTCAAAATATATTTATTTCATCTCGCGACCAAGTAACCAAACAAGGATTGCACCTCGCATATTTCAGGTCTATTTGTAAATATTTAATGCCAATTATTATTACGTTTTTATTAAATGATATTACTTTTAGTAACGATCACAAAAGTTTAATCGTGTGAATTTTACTCACGTGAATTTTACTCACGACCAATACAAGATTAGAATAAGTCTATATATTCAAAATACTCAAATTCATCAATAGTCATATTTCATATGAACTATTGTCACTTTGTTATTTTTTTTACATTATACACTTTACATAATACGAATACTCAAACCTATTAGATTTTATCAACGTATACGCTATCCGTTAAACTCATCACATGTCTAATGATGCGTGGTTTTGCGACCTTACAACAGGTTTTACCTCTCGAGGGATCTCAAGAGGCTTGCAATCCCCACCAGGCAGTATACCTGACCGATGTAGTATAGTGTAGTGGCAAGTACCGGGGATTGATCGTTCTCTAGGGGAATAGTGTCGTTAGGATTGAAAAACTACTCTAATAGGTCTAAGGGTGAGGGAAGATTCTTTTTGTATTTTTTTATATTTTTTTAAAAGCAAGTAAAATCTCGGGTTTGAAGGAGTGGGCGGAATTAGTTGCTAGTCAACTAACCCAAATAACTACAATTGCAAATAAAATAAAATAACTGAAAATAAAAAGGTTGTGGAACTTATATGGAGAGAAATGTGTTTACTTAGATTTCCTTACTCCCCAACTATCTTTTACCGGTTGATTAGTGTGTATTAATTGCGTGGATGACGGGTGTATTCCTTAATACCAATCGTGGGGTGGCGTACGTACTTCCCCAACTCTATAAGCTCCTACTTCACTCCTATGCCGAGCCGGCTAAGAAGCTTCTAACATGGGATCACTAGAATTCGCTCATGCATTAAATACAACCATAAAAACCTTAGTACGCATTGGTTCATGTTTCTTAAGACGTTCAAGCAAGTTACCGTATAGGAGGTTAGCCAGTTTTCTTAAGCCTAACATCGATAAACAATCATCCAATACACTTAATAACACACCAACAACCAATAATCAATAGTTAGGTTTCATTAGATTTAAGCAAACATAAGATAAATCTAGCCTAGCATGTTAAATAAAAGACAAGAACAAGATATAATCAAACAACACATAGACATATTGAATGATTAATTGATTACTTATCTTCAATTGAACATGGGAGATCCAAGGGTATAAAACCCTTAAAAGTAGCACAAAAATCGTCTTAGGGTTTCTCCTCCCAAAGTTGCACACTAATGACTAAAAATTATGAGAATATATATAGAAAATCAGATCTGACGGCGTCACGTTATAGAGCTGACGCCGTCACCTCACCGCGGTTAGGGTTTCTTGATGGCCTTCTTGACGCCGTCCCCTTTTAATCATCCAAAATCCTCTCTGGCGCGTCAGGGGTTGACGGCGTCACAATGGTGCTTGACGCCGTCACAGGTACTTTTCCAGCCGATTTTGAGACTTTGTCGTTTTCTTCACTTTTATGCTCCAAAAACGTCCAAAATGCTTCCTTTTCCAGATTTCTTCTCCAAAGTACCTAAAATGACAAAAGGAACGATTTAGGGCAATATTTGATCAAATAAATACGATTTAGGGCTTAAATGACCCCCTAAAAGCGGTACACTTTTCGCTTCATCATCTAATATAATTAGTTGGAGTATATTGATAAACTTTGACATTTTTATAAACATTATATTTTTACGTTACCTTGTTTTAAGTTTCGTGACTTAAGGACTTAACGTTAGTAATTACCAGGATCAAACTACACCTTAAATTATTAATATGTGTGTATAATTCTTCCAAATAGCCAAATTTCATGCAAACATGCAATCTTTCCATAAAACATTACATGTGTACGTGTATGAAGGACTATATATGGACGTGTATGCATTTTTTTCCATAATAAATATATATATAATATATATATATATATATATATATATATATATATATATATATATATATACACATGCATGCCATGGTTCCACATATATACATAGACATGCATAAATTCTGTCCATAGAAAATATATATAGGTACGTGTATAAGTTATTTGCCATAACAAGCTAATATATATTATATATATGTACATGTACCATTAAATTTCCTTAAGAATTCTATGACATACTACAACAACCTACGTGTATACATATTCTTCCATAAGACCCTATATCACTCCATATGACCCTATATATATACGTTACTCTCATTCATGCAAACAATTGAGACCAAAGACAGTATACTTTCAAACACAAATCTTATATACACACACACTTTAGTTACTAAATTCGAGCATTAACAAGAGGATAAGGGAGGATTATATCCAAGTTTTTAGTAATGGAAAGCTTCGGTGTACCTTAGAAATCGATTTGGTTATTTTCTATCTAGCCGAATTTAAACAAGTCTTGTAAGTCCTTAACACCCTTTTCAATCTCTTTTCACATTTATAGTATCATTAATATGTGTTTGCGCCAAGTAACAAGTTATAACAAAATCGAAAATGATTATTTTTTTTTTATTTTTTTTTCTCTTTTACCGAGAACAAATCAAACACCCTTATTATTATTATTATTATTTTAAAAACAATAAGCTACAAGCTACACCATAAGTCATTTAGATAAGCAAATCAACATATTAACAAAGCTCTAAAAATAAGCTCATAAGTTTATAAGATTTAAAATCTATTTCATTTTCTTTTCTTTCTTGTCGCGAGCTAGAAAATCAAACGCACCCTTATTGGGCTTTAAAGCCCATAAGCTGTTTCAAAAGCTAATAAGCCATCAACAACTTATTTTCAAAGTTAAAATAACTTATACTAATAAGCCATGACATGCCATATCCTTTTCTAAAACAAAAACACAAATTTACAAAAATAAGGACTAGAAATGTAACGAAAAACATGCATGGGGGTAAAAATACTAAACTTATAATTCTTGGTTCAAAACTGTAAATTTAGTTAACAATAAAGAATAAGGACTATGCATGTAAATTGCAAAATGCATGGAGGGCCTGTTTTGCCAAATTTCTAAAACTATATATATAAATGATTAAATTTAAAAACCAATTAACCCTTGGGGATAAAAAGTGTAATTATGAGTTAATAAATTATAAAAAAGACTCCGGTGCAAATTATACTTAACCAAGGGGTAAAAAGTGTAACTTTTGGAAAGTACAAGGTGAAAACTGTAAATTGCGACTTCTGAAACTGAAATAATTAAATATCAGGGTAGAAACGGTAAATTTTCAGAAAGTGTGAATATAAAGTGAAATTTTATACTTTTGGACTAAAAATATAAAACTTTTAAGTTTTGGGTAAGAAGTGTAAATTTTTATAACCTAAGGATTAATTTTGTAACTTCATAATATTTTTGAAATATTTATATCTACAAACTTATGTAGTCAAAGTTTTATAAAAGCTTTCATATAAGATTTAAAAACGACAATATCAAAATATAAATAACGATGTTATTTTCAATCGAATAATAAATCGAATAGCTTAAAAACAAATAATACAAACTTCTTAGCAACTTAACGTTCACCAAACATAAAATAGTTAGAAATAAATATTTTAACTATTCTTGCACTAACCTATATTAAATCTTAAACGATTTCATTCTTAAATCTCAATAAACGATTTATTGTTCCCTTTACACGCTTAGTGTTAACTAGAAAGTTAATCTATTTGTGTTTATGACTAATACAATGTAATGATTCTTTCTATCAGTTAATGAAACGTAAATGTAAAAACACAAAGTATTTTTCAACGTTTAAATTCTTATTAGAAATGAATCAAAGAATCTATTACCCAAGTGTTTTGCGGAACAAACACTTGGGATTGAATAGACAAGGTATGGTGTCTCCTATCTAAACTTAAGCTATGCTTAAGTGGTAACAATTCGACCCACTGAGCTATCTCAGGGATACGTTACTCTTTGTAGGAGAGTAGTTGTTTTGCAAAAGTCTAAGGCTTTCAATGTACAAAACACACACAACTTCTCTCCTTTTGAACCTATTTATACACAAGTATAAAAGAGTAAAAGTGATTAAAATACTACAACTTGTTGTAGCAAGCGTGTCTGACAATTTCAACAGTAATTGTCATTTCCAAGAACCATTTGGAATGGACTATAAAGTCTTTAGGAGTGATTGGTCTGACACTTCACGAATTTTAGCCGTCTTAAGAAAAGTTTCTTCCTGACAAGATAAGATTTGATCTTATCTTAAACTCTTCCCAGATCTTCCCGCCTTTCTTTCAGGCGTTGAGTTCTTCAGTCTTCAATCACTTAATGTTGTTGAGGAGACTGGGGTTCAGTGAGTTCTTGTCCAACACTCACTGAACCATCATCTTCTTCTTTGGCTTAAGTCCTACTCAGGGAGTACCGCCTTCCTGAGTAGTGAATCCTTCTTCTTGAATTCGCCTTAAGCATCCTGAAGATGACTCACTGAGAGACTATTCACTTAGTGACTTGAATTGTTCTCGGTTTAATTTACACTTAGTTAATTGATGCGTGCGATGTGTCGTTGCGGTTTAGCAGTATTAATGCCTACTCAAGTTTTAAATTTATATTTAGCCGACTTATCAATAACACACACACTTAACGAGCAGTGTACCCGGTCAGTATGAATATAATGGTAAGTAGAGTGTCGATCACTAAGAGTGGAACGTATTATCTAGTTATCCTAATCAGTATTTTAATATCCTAAGTTAGCTATACAACCTAATCTAACGCAAGGGGGTTCAGCCTGAGAGACTGGCACGGTTTGGTTATGATTAAATAGTAAACTAAACTAATGAGCACGAATCAGCGATTAGCACACACGTACACAGATAGATACTTGAGACAATAAGAAGACCTGTCCTGATAATTAAGTAGCTTGTCACTTTTTTTATTGCTAGTTTTATATGAAGTGTATATAATTAACCCTTTCTCGTTGGCTCTAATCTTATCGGCGAGTAAACCCTTAATGATCACTTATGTCTATCCCACTATCCTAGAATATTGAGCATTTGTGATGCCCACGTTTCGTATACGCTAGAATAGATAGGCGAGGAAGGGGCATGGCGACCCAAGCAATGCTCAGCTAGACACAGAGGTTATCAATGCACTAATAAAAGTCACCAAATACATCAACATATAAACTTTAATTAATGGGAAAACAATTTTAAGGGGTGCGCATGATATTCCGTAGTCACATGACATCAGCCCATCAATCCTGATGAATTAAAGTGTACTAATACAATAAAACAAAACTACTTAATAAATTGAATACATGCAGGACCTTCTTACAGCTCTTGTATCTTCGTTCAGGGTGTGTCTTGTGCTGCTAATACGTCTGAATTCGTCTCTGGTTTGGTACTCGTACGTATGGTATCTTGCACACAAAATTCGTCTGACTGTGGGGTATTTATAGTTTCTGTCTGAGGGTTAGATGCGGCGCATAGGATAAGTAGATGCGGCGCATTGACTTAACTTCGCGTGGGGTCCAAGATTAATATATTCAGGAATATTCGTACATGATGCGTATGCGTGTCGTAGTATAGTTTTAGCAGTTTTAATGCCTACTCAAGTTTTAAATTTATATTTAGCCGACTTATCAATAACACACACACTTAACGAGCAGTGTACCCGGTCAGTATGAATATAATGGTAAGTAGAGTGTCGATCACTAAGAGTGGAACGTATTATCTAGTTATTCTAATCAGTATTTTAATATCCTAACGCAAGGGGGTTTCAGCCTGAGAGACTGGCACGGTTTGTTTGCAATTAAATAATAAAATAAACCAATAGGCACGAATCAGCAAGTAGCACACACGTACACAGATAAATACTCGAGACAATAAGAGGGCTGTCCTTATGATTAAGTAGATCGTCACTTGTTTTATTGATAGCTTTATATGAAGTGTATGTAGTTAACCCTTTCTCGTTGGTCCTAATCTTATCGGCGAGTAAACCCTTAATGATTACTTATGTCTAAAAGTTATTCCTAAGTGATCAATTTAGTAATAACCGTGGGAGCCACATTATGTCCCGCAGTCAAATGCCCGCAAGCCACTAATAAACACAGAGGTTATCAATGCACTAATAAGTAGTAACCAAAGACATCAACATATAAACTTTAATTGATGGGAAAGCAAGTATTAAAGGGAGTGCAATCTTTCGTTGTCACATTACACAAGCCACCAATCCTGATGAATTAAAGTTTGCTAACACAATAAAACAAAACTACTTAATGAATTAAACACATGCAGCACCTTCTTACAGCTCTTGTATCTTTGATTTGGGTGTGTCTTGTGCTGCCTCCTTGACTGAATTCGTCCTAGGGTTTTTCCTGTTCGGTCTTCGAAACTCTGATAATGCCCCTGAAATTCGTCTGGTCTTGGGGTATTTATAGTTTCTGTCTGAGGGAAGATGTGGCGCATCTAAGGAGTAGATGCGGCGCATGTACTTAACTTCGCGTGGGGTCCAAGATTATAATATTCAGGAATATTCGTACACCGCCAGAAGATGCGGCGTAACTCCATGATTAGATGCGGCGCATGTCCTCTTGTATCTTGGATCGTATCTGGTGATATCTTAATAGAGATGCGGCGCATGTCGAGAGTGAGATGCGGCGCATCTGGAGCAGATTAGTCTTGATCTTCTTCATTTCAGTAGACTCTTAACTTTATGCATGTTTTGCTCCATAATCAGTCCAAAATCGCTAAGTTTCACCAAATGCTTGTTTTTACCTGAGAATTACAAAAGTAAACGATTAAGTATCAATCCTCATACATAATATAGTAAAACAAGTCAAATTAATAGGATAAATGATAGTAATAAAATGTACTTATTTGAGTTCATCAAATATCCCCCCACTTGAACTTTACTTGTCCCCAAGTAAACCTTAGAATTTCTTTTATGGAAATGTATCCTAAAAGATGTTAGGATTTATTTTTATATTTAAGCATGTATTCGTTTATTTCATAATCACACAACTAAACACTTTAACGAATTAGAAGTATAATAAAATAAGTCGATAAAAGCAAATCTAATCGTTTAACTGTCCAGTCGTGACGAATATTCTATCATAAGCTTGGCAAGTATACACATCTCCTCCACTAAAGCTAAGGAATAACAAGTCTAAAGCGGTAAAAAGGGTTTTTTAGGCTTAAGGGTTAATTACTCTTGATCACTATCGATCTCAAATTCCAGAAAAGGCGACAAAATCACAAATACATGATCGAATCCACGAACACGATACTTGCAATTGCTCAAATCCTTAACTCGAATAGGCTAAAGATAGGTCCAAACTTCACCAATAATAATATATCAAAAAGGGCGACAAAATCATAAATACATAGCCGAATCCACGACTACGATACTTAAGATTGCTCAAATCCCTAATCTCAATAAATCAAAGGTTTGGTTGGATAAAGAATAATAAAGGGTATGGATAACATTTGGGATACAAATTGGTGTAAAAATGAAAAATGAACAAAACAAATAAATTAAAATCCTAAGTGTGGTTAATCACTATCCCAACCATCCCATGAATAAGACTCATATCATCGAATAACTCACGCTTTAACACTTGAAACACACGCTTTAGGTAGACACGAATTATACTCAACAAGATCTTAATCAAAGAATAAACCTTAATTGGCGTTCCCATAACTGCCAATTCCCATTCAATCCATAGATATAGTACAACAAATAGTGGTGATATCGACCACTTACATAACTTCACATAAGTTGGTTAAAACTAACTTCCAACTTTTCTTTCTTTCTTTTTCTTTTCTTATTTTTTCGATTTTTTTTTTTTTTTTTTTTTTTTGACATCAACATAAACATAGATGTGTAAAATTTCACCACATCACTATAATGATAATTCTGGATAATTTTTCCATACTTTTCATGACTTCAGAAATAATGGTAATAGTGAAAGTAGTAAACACACAAAAATAAACTTAAAGATATACAATATTTACTTTCACTCCAATTGCATTGTGCAATTTCCCGACCTAACCAAAGATAATGAATTACGCACACGAACACAGGTAATGTAAGGAAACACACTTTGCCTAAAGCAATTAACCAAACCACAGATTCTAATCTACAGGGTAGGCTAAGGTGTAAGGGTGTAACGAAACATTTTAAACATAGGTGTAAGAAACGAAAGGAATGGCTCTGAGTGTTTTTCTAGGGGTATCTTACTCTAAAAATGAGAGTAACAAAAGGTTTATACGGGGGTTAACTAACCAGTGTAGTTAGTTAATAACACATAACATATAAAGGCTATTTGGGTGTAATCCTAGAATTTTACCAATTTAGACAAGTCATTCCAATTATATAAATAATACTCATTATGGTGGTCTCGAATAGTATACAAGCCAAGTTCTAAAGTTTACAAGTCACCGGCACACTCATAGATTTGTGAATTTTGAAAAATCATAATTTTTGAAAATAACGTCATGTGTGCAGTTATGCAACTTAGATCTTAAACAAAAACATGCTAAATTTTTTTTTAAGTTTGATATATTAAGCACATTTTAAGCATAATTTTTGAAAAAGTTTAGGACAAGTAATTGTTAAGTGTTCTAATTCTCCAATCCCCCCACTTAAGTTAAACAACGTCCTCGTTGTTTGTATAAAAGGTTAAAAACTGGAAAATAAAAGAATTAGAACAGAAAAACTCCCCTGAGATTTGCTCGGTATGATCCTCCATTAGTATAAGAGCAAAAATCATCTTCCTTGTGGATTAGAACGTTAAAGCTTCATACTTGATGTATCCACAGGAAATCCAGGAAACTATAATACCACCAACACTTTAAAACACACCTAAGATAAGAAAGGTTCAAACTTGCATAATACATTAGTAGTTAGGAAAAATAAAACTTAAAAATTAAAACTGAAAATCATCAGGTCAGTCGATGCGCCGTATCTTATGGAAGAAGATACGCCGTATCGAGCCTGGAATTAATACGGATCAGAATAAAGATGCGCCGCATCCTTAACCAGGGATGCGCCGCATTAAAAATAAACTGATAAAAAGTTTTAAAGTCGAAAATAAAAATGCAGAAAAATAAAATAAGATATGACCATTGCAGGAGATGCGTCGCATCTCAGAATTGAGATGCGCCGTATCCTCATGCGGGCCTGACTGACTCGACACAGAAACAGAAAAAGATAAATCCGGGTTGTCTCCCGGTAAGCACTTGTCTTTATTCCAGAGTCTTCAAGTTAGACTCACGTTCAGCTCTTTAATATCGATCATTGAAGGAGTCGGAAACATCGCGCTCCTTCATCGCCAATTCAGTAATATTGAACACTCCTTGCTCGTCCTTAATTTCCACGCCGTTCTTCTTTAATATCTGTATAAACAAAGTCCTGTCCCTTTCGGGCAGAGATGACAAAATGATAGACGGGAAATTCTTGTTATCATATAGGCACAAATAAGCAAGGTGGGGTGGTAGTTCAATAAACACATCATTGTTCAAATTCGTTTTCTCAACTACTCTCCTACGTTTATTAATTACTACACAATCATACCACTCATCATCAGAATCATTAACAACATTGCGTCTAAGTTCGGTAGGTACATTAAGGTCAATGAATTCCTCAAAGTTCTCATGATTAGGATTAGTTGAGTTGTTTTGAATCAATGTTTCTCCCATAAGTCTAGCTTCAAGATCGAGGTCCATACGCTCTCTTAATCCTAGCACATAAACACCTCTAATTATGCTTTTAACCGGATCTTGGCACTTATAGACTAGTTTATTATTCCCTACCCTTAATGAGATTTTTCTCTTAAACACATCAATCTTAGCATGGGCAGTAGACAAGAAAGGTCTTCCGAGGATTAAAGGAATCTTAACATCCTCGGGCATGTCTAGTATAACAAAGTCTACGGGAAAAATAAACTGCTCAATCTTAACTAGCACATTATTAGCAATCCCTTCAGGTCGTTTTACCGTTTTATCAGCCAATTCAATAAGTAATTTAGTTGGTGCTAATTTTTCTAGTCCTAGGGTAGCGAATGTCTTAAGAGGCATAACACTAACACTAGCTCCTAAGTCAGCTAACACATTATTGAAAGATATATTATTAATAGAACAAGGTAGAGTAAAACTTCCTGGGTCTCTTTCTTTATGAGGCAAGGCATTTGAGTCGGTTGCAGGGCTTTCTTCTTTCATTGTTGCCTTGATCTCCTCTTCAATCTTTGTCTTCTCTTTTAGTAGTCTCCTTAAGCTGATTGAAGAATTAAAGAAAAATTTGGGTCTTGCACCATCATCACCATTCATCGATCTTCTAGGTATATTAGGAGTGACTTCTTCAGTGGTGCTTATGGCCTTGACATGATCTCTTGGGTTGGTTTCAGTTGAGCTCGGTAAACTTCCATATCCCCTTTCTTGAAGAACCTTGCTCATTTGACCAATTTGTTGTTCCAATGCTTTGATCGAAGCTCCTTGATTTCTTGTAGTAGTGTCCGTTGAAGCTCGGATTTCTTTGATCATAGCAGTATTCTCTTCATGTCTTTTAGCAGCATCGGCCATAATTTGCTTTAAAGTATCGTCTAAAGTCTGCCTCCTCTCTTGATAAGCGGGATTGAAGTTGTTCTTTTGATATAATCCCGGTGTAGCTTCCCTAAATCGTCCTGAAGGTCGGAATGGTTGTCCAAATTGGGTGTAATATGCTTCTTCAAATGTCTCACTTTCATTCTTGTTTGGGCAATCTTTAGTGTAGTGAGGTCCTTCGCACTTTTCACATCCAACTTGGGCAGCATACGCTCTTTCATCACGCTTCTTCATTTCTCTACTAATTTTATCCAATTGAGCTTGAATAGCAGCAATCCCGTCAAAATTAGTGCTGCTCTTAGATCTAGTAGAGGTCCCATCGTGCCATTTTTGAGAATGATCGGCAGCTTCTTGGATTGCTTTCCTAGCATTAGTTGCACTCATCTGAGGTACGGCTCCCTTAGCATCCAAAATCTGTCTTGTAGGCACGTCCAATCCTTGATAAAACAATATTATCTCCTGCATAGGGGTTAGATAGTGTTGAGGACATTTTATCAATAAATCTTTAAACCGTTCCCAAGCTTGATAAAGGGTTTCATCAGGCTCTTGCTTAAAACTATTGATAGCCTCTATCTTTTTAGCAGTCTTAGCAGGTGGACAATATCTCTTCAGGAATTTGCTCTTCAAATCTCCCCATGTAGTGATTGAACTAGCAGGTTCATTCCTTAGCCACTTGTTAGCAGCTCCTTTTAGCGAGATTGGAAAGATTCTTAGCATGATCTGATCGTCAGTGACTCCTTCTGAAGTAAACAAATCTTTAATCTCCAGGACCTTTTCAACATGCTCATTAGCATCCTCATGTTCCGTCCCACTGAAAGCATTCTCTCTTAGTTCCTTGAGAAACTGACCCTTCAATTCAAATTTTGACTTATCATCAAACTTAGGTCTAGCAACTCCTGAAGTGTAATCAGCGCGGGTACTGTTCATGTATTCCTCCATAGTAGTGTTTTCGCCCATTGTTTCTGTTTCAACTTCCTCTTTTTCTTCAGAAAAGTAATCAAGCTCGAGTGAACTTGAAAGATCAAAGCTTCTTGTGTTGAAAAACCTTTTAAGCGAATGTAGGGCTCGTTCAGGATCTTCGAAAGGTTGAATCAAGTTCTTCGTAGAACTCCTGGTCATGCACTTCCTGAAATCAACACAAAAATATCAGTAGGGTATGCTCGAGAAAGTAATATATCAGATAATTAATAACGAAAACGGAATACGAAAAATTAAAGTTACTGATATCTGCAGACGATGCGCCGTATCCAAAAAGTTGGATACGCCGTATCTAATAATCGTTAAAATTTAATCAGACTTTATTCAAAAAATAGATACGCCGCTTAGAATATATGAATGCGCCGTATCGAATTAATTAATCAAAAATCAGCTTATCTAATTAAAATTAAATGCGTCGTATTAACGAAAGTTAATGCGCCGTATTTTCGTTACGTTAAAAAATATAAGATTTTTGATTCAGTAAAATGCGCCGTATCGACAGAGATCGATACGCCGTATCTGTTTAATAATTCGCAAACTGTTTTTAATTAAAATAATAGATACGCCGTATCTGCTAAAGCAGATGCGTCGTATGGCGTCAACGTTTAGAAAATTTTTTTTTTATCAAAAACAGATACGCCGTATCTGCAAAAGCAGATGCGTCGTATTACTTTATCGCTTAAAAAAAAATTTCTTATTAAAAACAGATACGCCGTATCTTGGGTAAAAGATGCGTCGTATCGAATTAATTAAACGCGTTGTATTTTTAAAAATTAAACGCAATACGCCGTATCTGAGAGATCAGATGCGCCGTATCGTTTGATTTAGCACAGTACAACGATAGCAGAACAGAAAAATACGAAAAATAAAAATCAAATAAAACACACGAAAATAAAAACAAATAAAGCAAACAAATAACACAAAACAAATAACACACAGTACAACAAATATGCAAAATAGTACAATGATGCAATTAATCTAATAAAAGAAAAACCTAATTAAAATACTAATCAAATTAACAGATAATATCAATTCACTCCCCGGCAGCGGCGCCAAAAACTTGATGCGTATGCGTGTCGTAGTATAGTTTTAGCAGTTTTAATGCCTACTCAAGTTTTAAATTTATATTTAGCCGACTTATCAATAACACACACACTTAACGAGCAGTGTACCCGGTCAGTATGAATATAATGGTAAGTAGAGTGTCGATCACTAAGAGTGGAACGTATTATCTAGTTATTCTAATCAGTATTTTAATATCCTAACGCAAGGGGGTTTTAGCCTGAGAGACTGGCACGGTTTGTTTGCAATTAAATAATAAAATAAACCAATAGGCACGAATCAGCAAGTAGCACACACGTACACAGATAAATACTCGAGACAATAAGAGGGCTGTCCTTATGATTAAGTAGATCGTCACTTGTTTTATTGATAGCTTTATATGAAGTGTATGTAGTTAACCCTTTCTCGTTGGTCCTAATCTTATCGGCGAGTAAACCCTTAATGATTACTTATGTCTAAAAGTTATTCCTAAGTGATCAATTTAGTAATAACCGTGGGAGCCACATTATGTCCCGCAGTCAAATGCCCGCAAGCCACTAATAAACACAGAGGTTATCAATGCACTAATAAGTAGTAACCAAAGACATCAACATATAAACTTTAATTGATGGGAAAGCAAGTATTAAAGGGAGTGCAATCTTTCGTTGTCACATTACACAAGCCACCAATCCTGATGAATTAAAGTTTGCTAACACAATAAAACAAAACTACTTAATGAATTAAACACATGCAGCACCTTCTTACAGCTCTTGTATCTTTGATTTGGGTGTGTCTTGTGCTGCCTCCTTGACTGAATTCGTCCTATGGTTTTTCCTGTTCGGTCTTCGAAACTCTGATAATGCCCCTGAAATTCGTCTGGTCTTGGGGTATTTATAGTTTCTGTCTGAGGGAAGATGCGGCGCATCTAAGGAGTAGATGCGGCGCATGTACTTAACTTCGCGTGGGGTCCAAGATTATAATATTCAGGAATATTCGTACACCGCCAGAAGATGCGGCGTAACTCCATGATTAGATGCGGCGCATGTCCTCTTGTATCTTGGATCGTATCTGGTGATATTTTAATAGAGATGCGGCGCATGTCGAGAGTGAGATGCGGCGCATCTGGAGCAGATTAGTCTTGATCTTCTTCATTTCAGTAGACTCTTAACTTTATGCATGTTTTGCTCCATAATCAGTCCAAAATCGCTAAGTTTCACCAAATGCTTGTTTTTACCTGAGAATTACAAAAGTAAACGATTAAGTATCAATCCTCATACATAATATAGTAAAACAAGTCAAATTAATAGGATAAACGATAGTAATAAAATGTACTTATTTGAGTTCATCAGTACACCGCCTTAAGATGCGGCGTAACTCCATTTCTCTATGCGGCGCATGTCCTTTGCTGTCTTGGATTGTAACTTGTGAAATCTTGATAGTGATACGCCGTATGTAAGAAGTATGTTGCGGCGTATCTGGAGCTGAATGATCTTGATCTTGTACATTTCAGTAGACTCTTAACATCTTGCTTGTTTTGCTCCATAATTAGTCCAAAATCGCCAAGTTTCACATAATACTTGTTTTTACCTGAAAATTACAAAAGTAAACATTAACGTATCAATTCTCATATATAATATAATAAAACAAGTCAAATAAATAGGATAAATGATGATAATAAAATGTACTTATTTGAGTTCATCAAATATCCCCCCACTTGAACTTTACTTGTCCCCAAGTAAACCTTAGAATAAATCTTATGAAAATGTATCCTAAAAGATATTAGGATTTATTTTTATATTTAAGCATGTATTCGTTTTGTCATAATTGCACAACCAAACACTTAACGAATTAGAAATAAAATAAAATATTTCGATAAAAGCAAATCTAATCGTTTAACTGTCCAGTCGTGACGAATATTCTATCATAAGCTTGGCAAGTATACGCATCTCCCCCACTAAAGCCAAGGAATGACAAGTATAAAGCGGTAAAAAGGGTTTGTTGGTTAAGGGTTAATCATTCTTCTTAATCTCTATCGATCTCACATTCCAGAAAAGGCGACAAAATCACAAATACATGATCGAATCCACGACCACGATACTTGCAATTGCTCAAATCCTTAACTCGAATGGGCTAAAGATAGGACCAAGTAATCTTTACCAATAATATTATATCAAAAAGGGCGACATAATCATAAATACATAGCCGAATCCACGACTACGATACTTAAGATTGCTCAAATCCCTAATCTCAATAAATCAAAGGTTTGGATAAAAAATGATGTAGGGTATGGATAATATTTGGGATACAAATTGGTGTAAAATGAAAAATAAACAAAACAGATAAATTAAAATCCTAAGTGTGGTAAATTACTTTCCCAACCATCCCATGAATAAGACTCATATCATTGAATAACTCACGCTTTAACACTTGAAACACACGCTTTAGGTAGACACGAATTATACTCAACAAGATCTCAATCAAAGAATAATCCTAGTTGGCGTTCCCATAATGGACAACTCTCATTTAATCCATAAATATAATATACAACAACTAGTGGTGATATCAACCACTTAATACAAAACTTTACATAAGTTGGTTAAAACAAACTTCCAACTTTTCCTTTTTCTTTTTCTTTTCTTATTTTTTTCAATTTTTTTTTTTTTTTTTTTTTTTTTTTTTTTTTTTTTTTTTTTTTTTTTTTTTTTTTTGACATCAACATATATGTGTAAAATTCCACAACTTTACTATCACTATTTTTCGGATAATTTTTCCATACTCTTCATACTTTCAGAAATAACAGTAATAGTGAAAGTAGTAAACACACGAAAAATAAACTAAAAGATATACAATATTTACTTTCATACCAATTGCATTGTGCAATTTCCCGACCTAACCAAAGATAATGAATTACGCACGCGAACACAGGTAATGTAAGGAAACACACTTTGCCTAAAGCAATTAACCACGGATTTTAATCTACAGGGTAGGCTAAGGTGTAAGGGTGTATCGAAACATTATAACAAAGGTGTAAGAAACGAAAGGAATGGCTCTGAGTGTTTTTCTAGGGGTATCTTACTCTAAAAGTGAGAGTAACAAAGGGTTTATACGGGGGTTAACTAACCAGTGTAGTTAGTTAATATCACATAACATATAAAGGCTATTTGGGTGTAATCCTAGAAATTTACCAATTTAGACAAGTCATTCCAATTATATAGATAATACTTATTATGGTGGTCTCGAATAGTATATAAGCCAAGTTCTAAAGTTTACAAGTCACCGGCACACTCATAGATTTGTGAATTTTGATAAGTTCACAATTTTTGAAAATAAGGTTATGTGTGCAGCTGTGTAATTTAGACTTTAAACAAAAACATGCTATAAAAATGTTAAAATTTAAGCATATTAAGTATATTTTAAGCATATTTTGAAAAAGTTTAGGACAAGTAAGTGTTCTAATTCTCCATCCCCCTACTTAAGTTAAACAACGTCCTCGTTGTTTGTGTCAAAGGTTAAAAACTGGAAAATAAAAGAATTAGAACAGAATAACTCCCCTGAGATTTGCTCGGTATGATCCTCCATTATTCGTATAAGAGCAAAAATCAACTTTCTTGTGGATGAGAACGTTTAGGCTTCAAAAATGATGTATCCACAAGAATGCAGGAATCTATAATACCATTCAGACTTTAACACTCCTGAGTTAAGAAGGTTCAAACTTGCATAATACATTAGTAGTTAGTAAAAATAAAACTAAAAAATTAAAATGAAAATCATCAGGTCAGTCGATATGCCGTATCTTATGGAAGAAGATACGCCGTATCGAGCCTGGAATAAATACGAATCAGAATAAAAGATGCGTCGCATCCTTAACCAGGGATGCGCCGCATTAAATAAACTGACAAAAAGTTTTAAAGTCATAAATAAAAATGTAGAAAATAAAATAAGATATGACCATTGCAGGGGATGCGTCGCATCTTATGATGGAGATGCGCCGCATCTTCTGCAGGTCTGACAGACTCGACATAGAACAGAAAAGTAAAATTTTTTCTTCCGGGTTGTCTCCCGGTCAGCACTTGTCTTTATTCCAGAGTCTTCAAGTTAGACTCACGTTCAGCTCCTTAATACCGATCACTGAAATAGTCGGAAGCATCGCGCTCCCTCATCGCCAGTCCAGTAATATTGAACACTCCTTGCTCGTCCTTAATTTCCACGCCGTTCTTCTTTAATATCTGTATAAACAAAGTTCTGTCCCTTTCGGGCAGAGATGACAAAATGATAGACGGGAAATTCTTATTATTATATAGGCATAAATATGCAAGGTGGGGTGGTAGTTCAATAAACACATCATTATTCAAATTTGTATTCTCAACTATTCTCCTACGTTTGTTAATTACTTCGCAATCATACCACTCATCATCAAAATCATTAACAATATCGCGCCTAAGTTCGGTAGGTACATTAAGGTCAATAAATTCCTCGAAGTTCTCATGATTAGGATTAGTTGAGTTGTTTTGAATCAATGTTTCTCCCATAAGCCTAGCTTCTAGATCGAGGTCCATACGTTCTCTTAATCCTAGCACATAGACGCCTCTAATTATGCTTTTAGCAGGATTTTGGCACTTATAGACTAGTTTATTATTCCCTACCTTTAATGATATTTTTCTTTTAAACACATCAATCTTAGCATGGGCGGTAGACAAGAAAGGTCTTCCAAGGATTAAAGGAATCTTAACATCCTCGGGCATATCTAATATAACAAAGTCTACGGGGAAAACAAACTACTCAATCTTAACTAGCACATTTTCAGCAATCCCTTCAGGTCGTTTTACCGTTTTATCAGCCAATTCAATAAGCAGCTTAGTTGGTGCTAATTTTCCTAGTCCTAGGGTAGTGAATGTCTTAAGAGGCATAACACTAACGCTAGCTCCTAAGTCAGCTAATACATTATTGAAAGATAAGTCATTAATTGAACAAGGTAAAGTAAAACTTCCTGGGTCTTTTTCTTTATGAGGCAAGGCGCGTAAGTCAGTTGCAGAGCTCTCTTCTTTCATTGTAGCCTTGATCTCCTCTTCAATCTTTGCCTTCTCTTTGAGTAACCTCCTTAAACTGATTGAAGAATTAAAGAAAAATTCGGGCTTTGCAGCATCATTACCATTCATCAATCTTCTAGGAAAAGTTATGTTAGGCGTGACTTCTTCAGTAGTGCATATGGCCTTGACATGATCTCTTGGGTTAGTTTCAGTTGAGCTTGGTAAACTTCCGTATCCCCTTTCTTGAAGAACCTTGCTCATTTGTCCGATTTGTTGTTCCAATGCTTTGATCGAAGCTCCTTGATTTCTTGTTATAGTATCCGTTGAGGCTCGGATTTCTTTGATCATAGCGGTGTTCTCTTCATGTCTTTTAGCAGCATCGGCCATAATTTGCTTTAGAGTGTCATCCAAAGTTTGCCTCCTCTCTTGAAAAGTGGGATTATAGTTGTTCTTTTGATAGTATCCAGGAGTAGCTTCCCTAAATCTTCCTGAAGGTCGGAATGGTTGTCCAAATTGTGTGTAGTATGCTTCTTCAAACGTCTCACTTTCATTCTTATTAGGGCAATCTTTAGTGTAGTGAGGTCCTTCGCATTTTTCACATCCAACTTGGGCAGCATAAACTTTCTCATCACGCTTCTTCATCTCTCTACTAATTTTATCCAATTGAGCTTGAATTGCAGCAAACCCGTTAAAATTAGTGCTGCTCTTAGATCTAGTAGAGGTTCCGTCGTGCCATTTTTGAGAGTGATCAGCAGCTTCTTGGATGGCTTTTCTAGCATCGGCTGCACTCATTTGAGGCACAGCTCCCTTAGCATCCAAGATTTGTCTAGTAGGCACGTCCAATCCTTGATAGAACAATATTATCTCCTGCATTGGACTTAGATAATGTTGAGGGCATTTCATCAATAAGTATTTAAATCGTTCCCAAGCTTGATAAAGAGTTTCATCAGGCTCTTGCTTGAAACTATTGATAGCCTCCATCTTTTTAGCAGTTTTAGCAGGTGGACAATATCTTTTCAGGAATTTGCTCTTCATATCTTCCCATGTTGTGATTGAACTAGCAGGTTCATTCCTTAGCCACTTATTAGCAGCTCCTTTTAGCGAAATTGGAAAGATTCTTAGCATAAGTTGATCGTCAGAGACTTCTTCTGTAGTAAACAAATCTGCAATCTCGAGGACTTTTTCAACATGTTCATTAGCATCTTCATGTTCTGTACCACTGAAAGCATTTTCTCTTAGCTCCTTGAGAAACTAACCCTTCAACTCAAACTTTGACTTTTCATCAAACTTTGGTCTAGCAACTCCTGAACTGTAACCAGCACGGGTTTTGTTAATGTATTCCTCCATAGTAGTGTTTTCCGCCATTGTTTCTGTTTCTTCTTCCTCCTTCTCTTCAGAAAAGTAATCAAGCTCGGATGAACTTGAAATTTCAAAGCTTTTTGTGTTGAAAAGCCTTTTAAGCGAATGTAAGGCTCGTTCAGGATCTTCGAAAGGTGTAATCAAGTTCTTAGTCGAACTCCTGGTCATGCACTTCCTGAAACCATCACAAAAGCATCAGTAGGGTATGTTCAAGAAAGTAATATATCAGAAAATTAACAACGAAAACGGAATACGAAAAATAAAAGTTACTGATATCTGGAAACGATGCGCCGTATCCAAAAAGTTGGATACGCCGTATCTTATTACGTTAAAATTTAATTAGACTTTTATTCAGAAAATAGATACGCCGCTTAGAATTAGAATGCGCCGTATCAGATTTAAATTATCAAAAATCGTTTATATTTATTAAAATTAAATGCGTCGTATTAACAGAAGCTAATGCGCCGTATTTTCGTTACGTTTCAAAATACAAGATTTTTGATTCAGTAGATGCGCCGTATCGACAGGGATCGATGCGTCGTATCTGTTTAATAATTCGAAAACTGTTTTTAATTTAAATAATAAATACGCTGTATCTGCAAAAACAGATGCGTCGTATGGCGTTAGGGTTTAGAAAAAATTTCTTATTAAAAACAGAATACGCCGTATCTTGGGGAAAGATGCGTCGTACTCGAATTTATTAAACGCGTTGTATTTTATAAAAATTAAACGCAATACGCCGTATCTGTGAAAACAGATGCGCCGTATCGTTTGTATCAGCACAATACAACGATAGCAGAATGCAGAAAAATACAGAAAAACAAACAAAAAAAAACTAAAATAAAAATAAACAAAAAGAAACAAAAATTAAAGAAAATAAAACACACAAAAACAGAAAATATGCAAACTATACAATGAATGCAATTTATCTAATATATAACAGGGTTAGTGGTTAGAATCTAAAAAAGAAAACCTAATTAAAATACTAATCAAATTAACAGATAATAACAATTCACTCCCCGGCAGCGGCGCCAAAAACTTGATGCGTGCGATGTGTCGTTGCGGTTTAGTAGTATTAATGCCTACTCAAGTTTTAAATTTATATTTAGCCGACTTATCAATAACACACACACTTAACGAGCAGTGTACCCGGTCAGTATGAATATAATGGTAAGTAGAGTGTCGATTACTAAGAGTGGAACGTATTATCTAGTTATCCTAATCAGTATTTTAATATCCTAAGTTAGCTATACAACCTAATCTAACGCAAGGGGGTTCAGCCTGAGAGACTGGCACGGTTTGGTTATGATTAAATAGTAAACTAAACTAATGAGCACGAATCAACGATTAGCATACACGTACACAGATAGATACTTGAGACAATAAGAAGACCTGTCCTGATAATTAAGTAGCTTGTCACTTTTTTTATTGCTAGTTTTATATGAAGTGTATATAATTAACCCTTTCTCGTTGGCTCTAATCTTATCGGCGAGTAAACCCTTAATGATCACTTATGTCTATCCCACTATCCTAGAATATTGAGCATTTGTGATGCCCACGTTTCGTATACGCTATAATAGATAGGCGAGGAAGGGGCATGGCGACCCAAGCAATGCTCAGCTAGACACAGAGGTTATCAATGCACTAATAAAAGTCACCAAAGACATCAACATATAAACTTTAATTAATGGGAAAGAAATTTTAAGGGGTGCGCATGATATTCCGTAGTCACATGACATCAGCCCATCAATCCTGATGAATTAAAGTGTACTAATACAATAAAACAAAACTACTTAATGAATTGAATACATGCAGGACCTTCTTACAGCTCTTGTATCTTCGTTCAGGGTGTGTCTTGTGCTGCTAATACGTCTGAATTCGTCTCTGGTTTGGTACTCGTACGTATGGTATCTTGCACACAAAATTCGTCTGACTTTGGGGTATTTATAGTTTCTGTCTGAGGGTTAGATGCGGCGCATAGGATAAGTAGATGCGGCGCATTGACTTAACTTCGCGTGGGGTCCAAGATTAATATATTCAGGAATATGCGTACACCGCCTTAAGATGCGACGTAACTCCATTTCTCTATGCGGCGCAGCCGTATGTAAGAAGTATGTTGCGGCGTATCTGGAGCAGAATGATCTTGATCTTGTACATTTCAGTAGACTCTTAACATCTTGCTTGTTTTGCTCCATAATTAGTCCAAAATCGCCAAGTTTCACATAATACTTGTTTTTACCTGAGAATTACAAAAGTAAACATTAACGTATCAATTCTCATATATAATATAATAAAACAAGTCAAATAAATAGGATAAATGATGATAATAAAATGTACTTATTTGAGTTCATCAAATATCCCCCCACTTGAACTTAATTTGTGTCCAAATCTTGTTTTAAGTATTCTTGGGTACTGATGGACCCAACAATCTCCCCCTATTTGGATATAAATTATTCCTAAGTTTTTTGATCAGTAATGAGTGAGCTAATGACTTCTGCTCATACTGAATGTACTAGAGAGTAAATAAGGACACTGAAATAATAAAAACATCATCTTATTAATATTATTACAAGTCCTAACAAAACTATACATAGTACTGTGTTGGCGGATTCAGTCAAACTTATACCCTAAGGCTTCAAGCTTTAGCTTCTTGGACTCAAGCTCATGCTGATCAGGATGCTCTTGAATCTTTGTTCTCAGGTCTTGACAGAACCTCACATTCTCAGGAGTCTTGATAGGTGAGGCCATCATGAGGAAACCCAGCATTGCCTTGATTCCTGATTGGTCAATGTCACTCCATCTTTGGAAGGCTGGGTCTCCAAACTCATCAGTGAAGAACAAACCTCTTTCAGGTTGTTCGATGACCAAGTTGTTCCTGAATGGAACTCCTTCAGGGAGGGCTCTGTTGCAATCAAGACCAGGAACCTTGATCTCAGGCTCAGCTTTAATCTTCTTTCTTTTTCTTGAGGAAGACTGAGAGGGAGCAGGTAGCTGAGCTAAAGCAGGAAGAAGAGAGGGAATACCAAGTTCCTGAGGTGTTTCTGCCAGTCTTTCATACCTCAGGCTCAGGGACTTCAATAGACCAGGGACCACAATATTTAACTTTTTCGCTAGTATTGGACCTAATTCATCCAATTCAGTGATCCCAAAGTCAGCGAATCTGAAGGGGTCATGAACCTCAAAGATTCTTTTGTCAGCACTTCGGTAGACAGTGACAACGGCAGGCTTAGTGTTTCGATGGATCATGATATCAGTGATTGGTTCTGGCTTCAACCTATTTGTCATGTACCACTGATATTTCTCAATCTTCCTCTGCCTGATCGCTTCAGTCCTTTTCAATTTTTCTTCCCTCTTCTTCCTGAAAGAAATCATCTCAGCAGATTGAGCTTTCATGAAGGTCTGAACACCCTTTCTTCTAGCGAGTTCCTTAGGCTCAAGTCCAATCTTCTCAGCCTCTTCTCATACAACCTGAACAAGAGCAGCCTTGCTCGCCCTTTCTTCTTCGGCTGCTATCTTCATTGCTTCCTCTTTCTCCATATGAGCTTGGATTTCCTCATTAGTAAGAAGTTTAATCACTCCATTGACCTCATAAGGGACCCTGACTGGCTCATCAAGGTCTTGCCTTCTTTCCTTGGAAGCAGGTACCAAGATTGTAGGCTCAGGCTCAGTGGTTGTGAGGATGTCTTTGCCTTTGTCCTGGTGTGATGAAGATGGGGTTTCTTCAGGATTCTCCCCCTCAGTGTGAGAAGGAGGTTCTTCTTCAGTGACTTTCTCCCCCTCAACTGTTGCTTGACCCATAGTGAGAGCAAGAGTTGGTTCGCTCACTGAAGTTGAGGGAGCCTGACCTTTGAAGGCCTGATAGATCTCAGTCATCATGGTCTTGATGTCTGAGGTGTCCTTCTGAAGAGTTGAGACCTTAGTCTCAAGAGAAGCCTGAGAAGCCTCTATTGCTGTCATCCTTGGCCCAAGATTCCAAGCCAGGGAGGAAGAAGAAGATGCCAAAGATGCCATGTGGGACTCCATAAGACCCAGGGAAGATCGGATGGAGTCCATGAAGATTGGAGGATCTCAGCACTTTTACCAGCTCAGCCAACTGAGAAGTTTGTTGCTGGTAAGTTTCTGAAGCCTGAACAATTTTCCTGTTTAGCTCAGGGTCATCTTTCACTGACTCTTGAATAGTTTCAACGCTCTTTTGTATGTTGGTGAGAGACTCGTTGAACAGTTTAAAATTGTAATCAAGATTTGTCAGGGAGAAGGAGATAGATGACTTGTGCTCATTTACATCATCATGATAGGATTCCACTGATTCCTTCAGATCGACATAATGAACAGCTGCTTCAGTGTGCTTGTCAAAAATTTCTTCAGTGAGCCTAGTGAAGAGAGCATTATTGGCCTTTTGCAGGAACTTGACCAATTGTCTCTCAGTAAGAGGAAGAATGTTGTCATACTTCTTAAGTTCCTGAGGGCATGATGATTCAGAATCTGAAGAATGATCAGCCTGAGATTCAGATTCTTCACCGTGTGGAGAAGACTGATGCGATTGCTCAGTTGGTTGTACATTAGTCTCCATGTCATCACTAGCCTCAAACATTTCCTCCTCACTCTCTTCCTTGAGCTCATTTTCAGAATCAAGAAGAGCCTGAATATCCCCCATAGACTCGAACTCCAAAAGGTTAACCGACTCCTCCTCATAAAAGGACTTGCCTTGGTTTTGGCCAGGTCCTGACCCCGCCATAATAACTGATTTGGTTTTATCAGCCTGGCTAGTCATAATAACTGATTTCTCAGCCTGACTTTTGGGGGCAGTTCCTGAGAGAATGGATCCGCCTGAGGTGGTTGTGGGTTCCGTATCAGCGGGTGGTTTATATCCCTCTGAGTCTTTGTCCCCCTGAGCGCCTTCAAGTCCTGACGGGTGTTTTTCAGAACTATCACGAGGCACTTTTTGTGATGGTTGGTGGTCCCCCTTCCCATCAGGGTTGTACTACCCTTTTGGGGATTTAGGGTCCTTGACTCCCTTGGGTCCTGACTGTGATTTGTCAGTACCTTCATCGAGATGTGATTGGGTGTGGGTCCCCTTCTCAGTTGAGTAGTGCTGCCCAACCGAGGATATAGGACCCTTTTCTCCCTCAGGCTCTGATTGTGATTTATCAGTGCCTTCATCGGGATGTGAATGGGTTGAGGTTCCTGACTCCAATGACTTGTTTATATCAGTGGAATCATGAGGAAGAGGGGGTTTGCCCGAGGACACTGAGGATGATTGCTCAGTGCCCTCCGTTGGCCTTTGTTTTGTGGTCAGGGGGGTCTCTGTAGTGGGTGCCTCAGAGGTATGGGCCACATTCAACCTCTTTTTAAGGTTGAGTTGGTTCTGGGCATCAGTCTCAGTGGTGAGTGGTTTGGGTTTAACCACCTTACTGGACTGACCCTTCTTTGTCTTCTTCACCTTCTTTGTAGGTGAAGGTACTGGAGAAACAACATTCTCCCCCTGAATAACCACCAGCATGTAGTTAGTCAGGGCAATGGGTTGTACCTCAGTGATGCCACTAGTGAAATTGGTGTTATGTAAGACGTCAGATTTCATACCTACGACGTCAGGCCTCACATAGTCAGAACCAAGAAGGTCCTGAAGCATACAGGAAATAAACCTAGGATAAGACAAGTGTTTTTGCCTAGATTTTCCTGAGAGCTTAGCAACAAGGTCACGGAAGATTATACCTCCGATATCTATCTTTCTACCCTCCAAGAGACTGAACAACATCAATTGTTGTGATGAGTTCAATTGCTCAGTGGAGGATTTATTCCCACCAAGGACCTGAATGACGAATGTCATCAGGATCCTCCAGATTGGGTGGAACCAGTTTTGACAATTGGAGCCTTCTCCAATAAGGCTCCAGCGGACAACTCAGGACGTTTAGAGTCATGAGGTCCCAAGAAGATCAACTCTCCCTTGACCTCTTGGTCAGTCGGATTGGGCTCAAAAGCCTCAGCAAAATCAAGACCAGTGGCCTTGATGAAGTCATTGTAATCCAGGGAGAGAGTCCTTCTCCCATTCATCACTGTGAAAGTGATGATGGATTCTTTGGTGTCTTTTGGGCTAGTAGCCACAACAGTACACCAGAATTCCCTCAAGTAGTCATGGTAGATGACTGAGGGGGTCTTGGTAAATGCTTTTGCAAGAAAACACTTTTGAAGATATTTCATTACATTATTGTAAGCATGGAACTTCTGTGGATATGAAAAGTTTCCCACCACATTATTCTTTGTGAGGTCTACACCCTCCAATGTGAAATCCACATTAGGGGCGTATGTCACAGCTTTAGAGGAAGCCATATTTGTTGGTATGTCTGGGTAACAAAGATGGTTGGGATTTCTTAAAGCTAAGAACACACACACTATTAGTTTTGAGAGAAAAATGGGCAGAATTTTGCTTAAGATTTCTAATAGACGTGTGTGTTGTTATTTTGGTTGGGGTATTTATAGGGAAGTGAAGTGGAGGGTATTTTAGGCATTAAGCGGATTTTATTTATTCAAAAAGAATTTTTGGAAACTGTTTTGAATAAAATGTTTTGGGATCCGCATTTAATGCCACCACTCCACTTTTCCCTGGTTTGGCGCAACAGTCAAGGTGAACAGTTGAGCAGTTCTGCAAAAGTGTAATTTGCAGAGATGAGTCATCACATATCTGTAATGTGATTGGAGAGGCATTTAATGCCAAGTGGGAATGTGGGGGCCCAGAGGTGGAAGCCAGAAAGGCAAAAGAACAAATATTCTTATATTAAATAAGAATTCAGTTACCAACCTCGGACATTTACTAACTAGATACTTAGAGCATTTAAGTTAGTATTTAATGTCACTTGAGGACCCTGAATGACTTTTCATTCAGTGAACCTGATTGTCAGGACTTGGGTTTTGTCACTGATGGTTCAAGTGTTCAGGAATTTGGGTCTAATTCCTAAGGTTCAAGGGTTCAGGAACTTGGGTTTAATTCCTGAGGATTAAGGGTTCAGGAACTTGGGTTTAGTTCCTGAAGTTTAGTGACTTTTCTCACTGAAGAACACATTGAGTCAGGGACTTGGGTTATCAGAATTTACACATATTTGGATGGAGTCAATCAGTGGACTGATTCTCAATATCCAACATTCCTAGTTCAGCTTTCAGTCTGGTGAAAGTTGGTTCATCCAATGGCTTGGTGAATATATCAGCTAGCTGATATTCAGTAGGAATGAAGTGTAATTCTATGTCACCATTCATGACATGGTCCCTGATGAAGTGATATATAATATCAATGTGTTTTGTTCTCTGATGAAGAACTGAGTTATTTGAGATGGCAATTGCACTTGTGTTATCACAAAAGATGGGAACCATCTTGTACTGAATTCCATAGTCACTGAGTTGACTTTTCATCCAGAGTACATTTGCACAACAACTTGCTGCTGCAACATATTCAGCTTCAGCTGAGGACATGGCAACTAATTGTTGCTTCTTAACACTCCAACAGACTAGTTTTCCACCAAGAATTTGGCAGGAGCCTGAGGTGCTTTTTCTGTCCATGTTGCATCCAGCATAGTCAGAATCTGAATATCCTTTAAGATCAAGGCATGAACATTTTGGATAATATAATCCAAGGTTTCGAGTACCTTTCAGGTACCTGAATATCCTTTTCACAGCAGTGATATGAGTTTCTCTTGGGTCAGATTGATATCTGGCACATAAGCATACTGAGAATTGGATATCAGGCCTTGATGCAGGTAAATACATCAGCGATTCTATCATTCCTCTAAAAAGAGTTTGATTCACTGGTTTTCCAGTAAGATCAGGACCAAGGTTGTTCGGGGGTACCATGGGAGTCTTGACTGAGGCACAGTTACTGAGCTCATACTTCTTCAGTAGGCTTCTGACATACTTCTCTTGACTGATAGAGATTCCTTTATCAGTCTGCTTGATTTGTAGACCAAGGAAGTAAGTCAGTTCTCCCATCATGCTCATTTCAAATTTCTTTGCCATTAGTTTTTCAAACTGTTTGCAAAGTTTATAATTTGTAAAGCCAAAGATGATGTCATCAACATACACTTGTACAAGTATGACATCATTATTTGTCTTGTAGATAAACAATGTGTTGTCTATCTTGCCTCTGACAAATTTATTTTGGATCAGGAAGGTTGAAAGAGTCTCATACCATGCCCTGGAAGCTTGTTTCAGTCCATAAAGGGATTTGTTAAGCTTGCAGACATGGTCAGGAAACTATTGGCTTTCAAATCCAGGAGGTTGCTGAACATAAACTTCTTCTTTCAGTGAGCCATTTAAGAATGCACTCTTAACATCCATTTGGTACACTTTGAAGTTCATGTATGTAGCAAAAGCAAGGAAGATCCTGATGGCTTCCATCCTTGCTACTGGTGCAAATGTTTCTTCATAGTCAATGCCTTCTTGTTGATTATAGCCTTTGGCTACAAGTCTGGCTTTGTTTTTAATGACTATGCCATTTTCATTAGATTTTTTTTAAAATACCCATTTCATGCCAATGACTGAAACATCTTCAGGACATTTGACCAAGGTCATTACCTTGTTTCTGTCAAATTGTTCCAGTTCATCATTCATGGCTTGAACCGAACTTGGATGTTTTAGTGCTTCCTTAACACTTTTGGGTTCAATTGTGGAAATGAAGTCCACAAATAGGCATTCATTGGCTGAGGATGCTCTCAGTTCAGCAGCCATGCTTCTTGTGAGCATGCCTTCAGTAGGCTCACCAATTATATTGAAAAGTTCTATATCCTGAGACCTAGTCCAACTGTCCTGAGGTCTTGAAAACTGATTAGAACTTGTAGAGGCCTGATGGGTAGGATCAGGATCAGACACATGATGTTCTTCAGCATCATGAGTGTCTGAGTGGGTTGACTCATCACTGTGATTGTTTAGTACCTGAGCACTTTGTACTGACTGAATGAATTCATCAGTACTTTGTGCTTCAATAAACTCAGTGATGGTTGGGTAAGGAAGGTTGTGGGGAATGATGTAATAGGAGATGTCAGCATTTGCATGGTACTGAGTGGAAGGATCATTATCAGTCTAATGTTCATCAGGAGGGTATCTTGATGATTCATCAATACCTATCTCTTCCACTGAGTTGTTAGAGACACTGATTGCATCAGTGCTCTCATCAAAGGTAACATGAAATGTTTCCTCAGTATGCTGTCTCCTAGTGTTGAACACCCTGAAGGCCTTTGAGACAAGGGAGTATCCTAGGAAGTATCCATCATCAGCTTTGGCTTCAAATTTTTCTAAGTGATCCTTGTTATTATGAATAAACACAGGACACCCAAAGACATGAAAGTAGTTGATGTAAGGGATTCTTCCCTTGAATAACTCATAAGGAGTTTTGCTATGTCTCTTGACAATGATGGATCTGTTTTGTGTGTAACAGGCAGTCTTTACTGCTTCAGTCCAAAAGTGTTTGGAAAGGACTGATCCATTTAGCATTGTACTAGCTGCTTCAATGAGTGTTCTATTTTTCCTTTCAGCCACCCCATTTTGTTCAGGTGTGTAGGGTGAGGAAATTTTTTGTGAAATACCTTTCTCATCACAGAAACATTCAAGTTCATAATTTTTGAACTCTGTTCCATTGTTAGTCCTAATCTGTTTGACTTTGATGTCATTTTGATTTTCAATGTTCCTGACAAAGGACATAATTGTTTCAGCTGCCTGACTCTTTTTGATCAGGAAGTATACCCAAGTGTATCTTGAGTATTCATCCACAATGACCAGAGTGTACTTCTCATGGTTAATGGATCTAGGACTAATTGGTCCAAATAGATCCATATGGAGAAGATGTAGGCAATTCCTGATGGAAAAGTTGGTTTTGGTTTTAAAGGATGCTCTGTGATGTTTACCTTTTTCACAAGCTGAGCATGGTTTATCCTTTGAAAACACAAGAGATGGTAAGCCAAGGACCTTGTTTTGTTTTACAAGGTTGTTTATGTTTTTGAAGTTCAGGTGGGAGAGTCTCTTATGCCAAAGCCAGTTGAGTGTATCAGTGGCCTTGGTAAAGAGACAAGTTCCATTCTGAGTCAGAATGGACATGTCTAACACATAAACATCATGTCTTCTTGGTGCAATAAGGACAACTTCCTTATTAGCATTGAAGATGATTCCTTATTTATCATCAAACTGAACTATGTATTTAGCATCACATAGTTGACTGACACTTATGAAATTGTATTTTAGACCATTTACATAAGCTATCCTAGTAAAGGCTATACCATTGCAGTTTTCTGAACCATAACCTTCAGTGAGACATGATGAGTTATCAGCAAATATCACTTTGGGTCCTGATTCATCCACATACTTGTGCAGATACTCCTTCACACCAGTCATGCTCCTTGAACATCCACTATCAAGATGCCAAATAGGATCCCTGGCATGTTTCTGCACAAATGGTAAACTGGGTCAGTTCTTTCTAGGACTCCACTTCTTGGAGGGCTTAGCTTTGGAGGTCTTGTAGGGTATTCACAATGCATGAATCACTATCTTGAGGCTTGTTTGGATCGAATGAAGGAGTTTTTAGAGAGAGAAATGGGAGCCTTTAGTGAGAGAAAGTAACTAGTGTAATATTAGCTTGAAAAGGTCCAACCCTTCCCATGTGTGGGAAGGGGTATATATACTACTACATATTACGTCCCTAGTGGACTGTGGAGCGAGCTGACAGTGGGGAAAGCCCCGACCCACTCCACAAATATAGATACTACTAATACTAATACTAATAATACTAAGCTACTGATAATATTACAGATAATCCTATGAGCTATGATGATCTAATAAGTACTCGGGGTGACCGAGTCTTCTGCTGAATATTCATATTCCTAACAATCTCCCCCTAAGGGAGGTCACCCCAGAAGTAATGTTTTGAATTTCAGCACTTCTTCCTTGGATCTTGACATCATAGCTCGCAATCATTGAATCTTCAATGTCATAGCTTGTTGTGCAAACATCAGTGATCTGCAGATGACTTCTCTTTTGTCTTGGATGAACTTTGAGCAATTCTTGAAATTATCATCCCACTTGAGTCTCCAAGTCATCTTTCTGTGGTAATCCTCCATGTGATGAAATATACTTAGAGCCAACATGCTCACACGATATGGTGTCATGATCTTCAGCATCAGAGTGAGCAGAAGCTGTGTTGAAGGTCTTTTAGGGTGATCATGACTTCTTTGATGATGATGTGGTGTGAACATGTGGTAATGGATTGGCATCTTTTCTGCAACCAGCTACAACAGCAACCAGCTACAGCATTCCACAGCAACATCCGCCAGAAATTCCTGCATACGACAGTTAGCAATAATTCGACCGGTACTTACTAGTTTGGACTTCGAGATCGTTAACAACATAGTGTGAAGACTCTCTCTAATCCTTACCAAGACCGTTCCTAAACGAAAACCCACAGAGGGCTTTTTAAGATTTTACCGTAGTAAATCAACGATTAGGTGAGTCGCTGGAGATCACTCCACGACTGTAGACCGGTTGAAACCGCCGCGACCACTAAGCGTAATCCACGAGGAATTACCTAAGTGACCTGCTTTCAGGGCTGCTTGATGTTGACCCTGGCAGGAATTTCCATTCAATCATTGAGAATTACATAAGTAAATTCTCTCATAAATGTTCTGGCAGATTGCTAAGATCTGCGTAGGACTCATGAGATTACAACTGGTGTCCTTAAGGTTGAACAACCAGTGTAGAAATGATTCGTGTCCCTATGAGATCTTATTATGTATCTCGTGGCTCTAGACTCAATTGTGCGTTTTGATTTGGTGATCGGAGGCTGGAGAGGACTGCCACCTTTTCAATATCATCTAACTCGGAGTGAGAGAGATGATAGGAATGTATTGAACTCCGTGACAATTGAAACAAGAATCCTTTGAGGGACCTTGAGTGGCTAGGGAGGGTTGTGCAGCGTATCACTGGGTCCATGATACTTTGTCTTCAATGCCAGCAATCAACTAAGTGATTCTGACAGCATATGTATTGACCCGGTTTCTGCCTAAGTTGTAAGGAGGGCTATTTCTTTTCACCCTTTCTCTTTACAATTCTTTTTCATTCTTCAACCCCTTCAGTGCTTACCGAGACTTCATAACTAACACCTTGTTGGGTTTGTTCCAGTGTTAGCTCCATCTCAGTCGGCACTATTCCCTTATGCACATATCTCCTTTTTAATCATACCTAAGGACCTCTATACTAACTAGTGGATTGTCCCTGGGTAGATCCCTCCGGCTCTGGCGGGATCGTGGGAACTTGAGCCTAACCTAACCATCCTTATAACTCCATGCATTAATTAAAATGGTCGGTCTTTGGTGTACTTCCACGATTGCCATACCAAATCTTTGAAAAATCTCTCCAAGTGTTCATGATTCTGAAACACATTTTTGCAAACACTTGAGAGTTTTATATTTTTTCAAATGCTCCCCTCAACATGTGCTCGGTTGATTGTTTTATAAATTTGCACATGTTAGGTAGAGCCTGCACTTTTTGAATTGATCCACTTTCAGTGAACATGACCGATTCGAGACACGCTTACATCACTGGTTAGACCAGCTTGAAATTATTACCCGTCCTGGTCAAGTCCACAGAAAGTTTCTCGAAACGGTACACTCTACTGAGATTCATCTTTTTCGAGACACGCTTACATCACTGGTTAGACCAGCTTGAAATTATTACCCGGCCAAGACGAATCCTTTCGATTGATGACAGTTCAAGTTTCGTCAATTCTGAGTCACAGCCACATGAGATGCCAAATCCTTTGTTTTGATAAAATCATTTGCTCCCCCTCAATATGTGCATTGGTATAAGAAAGATTTTAGCACATATGGAAGAGCTTGCGTTTGTGACCAAAACATTTTGCTCCCCCTCAATATGTGCCATGATTTACGAAATGGTTTAGCACATACGGGAGAGCATACATTAACTTCCAAATCATCACATTTTATCAGAATTTCCTATTTAAATCACATTCTCTCCCCCGATCAAAAATTTCAAACCATTTGAGATTTGTGATCCCAATTGATTTAAATATGTTTAGAAAAATTCGGGAGAAAATGTGCCAAAACATTTTGCTCCCCCTCAATATGTGCCATGATTTACGAAATGGTTTAGCACATACGGGAGAGCATACATTAACTTCCAAATCATCACATTTTATCAGAATTTCCTATTTAAATCACATTCTCTCCCCCGATCAAAAATTTCAAACCATTTGAGATTTGTGATCCCAATTGATTTAAATATGTTTAGAAAAATTCGGGAGAAAATGTGGTCAGGTTAACATGTATTCTGATGTAGGAGCATACTATGCTCCCTTATAAATTAACGACAGAGGATTACTTGTCAATATACACAGATCACACATAGAGTATTACATGATTATAGGAAATTACATTGTAGCATTACAAGAGCCCAACAAAAGACTACTATTACTACAGAGACCACTTGTGGAGCGGATTAGCTCATGTCGTTCTTTCCATCAATCTGTAATCTCCTTCACGAACTCTTCCCCCAACGAAGCTTTCCAAGCTGCGAAAGATCCTTCTTGTTTTCAGTCTACGCTCTATGGCTTTCATAAACTCTTTGCTCCTCTGTACATCCAGATCAGTCCAGAACTGAGTCTTCAATTGTGGGTTGTGGGGATTTAGTTTGAAGTCTTTAATCCTGAAATCCAGTGCTTCATCGATCATCCTCAGGGTACCATCGCTGAATTTATGAATCTCACTGAATTGCATCATCATTGGAGTCCCATGTTGGTCAGTGAACTTGACTGCTCTTGGAGACTCGATAACTTTGAAGTCGTGAAGGTACTCGAGACCCTTACGTTCCCAATATGGCCTCGTGAGATTGAGTTTGGTCTGATAGCTCTCCATCCCTAGTTGAAAATCACTCACCCTTTGCCTGATGACAAGACCCCGGATCCATAAGTTAACAGCAGCAGCAAGCGCCTTCTTGTCGCGAGGTGGAAGATGATTCAGGTGCCCTTGAAGATTCAAAAGGAAGAGATCCTCGAAGTCACTCGGAGATAGATATTTGAAGTCGCTTTCAGAAATGATATAATCCTTTTGATCAGCACGACGAAGCACTATCCTTTTAAGATACTCATATCCATACATTGGGTGAATATCAACTTTGATAACACTTAAGATTCTTAGATGTGAGCGTATACCCTGACGACTACCCTCTCCTGCGTGCCGTTCAATGTAAAATCTCTTCTTGTGGAACCACCAATGTGTGACCCCATAAGATGCAGCAAGTTCAAATTTGTATTCTTCATCTGACCATACGTGATCAGGCACCATTTGTTCCAGCCCAATGTCTGGGTAGTAAGCTGCTTTCATCTTGGAGATAGATAATGCCTGACGATCACCATTATTCCCGAACCGGAGATACCTCAGATCGTTGTTAAAGAAGAGATCTGCTTGAATGTTCTTTTGACCTGGAGGACCATCAAAGGGAAGAGGTCGGTTGACGTCGTAGGCAAGAATCCGGTCATCAACTTGATCAGTAAATAGTCGATGACATTCTTCCATTTGATATTGAAGATGATACACGTCAGGATGAAACACTTTGACGATTTCATATGCAGGACCTTCCAAGTCTTGGGGAGTGAGATTTGTAATGCCTTTCTTTTTACAGAACCAACTAATAAATGCCCCCATGTCATTAGACTTTGCCAGCAATGAGTTCTCTGAAGGAGATTTATGTTGCGAAGCAATAGTAACTGCCCAATTGTTTATAGGAATGCTTTTGTCTGATGATGATGATGGTATAGACCAATTAGGTTCAGGAATTGGTTCTCGATCTTCATCAGATAAAGGTTTTATCCAGGATTCCCTATCTTCCCTGGTGGGTCGCTTTCTCGAGGATTCTGAATCATCCGGTTTGTCTGTGCGCAAGAATTCCAACCACCATTTCTGATTAGGATCAACAGTTGGGATATTGGTGTTAGCTGAGACATCTTCTTCATCAGTTTGAGTAGACAGATCGTCTGCAACCGATTCCTCATTCATGACAAAATCTTCAGGAACTGGCGAGAACGAGGGCTTGTATCTGTCATCAACTGTGGTCCATGCAAGCGATCCTGCCTTTGAAACACCCTTAGATGTGCTTGGGCCAGAAGAGGTAGTGGTTTGATCTTTACCACCAGAAGATTCAGTTGGACGATGATGAGCTTGAGCTTGGGTGGATTCTGAAGCTCCTGACATCATTGCTGCTCCAGATCCACCACTAGGTGGAGGGGGTGGAGGAGGATGTGGTGGAGAGCCAGGGGGTGTTCCGGGTTTATCTTGTCTCCTTTTCTTCTTCTTCCGTTGTTCTTCAAGCTCAGCCATAAGGAAATCCTGATTGTCACGATGCATCGATTTTTCCAATGCTTCATAAAGCCGTTGATGATCTTCGTGACCTTGATACTGACCACATTCAAACATTCGGTCATATAGGATTGATTTCATATCAGCAGTAGGAAGATCTCTGAATCGTGTCTTCATAGGAGCTTCCATTGCCCATCTGACTGCTTCTTCCACCTGATCATTCACAGCTTGAGCCACTTTTTGTTCTATATTAAGCTTTTCCACATTAAGTAGTCTCTGCTCATAATTCTTCATCTTTAGTGACATGTCATCAATGAGCTTTGTAGCAGCAGTTAGTTTTGATGCTAAATTAGATGGTACTTCTGGTGGGATGGGTGTTGCTGGTGTTGCTTCTGGTGAGGGATCTACTATGATGGTTGCTATTGTGGACACTGGAGTTGTCAAAGGTCTAATACCAGTCATGTCTTGTTTAATTGGTACAGACACCATTGACTCCACTTCCTTATCATCATGTGGTATGTTAGTCTCTGTGGTGTTGTCGTTGGCTTTATCCAGAATGAATTGATCACCATAGTTGAAGTCGGTGTCAAGGTTCTTCAGAGACGATAGAGTGCCAGTAGACCCTGTTGGTTCATTCAGGAGAGTTAGCTCATCCTCCTTCATTTTCAGATTCTCATGAATCCCCGGGTATGTAGAAGCCACGAATTCTTCATGCTGTATCTCTTGTGGAGGTTCTGTAGTTGTTGTTGTTATCTGATCATGAGCTTCCTTGACGATGTTATCAGACTCAGCTTCTTTCTGAACTTTCTCTCCTTGACTCTCACCTTGATCTTGTGGATCCTTAATGTCAGTGTGTGTGCCCTTCACCTCCTCCTTCTTTTCATTAATAACGTTACCAGACTCAGCTTCCTTATGAACTTCCTCTTCTCGACTCTCACTTTGATCTTGTGGTTCCTTTACTTCTGCATGTGCGATCTTCATTTCCACCTTCTTTTCCTTGTACAACTGTTCATCGCTTTCTGTATCACTGGAATCTTGAGCAGCTTCTAAGCTTGGTGATTCGTCTTGATGTCCTTCTGAGAGGTCAAGTGCTCGAGATGATCCCTGCTCACGTTTCCTGAGCACAAATCGAGTGGTTGTCTTGGATGCCGGAGATGATATGGTGAGAAGAGTCTTAGCCGCTTGTACCACTGTAGCTACTCCTTTACCTTTGCCCTCAACTGCAGGTAATGGTTTACTGCTCTCAACACCAGGTTCTCTAATGACAACTCCTTTCGTAGCACTCTTCGTTGATTCAACGTGTTCTTTAGCACTCAGCTCCAGGGCATGTAATAAATCCGGATCTTCTTCATCTCTTAGACTTAGTTCAGGAATCACCATCTCTTCATCATCATCTCTTCCTTTTGACTTGATTTTCTTAGATTTCACCTTCTTGCTTGAAGCCTTCCTTTTGATTTTCTTAATTTTCTTAGATTCCTCAACCTCTGTGGGTGCATCCTTTCTTTTTTTTGATTTTGACTTAGATTGGGTTTGTTTGATGGATTTTTGGGTTTCTGGTTCAGAGGTTTCGGCTTCACTTCTTACCTTCTTAGAGAGAGACTTAAGATATCCCTCTACTTTGCTCAGATATTCCTTATAATAGGAAGCTTGACGAATGTTATCTGAAATAAGAGGCTCAGGAATAAGCTTTCCAAAGACTTCTTGTTTGACCCCTTTAGCAGCCCATTTGAGATTTCCCAGAACAAATTCTTCAGAGGACAGATGGAGAGGAGAATCAGTTCTAGGATGGAACTTGTGAAGAGAGTAGAGGTGATTGATTATCATTTTAGTGAATCTGATGCTAGGAATTAACATCTTCCTCACTGTCTTCCTGCTGGCCAGATTAGATTCCAGTTTTGCTTTGTCTTCTTGGAATGTGTGAATGGAGTGAATGAATTCTTCCCAGATCCTTTCAGCGAAGTCTATGTTGGAACGTTTTATAATTCCCCACAGAATTTGAAGCACTGGAGCCCTAGGTCTTTCATAAGCAGAAGTCTTCCCAGTAAGACATAGATTGAGGATGGTGGCGAGTGTTCTCCATGGTTGATACATTTCACTGGTGACTACCGCTGACACCTTGAGGACGGTTGATGGATAGCCCAGATCATTGACAAAATGAACGAGAGCCTCGGATGTAGGAGGTTGAGTAAAGGGCTTATCAATGACAACAGGTGAGATTTGAAGAGCCTCTCTGATGGTGTCTGATGTCAGCTCGTACCATTGTTCATCTAACTGACAATGGTAATTACCAGTGTCTTTGTTGAGCTCAATAGTATTCCAGAACTGTTGAATATATATGGACGGAACGGTTGCACATGCAGTGAATGCCCTGAAGAAGTTGGTATCCTTTAAGATATCAATAGATATCTTGTAAATAGGATTGGGTTGAGGTCTTGCCACATCGACATAGCAGTTGCTCCTTCCAATAGGGATCCATTTGTCCTTAGGAAGTATTTGTTCATCTGTACGAACAGGTGTTGAAACTGCAGGGTTTGGTTCTGAGGAAGTAGTGATCCCTGTATCTGTCATTGTATCTAGGATCGAAAGACGAGTCGAACGGATCAACCTAGGGAAATCTCGATGGATGGCTAAAGATGGTGATCGTGGATTTGGTTAGAGAGAGAGATAGGTTCGAACGGTTAAATTGTGGAGGAGAGAGAGTGTTTGAGGGACAAACCGCGTGTGATAAGATTATCTAACTTTGAAGTTTAGCTTAGCGACACTTTTGGTCCCTGTAGTTGTTGGTTAGACAAACCGCATAGGTTACAAACTTTGAAGTATAGCTTAACGACACTTTTGGTCCCTGTAGTTGTTGGTTAGACAAACCGCATAGGTTACAAACTTTGAAGTATAGCTTAACGACACTTTTGGTCCCCGTAGTTGTTGGTTAGACAAACCGCATAGGTTACAAATTTAACAACCTCCTCCTAACTCTCCTCTTATAACTAAATGACACCTGTGGTCCCTGACTTTCCGGACAATGTGCCTTCTAACACACATAAGCATCCAAAACAGATATGACACACTAAATCCCTAAGGACTTACTAATAGTCCAGTCAGATGCCATAAATTCAGAAATAACACAATGAATACTCACAGACGAGTTTAAATTGCTATTGTTCTCCCCCTCAATCAATGACTGAACTTCTGTAGAGAGATTTAGACATTGATTGAACAGCAATTTATCACTTGATGAGATCAACTGTGAAGGTCTTTAGGCCAACAAAAATCATCAGTACGAATGAACATGAATATGAAGTAATCCATGCGCAGGTGAACATCACCTTGTTGGAGGAACAGCCGTCCTTAAGGCGACGTACTTTCCCCAAAATGAAGCGCGGGTAGCTATCTAAAGTAATAGCTAGCCACAGAGACATGATTAACTTATTAGGATTCTACTTCTGTTCGAGCTTCATTTAAAACCCCGTGTCATTATTGAATGACATTTCTAGGGTCGTAAATGTTATCGATATCCAGAAGACATGCCTCTCTCTGTCCAAGAACACATAATACTATATATATACAAGAAACATGTATCTATCACATAGGAGAAACTATATACACCAAGAAAAAGGATACTTGAGATTTTCTTTGTAACATATGTACGAGTTTTGAACTGAATTGTTCAAAAGTCATTGTCCCCGTACATTACCGGTGGGTTTTCCGAACCTCCTCTGTGGGAGTTGATGTCCCCTTTGGAAGCCACACCTTGAGTTTTTTCATGATGCACTCTGTGAGAGTAGCTGCACGCGGAAATCGTCTCCCTGCACTATCATAAGTATTTTGTACGCGTGGATATTGGTTAGTGACTATGGGGTCCTGTCTCTGTGATTTCTTGCAACCATTCTTAGAAGCATTATTCGTGTCAGTAGGTACCCACTTACGACCGACTTGCTTAAAGATTCTACCAGTTGGCAACCATCTTAGGCACGTTCTAAATATGTTCTGTTTCTGAGGCACCTTAGTGTTTTTATGAGAGAAAGTTTCTTGTTTTTCAGCACTAGATCTATTAGGCTTCCTAGGGTGCTTCATTGATGTTAGAGGCCTATGGTGATTGTTTGTCGAAGTAGAGGATGCAATGATATGAACATTAACTTCTTTTGTTATTGTCATGTGAGACTTATCCTTAGAGTGACTCTTCGCTAATGTTCCCTTATGTCTAGGTTGTGAAGTGACTGATTTTGGCAAACTCTTAGTCTCACCAACTTGGGGGGCACACCTTGGAGAAGGTGTTTCCAAGGCTGATGGTTTGACAGACTTAAGATTCACCCTGTACTTGGCCGACTTCTTAAAGTCATTCTTACGAGAAGCTAATGACCAACTTTTCTTAAGGTTTTGTTCAGTCTGTAACTCAACAGTGTTTGAGTCATGTGAGGTTTTATCTTCATTGACCTTTTCTTGCAAATCACTTAGTTTGGTCCTTAACATGTTAATAGTCGCGTTCTTGGCCACCAGCTGATCTTTCAACTCATTTATCATGAAAAATTCCCGAATGTCAGGTAATTCTGGATTTTTTGATGGAAGGTTAATTTGGAACTTTTCTTTTAATTGTTGCATTGAAATTTCAAGATCAACACAATGTTTTTCCAGTTTTGAAAATCCTTTTAAAAGTTCATTGTAAACCTCTTTTTCAATCATATCATGTTTTTCAAAAAAATGTGATTTGAAAGAATCAGTCGTAGGCAGAGAACTCGACGAATTAACATGTACCGGTTCATCAGAAACAATATTATCTAGATAAGACAGATGTACCACAGTAGACCGTGCTTGGTGATTTTCAGATTCTTGAGATTTCTTCTCACATCTTGAGAGGTCACTTCCTGAGCTAACACTATCATCCTGCTTGTCTGATTTTGTTCCATTTCTGCCCTGCTGACCTTTTCCCTCAATAAACCCATAGACATCCCTTATCCGCAGTAGCAGTGTCGTTTTGTACATTTCTATTTCAGACCCAGTATATTTAGCGAAACACTCTTTAGTCACTTGACAGTCACAATAATAGTCCCCAGTGTATTTAGAGTTGATGAACATTTGGAATTGATTATTGATCACATTGAGAGCGTCTTTGGATTTACCTTCAGAATATTCTTCCTTGACCAGCTCCTGTTCTAGTTGATCCAGATATAATGTCATCATGACTGTGAAATCGCTAATTTCCTGACCAAAGAGTGAAGCAAATGCCCGTCTGTACCCCATCACATATTCAGAGTTACCGAACAAAGCCTTAATGTGTGATAGAAGTGAACGGAAGCATGCTACTTGACTTTCCTTTGCATTAGCCAACTGCATATCCTCAAGGCATTCATTCATGTGTGACTGCGAGTGTGACACATCCGTTCCAGCAGAATCAGTATCATTTGTTTCTGTTAGAGATGTGTAATCATAGTTCCCATGATCCTTAGTATCATCGTACAGTTTGAGAACCTCCGATATGATGGAGTCTGAGTTAGTTGTCATAGTGAATACACGATTATACTGATCTTGTGATTTAACCGAGAAATCGAATCTTTCGCGGGAATTTCTAAAATCACCAAGACACAAACCGCCTAGACAAACAGCGTAGACACAAACCGCGTATGTGCCTAAGAGACAAACCGAGTTCACACAGGAGACACAAACCGCGTGTGCGCCAAAGAGACAAACCGAGTTCACACCAAAGACACAAACCGCGTATTCGCCAAATAGACAAACCGAGTTCACACCGGATATACAAACCGCGTACGTGCCAAGAGACAAACCGAGTTCACAGTGGAGATACAAACCGAGTTCACACTAGATACACAAACCGCGTAGACACAAACCGCGTGTGCGTCAAGGAGACAAACCGAGTTCACACCGTAGACACAAACCGCGTACGCACCGTAGAGACAAACCGCGTTGGCTCAAACTTCCAAACCTGTCACTATCAATGCCGTTTGTCCTTTTGCCTAAACTAGTATAAAGACAAACCGAGTACTCGATGCTACACAAACCGCATTCAAGAATCGTCCAAACAACACAAACCGCATCCAAGAACTTTTGAAAGAAAAAACCCTCGAATCACCCACAAACACCACACGAGCCTTAAATCTGTGAATCCAAACACTAAATACCACTCTAATACTAATCTTAATCAAGAAAGTACAAAGAAAAACAACTTCTAATCACTAAACAAAGTACAAATTGAGATTTATGCTACTAAACAAACAAAATAAAAAAACTTAAAACTACAAGTCGAATCCAACAAGAAAACCTCAAGAACTACACTAATTCGTGAATACCAACTCTCATGGACCTAACCATGGCTCTTGATACCAATTGTAGGGTATTCACAATGCATGAATCACTATCTTGAGGCTTGTTTGGATCGAATGAAGGAGTTTTTAGAGAGAGAAATGGGAGCCTTTAGTGAGAGAAAGTAACTAGTGTAATATTAGATTGAAAAGGTCCAACCCTTCCCATGTGTGGGAAGGGGTATATATACTACTACATATTACGTCCCTAGTGGACTGTGGAGCGAGCTGACAGTGGGGAAAGCCCCGACCCACTCCACAAATATAGATACTACTAATACTAATACTAATAATACTAAGCTACTGATAATATTACAGATAATCCTATGAGCTATGATGATCTAATAAGTACTCGGGGTGACCGAGTCTTCTGCTGAATATTCATATTCCTAACAGGTCTTATTAACATTTACAATTGATTTATGGTCAGTGGTGTGGTGGACTGAGCTACCATAGATTATGCATTTGATTGCATATGTAGACTCAGTAGACTGAGAGGCTGACTTTTTCATACCTCTTCTGGCTTGAATGGCCTTATCACCTCCTGAGGTGTCATGAGTGGAACTTCCACTATTTTCACAACAATTGTCAATTTGACAATCCTTAGGATGGTGATCATTGAACCCACAGTAAGGGCAAGGTGCAAAAGGTTTTGCCTTTTGTTTCTGTTTCTGTTTAGAATCAGAAGGGTAGTTTAAAGACTGAGCTTTAAGGCTTGCCATCTTTGATGTGACTGAGTGTGTTTTATGATCAGAGGTCATGTGATCATCTTTTTTGCAAATCATGCAATAAAGAATTCTATAGCAATCATCAGTGATATGATTGGTATAGTTACACAGTTCACATCTTTTCAGGGGTTTTGAGGGTTTGGGTTTGGTCTTTGAGGAAGCTGGTTTTTGTTCCTTCTTGGATTGAGAAGGTTTCTCAGAAGATGCAATCTTCTCACCCAGCTTCCTTTGGAGAGTGTTGAGAGTAGACCATTGGTGGGAGGCCTAAGTTGGGTGCAGCACCCTGAAGGGTATTCAGTGGTGGGAGTGGTGGATATGATTCTGATTCAGACTCATTCACTGACTCAGTATTACTGAGTTGTTCAGTGAGTTCAAGCTTACTGAGTTGTTCAGTAAGTCCAAGCATATTTTTCAAAGCCTGACTTTCAGGAAGCAAGATCTTTCCAGTCTCAAAGTTTGGTAACTTACTGACTGGGTTGTCCCTGACAATCCAGTCATTTGACTTGGGAAGCATTTCTTGCTCAAATGATATGCCAGCTGGAACAAAGGTCAGTTCACTGGGACTAACATAGGGGTTAACCATGTGATGGTCAATTCCTATTGTTTTCCTAGGGATTAAACCCACAGTATCAAAGACCTTGGGGTTCTTTTTGGTCTAGCCTTGGATGACAGCTTTTTCTTTGTTAAGTTCAGTTTGTAGGGCTTGGTTTTGTTTCAAAATTTCAGTGTTCTGAATTTGTAGAGTTATTGTTTCTAATTTGGCTTGCTTCAGTACAAGCAATTCATCTCTACATTTATTCAATTCTGACACTATATTGTTATATTTTGAAAACATGTTAAGCCTTTGTTCCTCAACAAATTTAAGATCTACACAAATATAATTCATGTAAGACTGCCAGTCAGAATCATCATCCATAGAAAGTAAAGTGTTTACCTTCTTCATGGTGATGTTTACCCACTCTCCATTTCTTGCATGGCTTTTCCCAACAGCCACTTGATCACCTTCAGAGAGTGCCATCAGTGCACTCACTTTAATTTCCTCATCTGAGGATACCTCTTCTTCATCCCAATCATAAGCTTCAGCTACTAAAACCTTATTCTTTGCTTGAACAGGTTTGGATGTTTGAGCAGCCTGAGACATAGAGGGATTAGTTTCAAGAATTGCAAGTTTAGCCTTGGCTTTCCTATATTTTGTTTCAAAGTCTTTTTGACCCTTGTTTTGAAATTGTTGGGTCGACTGAAACATTCTAGGTTGGAACTTGCTAGTTCCTGAGGAACTATTTCCTGAAAATTTGTAAGAGGGTTCTGAGGTGGTTTTAGAATAACAGTCCCTAGCAAAATGACCCTTTTTACCACAATTAAAGCATTCAGTGGTTTCATTTGCTTTTCCTTTTGAAAATTTGGACTGGTTTCTTTTGATGAAACGTTTTGAACTAGCAAGGAGTGCCCTCTCTTGGAATTCCAAGCTTAGATCTTTTAGGTACTCATCACTAGTCCTTTCATCAATTTCATCCTCAGAATCCTCTTGAAAGTCCTGCACAACACCATTAGTATAAAAAGCAGTTGATATGGGTGTGGAGGTCAAGGCCTTTTTGGACTCAAGAGCTTTTGAGTCAGGGTATCTCCTTGAGATTAAGTTGTCTTAATAGACAAACTTCCCATAGATCTCAGGGAGCTCAAGGATCTGAATGTGATTATCATTCCTCAGGCCTTATGAGAAGTTTAGCCAATTATCAGGGAGACTGTTGACAAAGCCAACATTTGTCTCATGCTCAGACAAAACTACACCATCATTTGATAGTTCGTTTATCAAGGTCTTGTATCTGGTATAAGTCTGAGAGAGACTTTCAGAGTCTTTTGCCCTGAAAGTATTATACTCAAGTTTCAGGTCCATGACCCTGTTTTCCTTGGTATCTGAGGGACCCTCAAAGCTATTGACCAAGTCATCCCAAGTTTGCTTGGCTGTTGAACAGTTGATGACTGATTCCATTATATCGTCAGGAAGACATGATATAATGATGCATTTCAGGCGTTGGTCTTGATTGACACCCTCCTTTCATCAATGGTCCATTGAGCCTCAGGCTTGTTTAGCCCTGCAGCAGTCTTTGGGACAAAAGGACCATCTTTGACACAAGTGATGTAGTATGGTTCCATACAAGTTAAGTAGCAAAGCATTCACTTTTTCCACTTGCTAAATTTACCAGCTTCAAGTCGTGGGGCAACAGCTGAAAAGCTTCCACCCTTTTTGTCGACTAGCTGGGGCACATTTGCATCAGTCATAGTAGGATCTTGGTTTTAAAAACCTTGAGCACTCTTGGTTAATTTTGAAAGATTTTATAAACCAGAGGCTCTGATACCACTTGTTGTTCCCTTTACACGCTTAGAGTTAACTAGAAAGTTAATCTATTTGTGTTTATGACTAATACAATGTAATGATTCTTTCTATCAGTTAATGAAACATAAATGTAAAAACACAAAGTATTTTTCAACGTTTAAATTCTTATTAGAAATGAATCAAAGAATCTATTACCCAAGTGTTTTGTGGAACAAACACTTGGGATTGAATAGACAAGGTATGGTGTCTCCTATCTAAACTTAAGCTATGCTTAAGTGGTAACAATTCGACCCACTAAGCTATCTCAGGGATACGTTACTCTTTGTAGGAGAGAAGTTGTTTTGCAAAAGTCTAAGGCTTTCAATGTACAAAACACACACAACTTCTCTCCTTTTGAACCTATTTATACACAAGTATAAAAGAGTAAAAGTGATTAAAATACTACAACTTGTTGAAGCAAGCGTGTCTGACAATTACAACAGTAATTGTCATTTTCAAGAACCAATGGGAATGGACTATAAAGTCTTTAGGAGTGGTTGGTCTGACACTCCACGACTTTTAGCCGTCTTAAGAAAAGTTTCTTCCTGACAAGATAAGATTTGATCTTATCTTAAACTCTTCCCAGATCTTCCTGCCTTTCTTTCAGGCGTTGAGTTATTCAGTCTTCAATCACTTAATGTTGTTGAGGAGACTGGGGTTCAGTGAGTTCTTGTCCAACACTCACTGAACCATCATCTTCTTCTTTGGCTTAAGTCCTACTCAGGGAGTACCGCCTTCCTGAGTAGTGAATCCTTCTTCTTGAATTTGCCTTAAGCATCCTGAAGATGACTTACTGAGAGACTGTTCACTCAGTGACTTGAGTTGTTCTCGGTTTAATTTACACTTAGTTAATTTGTATCCAAATCTTGTTTTAAGTATTCTTGGGTACTGATGGACCCAACACGATTACATACACACAAGTTATATGGGTGTATAACTTTGTTTTTGAACTTTAAGCATTTGCCACACAAATAACGACGATACAAATACTTTTCAAACATTGTCTTTTGAACATTAAAGTCATGAACATAAACCCTCGAAATCTAAGGTTTACCGTATCAATTTAGGTAGCGTGATTTGAGCCGCTCCCATCCACCTTTGACATTTCTATATCTGGACTACTATACCACCGAGGTGAGTTTGTAGCCCCATTTTCTATCATTTAACTATTCTATAAACTCTTTGGGGGATATACATGCTCGTTTTACTTATAAATCTTGCTCTTTATTCATAAACATTCTACTTGATTTATGAACCACTCTATTTGATTACTGAAACTTACTACATGCTGAACACAAGTACACTATGTATGCTGTTAATATTGCCTAAGTTAACCACTATTGCCATTGAAAGTTCCTCATATCATGAACCATTAATCACTTGGAGTGAACGCGAATATAGTGAATAGATCTATTGGAATTGACGACCCATTTGTACTAGCCGGATAGATAGCCTTAGTGCTAGCCGGATAGATAGTCAAATGCACTTTATTTGAGATTAAACAGGAAGTTGGCAAGCTCCTGCCCGAGGGCCTTGTTACTTACATTTTTATGATGTCAGTAACTTACATCACTAGTTCATTACTATGATGTCCTACTGTTAACGTTTGAGTTTCATGAGGCTTAGAGCAATATTATGGTACTGTAATGATACGGTACTACCACTACTGAATTTATGGGTGCAACAACGGGGACCACTGTCTATTAAACTTGAAATTTGTGTTCAACTGATTTGCATGCAAACATTATGGATTCACACAATCTTTGACCCGATTTGGGTAAACAAACACTATGGGTGTAAAACAACGTAGCCCACTATTCATTTTATCGATATTTGTATTTATTGCAATTATCACTCAAGCTCGAAACTACAAAAATCAACTGTTTTACTTATAAACTCTATGAACTCACCAACCTTTGTGTTGACACTTTTAGCATGTTTATCTCAGGTCCATAATGAACGAGGATGGCACGGAGGGGCACGGATACTGATAGAAGGCTAAAATCTAATTATCATTCGAAACTCATTTAACAGACTGTAAAACTACTGGGACCTCATTTTGTAAACTCTGATATTTATAATCTTTTAAAACGACTCAATTAGAGATCGTTTTCTATTATTATAACTGTTGTGCCGTCGAGTAATACCCAGTTTGAATTCCGCTGCATATCACGAAATTGGGAGTGTTACAGATTGGTATCAGAGCTATAGTTATAGAGAAACGGGTCTAATTGTGACCTAAACTATAACTGCTTTTCCACAAAAAAGTTTTATAGCCTTTCGCTCTCCGTACCTTCCATCCTCCAGACGATTATGTGACTTCTAGTTAATTTATGCTACACAAACACTTTAGTATATATACACATTCGACATGCTTTCGATCACTTTATACAAACAACGGAATAAACATACTTGTGTATGCCTATTCTAAGGCATTACGACTCAATCACATTTCCCCGAGCATTTACCTACTTCTACATTTTTGCAATTTACGAAATCTTCCCAAGACATTGTGGGTTGCACAATTCTTATACTCACCAACTATTTTGAGTACTATGTCAATTTTTCCTTGATCATCTTACTCCCATCTCTAAAGATGAGTGTAAATACTCCTTCCGTACTCTCGGAACACCTACACACTAAATTACCTTGTCGATTATGTATGAGTGTTGAGTCAGAAATTCTTAAGCAGGATGATTTACAATGCCTTTATTTGAATGGATTGGGACGCCTTTTTATTTAAATAAAGAAATTATGAATCATAAGTTTATACTTCTTTATTTACATTGTTTGGGACGCCTCTCTATGTAAGTAATGAATTATAAATGAATGGGCTTATTTGTATCTGAAACAACATGAGTATGAACTCGAGGATCACTAGAATTCATAAAACACAAAACGTAAACTTTTATTACATTAAAATCCACGAATATTAATACATAACGATATAATTAGCATCGGTAGTGCAAATGTTACAAAGATCACTAAGTAAGGAATAGATTCGCCAATTGGTTGACCCTCCAAGCCAATGAAAAATACCACTACACCTACGAGAGCGAGAACCACGACTGGATGTAACACCTTGAATATTCTGTACGATAAATACAAACAAATCATTAACGCGGTAACTAAAGACATGGCGTTATGCATAAAAACAAATAAATTTTATTACACATTCATTAAAGATTACATTGAAACACAACAAAGACTTATTTTAACGATCCTAACGCAATACTATTACCCCCGCATTTTATCCACGCCGATGGCTAGAACCACGAATGGTACGAGAATCACTAAAACCCCGGCCAAAAATTCATAATCTTCATCTGGAACGTAGGCCAAGTAGATGGCAGCGGCAACAACATACACAATCGCAAGACGGTAATAACATGCGACATTTTGAAAAATTAATGAGAGAAATATGGGTGGTGGAAGAATGAAAATTAAAATGGGGTATTAATAAAAATAAAAGTAGACGTTGAGCTACTATTCATAGCCGTTGGGCTACTGTTCATAGTCGTTTGAAATTACTGTTCACGTATAAAAAAATAAAAAAAAAAAATAAATAAATAAGTCTTTACTAAGGAACAAACTGATTCATCAAAAGCTGAATTTCAATAACTTTCTTTACATTCATCAAGTTCTCATCCGAAATCTTAATTGTTAAAAACAGTTTTCGACGTCAACAATTTGATTTTAACAAAACAAGTAATTAGGAACCATGTTATTTTCAAGACTAATTATCAAGACATGATAAACCTTATAAAATAACAATCTTCATTCAAATTGAATTTTTTTTCCAAAAATCTATTTAACCTCCGGAATAGTATTTTTCTCATGTAAAATAATTCTAACTTATAAATTTTCACAAGTGAAACCAGAATCAAACCTGCTCACCTAGTCACATGATTAACCCAAACCGAATCAGGAGAAATGTTTATTTGATAAAACATTTAGAGGAAATTCAGTACAAAAAAAAAAAAGACAAATTAAGATACATCACTAGTTATTTTATAAACCAATTGACACAAGACCCCATAATTAATCGTCAACATCATTTCAACATCTAACGTTGACTGAATCTCAGGACAAGATTCCATTTAAGGGGGTGAGACTGTAACCACCGGTAAATTTCCACTCGTATTAATATTCTAACAAAAGAATACTTATCCATTTTCTACGTCTAATTTTTTTTAAGATTAAATGTTATCAGTTTATCTTATCACAACAACAAACTAATGTGACGTAACTTACATTCTTAATAAACATGCTCACACGACACCAACATGCCTTGTATTTATTACAAATAAACATTCTTTATATGTCAAGTATAAAAGTTTTCAACTTTTATTTACCACTTTACGTTATTTCGTTAACATACGATTATTAAACATTTAAACTAAATGTTAGCCATTTATTAGAATTTTCACGAAACCCTAATTTATTATAACTATTATTTTATTTAATTAAATCATAAATATTAAAGTACAACACTTTAAATGCTAATGTACAACTTTCTAAAGCTCATGGTACAAGTATATAATGCATAAACTCAAATATATTTATTTCATCTCGCGACCAAGTAACCAAACAAGGATTGCACCTCGCATATTTCAGGTCTATTTGTAAATATTTAATGCCAATTATTATTACGTTTTTATTAAATGATATTACTTTTAGTAACGATCACAAAAGTTTAATCGTGTGAATTTTACTCACGACCAATACAAGATTAGAATAAGTCTATATATTCAAAATACTCAAATTCATCAATAGTCATATTTCATATGAACTATTGTCACTTTGTATTTTTTTTACATTATACTCTTTACGTAATACGAATAGTAATACTCAAACCTATTAGATTTTATCAACGTATACACTCTTCGTTAAACTCATCACACGTCTAATATAATTAGTTGGAGTATATTGATAAACTTTGACATTTTTATAAACATTATATTTTTACGTTACCCGGTTTTAAGTTTCGTGACTTAAGGACTTAACGTTAGTAATTACCGGGATAAACTACACCTTAAACTATTAATATGTGTGTATAATTCTTCCAAATAGCCAAATCTCATGCAAACATGCAATCTTTCCATAAAATATTACATGTGTACGTGTATGAAGGACTATATATGGACGTGTATGCATTTTTTTTTCCATAATACAATATATATACATGCATGCTATGGTTCCACATATATACATAGACATGCATAAATTCTGTCCATAGAAATTATATATAGGTACGTGTGTAAGTTATTTGCCATAACAAGCTAATATATATTATATATATGTACGTGTACCATTAAATTTCCTTAAGAATTCTATGACATACTACAACAACCTACGTGTATACATATTCTTCCATAAGACCCTATATCACTCTATATGACCCTATATATATATACATTACTCTCATTCATGCAAACAATTGAGACCAAAGTCAGTATACTTTCAAACACAAAGCTTATATACACACACTTTAGTTACTAAATTCGAGCATTAACAAGAGGATAAGGGAGGATTATATCCAAGTTTTTAGTAGTGGAAAGCTTCGGTGTACTTTAGAAATCGATTTGGTTATTTTCTTTCTAGCCGAATTTAAACAAGTCTTGTAAGTCCTTAACACCCTTTTCAATCTCTTTTCACATTTATAGTATCATTAATATGTATTTGCGCCAAGTAACAAGTTATAACAAAATTGAAAATGATTATTTTTATTATTTTTTTTCTCTTTTACCGAGAACAAATCAAACACCCTTATTATTATTATTTTTTTTTTTAAAACAATAAGCTACAAGCTACACCATAAGTCATTTAGATAAGCAAATCAACATATTAACAAGCTCTAAAAATAAGCTCATAAGTTTATAAGATTTAAAATCTATTTCATTTTCTTTTCTTTCTTGTCGCGAGCTAGAAAATCAAACGCACCCTTATTGGGCTTTAAAGCCCATAAGCTGTTTCAAAAGCTAATAAGCCATCAACAACTTATTTTCAAACTTAAAATAACTTATACTAGTAAGCCATGACATGCCATATCCTTTTCTAAAACAAAAACACAAATTTACAAAAATAAGGACTAGAAATGTAACGACAAACATGCATGGGGGTAAAAATACTAAACTTATAATTCTTGGTTCAAAACTGTAAATTTAGTTAACAATAAAGAATAAGGACTATGCATGTAAATTGCAAAATTCATGGAGGGCCTGTTTTGCCAAATTTCTAAAACTAAATATATAAAGGATTAAATTTAAAAACCAATTAACACTTGGGGATAAAAAGTGTAATTATGAGTTAATAAATTATAAAAAGGACTCCGGTGCAAATTATATTTAACCAAGGGGTAAAAAGTGTAACTTTTGGAAAGTACAAGGTAAAAACTGTAAATTGCGACTTCTGAAACTGAAATAATTAAATATCAGGGTAGAAACGGTAGATTTTCAGAAAGTGTGAATATAAAGTGAAATTTTATACTTTTGGACTAAAAATATAAAACTTTTAAGTTTTGGGTAAGAAGTGTAAATTTTTATAACCTAAGGGTAAATTTTGTAACTTCATAATATTTTTGAAATACTTATATCTACAAACTTATGTAGTCAAAATTTTATAAAAACTTTCATATAAGATTTAAAAACGACAATATCAAAATATAAATAACGATACTATTTTCAATCGAATAGCTTAAAAACAAATAATACAAATTTCTTAGCAACTTAACGTTCACCAAACATAAAATAGTTAGAAATAAATATTTTAACTATTCATGCACTAACCTATATTAAATCTTAAACGATTTCATTCTTAAATCTCGATAAACGATTACATACACATAAGTTATATGGGTATATAACTTTATTTTTGAACTTTAAGCATTTGCCACACAAGTAACGACGATACAAATACTTTTCAAACATTGTCTTTTGAACATTAAAGTCATGAACATAAACCCTCGAAATCTAAGGTTTACCGTATCAATTTAGGTAACGTGATTTGAGCCGTTCCCATCCACAGTTGACATTTCTATATCTGGACTACTATACCACCGAGGTAAGTTTGTAGCCCCATTTTCTATCATTTAACTGTTCTATAAACTCTTTGGGGGAGATACATGCTCGTTTTACTTACAAATCTTGCTCGTTATTCATAAACATCCTACTTGATTTATGAACCACTCTATTTGATTACTGAAACTTACTACATGCTGAACACAAGTACACTATGTATGCTGTTGATATTGCCTAAGTTAACCACTATTGCCATTGAAAGTCCCTCATATCATGAACCATTAATCACTTGCGAGTGAACGCGAATATAGTGAATAGATCTATTGGAATTGACATCCCATTTGTACTAGCCGGATAGATAGCCTTAGTGCTAGCCGGATAGATAGTCAAATGCACTTTATTTGAGATTAAACAGGAAGTTGGCAAGCTCCTACCCGAGGGCCTTGTTACTTACATTTTTATTATGTCAGTAACTTACATCACTAGTTCATTACTATGATGTCCCACTTTAACGTTTGAGTTTCATGAGGCTTAGAGCAATATTATGGTACTTTAATGATAAGGTACTACCACTACTGAATTTATGGGTGCAACAACGGGGCCCACTGTCTATTAAACTTGAAATTTGTGTTCAACTGATTTGCATGCAAACACTATGGATTCACACAATCTTTGACCCGATTTGGGTAAACAAACACTATGGGTGTAAAACAACATAGCACACTATTCATTTTATCGATATTTGTATTTATTGCAATTATCACTCAAGCTCGAAACTACAAAAATCAACTGTTTTACTTATAAACTCTATGAACTCATCAACCTTTGTGTTGACACTTTTAGCATGTTTATCTTAGGTCCATAATGAATGAGGATGCCACGGAGGGGCACGGATATTGATAGAAGGCTAAAATCTAATTATCATTCGAAACTCGTTTAACAGACTGTAAAACTACTGGAACCTCATTTTGTAAACTCTGATATTTTTAAAATTCGAATGATAAATCTTTTAAAATGACTCAATTAGAGATCGTTTTCTGTTATTATAACTGTTGTGCCATCGAGTAACACCCAGTTTGAATTCCGCTGCGTATCACGAAATTGGGGGTGTTACAGCTGCCCTCAGACCCCCGTCCCTTAGGGGCTTCGCCCCTAAAATCATAATAAATTCAAATAGGCGTGCACACCGCACCTCCAAGCCTAAATGATGTCTTATTATGACTAAATTGGTCAAACAAGTTATTCCAATTACACTAAAATATCCAACAACCACTAGGCAAAAGTTATCATAAACTAGTTATGAAGACCCGTGCGTTGCACATGGGCTGTATCTAAGTTGTGGAAAACTAGAAGGGGGGGTTGAATAGTTTTACCGTTTTAAAATTAATTCACTTTGTTACTCTATGTTATTTCAAAGGAAACAAGCACAAACAAATATTCACACAATATATATATGAAAAGTAAAGAGAGGAAAGATCAAACCACACAACACGGATGTTTATAGTGGTTCGGCTACAAGGACTCTCTTCCTTGCCCTACTCCACTCCTCGAGCCTCTAACTCGAGAGTTATCCTTCACTAAGAAACAAACTCTCTTCTAGGTGGAGAAAACCTTTACACGTCGCTTACTTCCTTTTCTGGTACTAAGCTAAACACCGAGTTCTATTTCAAGGTAGAACCAACCTAACGTCGCCTATACAATTACCGACACTAAGCTAGATGTCGAGTTCTTTACAAGGGTACAACCACTCCCGTTTGGTTCTTTCACAAGGGTACAACCACTCCCTACACTCTTTGTGTTTTGAGGACTAAAACACTAACCACACTCACTGAGATAAATGATACAAATAATGATGTGTGAACTACAACTATATCACACAGTAACTTATGCTAAAGGTTTTACACGTCTGTGTTGAACCTTGATGCTTAATCTCCTTTGCTACAAAAGGAAAGATCAATGAAATGAATGAATGATAAATGTTAGATGATATGTAAATGAATGAGTATGAATGTTAGGCTCTATGAGTGATGGTGTGTCCAAATGATCAGCTTGCTATTTATAGGCAAGCTGGTGAACAGCCATAAAAGGGATCCGTCCTTTATATCGTTTGGTTCCGCCAACTTGACAGCAAAATGACAGCTAAGAGTTTTTGGAAATCTTTCCAAATCCAGCTGTATCCTCCACACCTTTGTCATGTCATATCAAAATCTTCCAAAGTCAACTATCTTGCTTGAAGATCTAGCCAAGATATTATGTATGATGCATGCCATGATGTCATTGTATCATTTTAAAAATAAAGTTTCCTTTTAAGGAAATAAACTAGTAGATGTGTAAAATGTAATTCTAAGTAAACTTGTGAAATGTAAAATGTGTTTTAAAGAGACTTTAGCTAGCATTTATAATTTGCTAAAGGATATACTTTGTAATTGTCATTAACAAAACTAAGTAAAGATCGTAAAATATAAATAACGTTTTTAGGACGATATTTGTATTAACAATCTCCCCCTTTTTGTTGATGACAAAACATAAAGTATATTTTTGAGCAAATGAATAAATATAGCATGAGTTCTTTAAAATATAGATTAAGTTTGTTTTATTTGAGTTTAAAAACTCTTTTTATGCAAAAGTGTATGTACTGTGATGATTCACAGTTATGCAAACTTAATCCTTTCTCCCCCTTTTTGTCGAAACAAAAAGAAGAGTTGCGTAGCGGAATGCGATTTTGAGAACTTTATGAGCTCCCCCTTGTTTGATACTCCCCCTAAATGGAGTAACAAGGTAATGATGCATGATCCTACAAAACAAATGGTTAGAAAAATGAAATGCTCCCCTTGATGTATACTCCCCATTACAAGAGTCCCAACGTATACATTAGAAGGGTATGAGATGCTGCAAAGGAAGTGTTAGTTGTGAATAGCTTCAATGGAGAAGCATAATGCATATGAAATGGTCATCCAAATAAGAATGTTAATCTAGTTGACTTTAAAAAGTCAAAATGTAATGTCTGATCAAAATTTTGTATCTAAAGTACAAGTGATCAAACTAGAATGTAGATTCCAAATAGCTATATAATGATGTTAGTTACCTAACTAATGATAATATGTTTTATGTTGATCACTCATAAGCATAAAAACTGTTGGGAATTATCACAAGGTACGAAGAAGACTTAGTGAAGAACAGACTTAAGTCTGGTAGCTATGATATTAAGTTTGGTTGTTAGTTAAGTCTGGTTTTGTATAAGTTAAGTCTGGTTGTAATATTAAGTCTTGTTGACTTAATAGTTAAGTCGGGTCAGTAAAGTTAGGAAAGTTTGTTAGTATTAAGTTAGGAAAAGATATGTATGAGTTAGGTATCTTTATAGAAGATACGTAATATCTTTTCACACGGTTTTGTAATTAGGGTTTCCTTCAAGTATAAAAGGAACCCTAAGGATCATTATTATGTACGTACGAATTGTGTGAGTTAGTGAAATATACAAAGTTAGTTATAAGCTCTGTGTTCTTCATTGTTCTTGTTAATTTTCCGCGTTAACATTAACAATTGTGTAAGAGTTTCTCACTTAGATTGATTTGGATTTATTCAAGTCATCTACTAAGTAATCAAAGGCTACTTAGAGATCCATACAAAACGTGGACCTACAAGTGGTATCAGAGCCTTTAGAGAGACTCTGAATTTGAAGAATACAACACCACAAACAAATTCTTAATCAATTCACCCTACACAATGTCTGGCCTTGAGCAGCCTATCAACACTGAAACTTTTTCAAACCATAACAGTGAGGATGAGAGATCAAACCATGAAGAAGAAAACCCTGAAACCAGCACCTCTAAATCACAACCAACCATCCCTACAACCACCACCATATCCAACATTAAGCTTCCAATACTGAAGAGAGAAGAATATGATATATGGGCCATGGAGATGGAACATTACATGGAGTACATTGACAGTGAAGTTTGGAAGGTTATTCAGAAGGGAAATTCAAAGAAAAGGGTTTCAGTTGGTACAGATGGGCAGATTAGAATATTACCACCATTGACTGCTGAGGAGATACGGGCAGTGGAAAAGGAGAAGAAGGCCAGAACCTTGCTGCTTATGGCTATTCCAAAGGAGCATCTACAAAGGTTTCATGGTATGATAGACGCCAAGGAGATTTGGGAGGCCATTAAGAAACGTTTTGGAGGGAATGCAAACTCTAAAAAGAAGCAGAAGGCTGTTCTTAAACAGCAATTTGAAACATTCAGTGTGTCAAAGGCTGAAGGATAGGAAAAAGGTTATGACAGATTTCAACATCTTCTGTCACAACTAGAGGCACATGGTGCTGCTGTATCTTATGAGGATGCCAATCACAAGTTTCTTAGGTCTCTACCTCAAGAATGGGCAAATGTGTCAATGAATATGAGGATGAAGGATGAAGTTGACTCAATGACCCTAGATGACCTGTACAACAATCTTAGGATTTTTGAACGGGACATCAATGAAACCACTCAGGCATCTCCTACTTCTTCAAATGTTGCTTTTGTGTCTCAAAGCAAAGGCAGCACTCACAAGATTAAGTCTGGCAGTGTTAAGTCTGGTGTTTATGAAGCTTCTACAAGGGAAAGAACTGCTCCTACAGGCTTTGCAGATGAGGTGATTCACTCATTCTTCGCCAATCAACAAGAAGATGAGGGCTTTATCAGTGAAGATTTGGAGCAGATAAATGATGCTGAGGTAGAAGAGATGGACATCAAATGGCACATTGCCATGATTGCTTTGAGGGTAAAAAGGTTTCAAAAGCAGTATGGGAGGTCTATTAAGTTCAATAACAAGTCTCCAATTGGGTACACTAGAAGGACAGTTGAATGCTACAATTGTCATAAGCATGGACACTTTGCTAGAGACTGCACGGAGAAGTCTGCTGATGGGTATAGAAAGAAAGATGAGCAGGATGACAAGCTGGAAAGGAACCAGATGAGTATGGTGACATTGGAAGCTGGAGCTATTAACTGGAATGAGCTCACAAAGGAGAATGAAGAGTCCAGTCATGCACTCATGGCCATTGGTTCTAGTAATGAGGTACCATTATGTTCCAAATTATGTACTGATTCCTATAATCATGTTAAGGCTTAGTGTGATGAGCAGTTGACACTGATAGGTGACCAAGAAGCACAAATTTTAGCTTATAAAAATGCTCTAAAAACATTAGAAGCACAAAAAGGCACCCTTCAGAGACAACATGCTGACTTAAATGAAAAAACTATTCTTTTAGGCTTATAAAATATATGAACAAGATGAAAAAATTAAAAGATATAGAAAACTTGGCCTAAGAATACAAAAAGAGAGGGATGATTTGGGAAAACGTGTTGATCAGTGGAATAACTCTAATAACAATCTGTTTAAATGTTGGGATTCTCAAGTGAGGTCAAATAAGAAACATGGCTTAGGGTAAGAGGAGGATGAGAAAAAGGCTATATTTAAGCATAGAGAGGATGACTATGAAGGTAAACCTTTATATAATCGGTTTGTTAAGGCTGATGATTTCAAGGGAGTTCCACATCCATTGAGTGGAGACTATACTCCTCTTGAAAAAGAGGAGTTAGATGAATCTCTATTTGTGTATGGAAAAAGAGGTCCTCAAATGCCTGAGTCAACCACCTCAGATGACAAAACCAGTGAGTATTTTACTTGTCAAACTAATGACACTGAAGGATCCATTGGTGATGTCTTTGACAACTCTAAGTCTGAGTCAAAAAGTGAAGTAAAAGAGAGTCCAGAACCTAAGATTGTTAAGGAAAGTGAACCTATTATGACTGAACCAAAACCCCAAACAGTTAAACCTAGTTATGTCAACCACATAAAATCTCCTAGGGAATCTGTTGCAATGAATGAGTCACCTAAAAATGATAGAGTTCACAGAGAAGTTAGGAGTAGTTACACTTACACTCCTAAGAGATTGTTTTGTTTGTGGAATTCTAAGTCACTTGATTAGAGATTGTGACTTTCATGAGAAGAGAATGAAAAGAGAGGCTGAGCTTAAAAGAATGAATGTGAATACTGGTAATATCAATAGTAAACCAGTGTGGAATAAGGTTAACAGAATCAATCATGCCAACCAATTTGTCCCCAGACCAGCCCAACATGTTAACTCTACCCGACCAAACTTTAATGTTAATTCTGGTAGACCAAATATTAAATCTGGTTTAAGGAACTTTAATTCGGGTAGGCAAAATTTCAATTCTGTGAGGCCTAAAGTCAATTCTGGTTATGCTAATCAAATGAGACCCAGACAGCCTTTCCACAAACCACAGGTGAATACATATAATCAAAGAAACTATTTTCATAAATCTTATTCACCTGTGAGGAGACAAGTTGCTAAGAATACAGCACAACCTTCAAATTATAATGTTGTAAAGGGTAATGGGGGTTCTGCTGTTAAGACCTCAGCATGTTGGTCTTGGGATCCATTCAAGAATGAATATACCTATAAATCCCAAAGCAACAGTGGATCAGTTTCATATAAGACCTTTAAATATGTTGATCCACAAGGCGGACCCAAGCCTACTCAGGCCTGGGTTCCTAAGAGAAACTAATTTCTCTTCTTTTTGTGCAGGATCATCCACTCAGCTATATGGGAGATAGAGGAATTTTTGACAGTGGGTGCTCTGGGCACATGTCTGGTAACAAGAACTATCTGAAGGATTTCCAAGAATTCAAAGGAGGTTCTATTACCTTTGGAGGAAGCAAGGGGCAGATTACTGGAAAAGGAAGAATCACTGTGGGCAATTTAGAATTTGACAATGTATCTTTTGTAAAAGAACTTGGGCAGTTTAACCTTTTCTCTATATCACAAATATGTGATACGCAACATAAGGTGCTTTTTACTGAAACTGAATGTCTTGTATTGACTCCGGATTTTAAGATGCCTGATGAACATCAGATCCTTCTTAAAGTTCCCAGACAACACAACATGTACAGTTTTGATATGAAAGCATCTGAACCTGCAAAAGGTTTTGCCTGTTTGCTTGCAAAAGCTACTTTGGATGAATCTAAGTTGTGGCACAGAAGGTTAGGTCATGTAAATTTCAAGAATATGAATAAGCTTGTGAAAAATAATTTGGTTAGAGGGTTACCATCAAAAGTGTTTAAAAATGACCAAACCTGTGTAGCTTGTAACAAGGGCAAACAACATAGGGCATCATGTAAGGCTAAGTTAGATAGGTTAATCACTGAGCCTTTGCATACCTTACATATGGACTTGTTTGGCCCTACATCTGTCCAAAGTATAAATCATGCTAGCTACTGCCTTGTCATTACAGATGATTGTACTAGATATTGTTGGGTGTTCTTTATGTCTAGGAAGGATGAAACCACACCTGTGATTCAAACTTTCATTAGGCAGATTGAAAACCTACTTAATAAAAGAGTTAAAATCATTAGGAGTGACAATGGCACTGAATTTAAGAACAAGGGCATGATAGAGTTCTGTGGTAATAGAGGAATAAAACAACAGTTTAGCAATGCTAGAACTCCACAGCAGAATGGAGTTGCTGAGAGAATGAACAGGACACTAATTGAGGCAGCTAGGACTATGCTAGCAGATTCACTTTTACCTACAACCTTTTGGGCAAAAGCAGTTAGTTGTGCCTACTACATCTTTAATAGGGTTAGAGTGACCAAGCCTCAAATCAAAACACCTTATGAGCTTATGTTTGGCCATAAACCAATTGTTAGCTATATAAGGCCATTTGGGTGTCATGTGACTATTCTTGATACACTCAGTGTTCTAGGGAAGTTTGAAGGAAAGTCTGATGAAGGTTTTCTAGTTGGGTACTCACTGAATAGTAAGGCCTTTAGGGTTTACAATCTAGTGACCAAGAAAGTTGAGGAAAATTTGCATGTCAACTTTCTTGAAGAAAAACCCAATGTGCAGGGATTAGGACATAGATGGATGTTTGACATTGATTACTTAACAGATTCTATGAACTATATTCCTGTCTCCAAGGAGAATCAAGCTAACCCTGATGCAGGTACCACAGAAACTACTAACCATGCAGGTACCCAAGATCCTTCAAATGCAGGGAACACTGATCAAGAAAATGAAAGTGCAGAGCTCATTGTAATTCCTACCACAGAAGTTAAGTCTGCTGCAGCTATAGCAGATACCAAGAAGTCTTCTCCACAAGTGAAGGAACCTGTGATCAAGTCTCAGGAAAAAGCAAAGGAGGCTACTTCTATCAATGATTCAGAGGATGTATTGTCTTTCAGAAAAGAGATGGATGCTTTGGCTGATAAATATCTTGGAAAGCAGGATACCAGTACTTCCAACACTACCAGTACTTCCAACTTTAAGTCTGGTAGTGATGCTCAACCAGAACCTACTCCAAGTGCTATTTTTGTTGACTCTGAGATGCCAGAACTTGAGGTGTTCACAAATCCTAATGAAGGTATCTTTGAAGGGGCTTCCTATGATGAAGAAGGTATCATAACTGACTTCAACAACTTACCCACAGAAGTGGCTGTAAGTCCAGTTCCCAAACTCAGAGTTCACACCAATCATCCTAAAAGTCAAATCATTGGTGATCCTAAGTCTGCAGTTCAAACAAGAAGCAGAGTGCAAATACATCCTGATGGTCATGCACTTGTGAGTTTTGTTAAGAAACAACAAAGGGTCAACCATAAGGACCAGCAACACTATTTATTTGCCTGTTTTCTTTCTCAAAATGAACCCACCAAGGTTTCTGAAGCTTTGGAGGATGAGAGTTGGGTGGAAGCTATGCAAGAGGAGTTGTTGCAGTTCAAATTGCAGAAAGTATGGGTTCTTGTAGATCTACCTTTTGGAGCTAAAGTCATTGGTACAAAGTGGGTCTTCAGGAATAAAAGGGATGAAAGAGGGGTGGTAGTAAGGAATAAAGCAAGATTGGTAGCACAAGGGTACAAACAGGAGGAAGGCATAGATTATGATGAGGTTTTTGCTCCTGTAGCAAGAATTGAGGCTATTAGATTATTTTTAGCCTATGCATCATATATGGGATTCAAAGTATATCAGATGGATGTTAAAAGTGCTTTTCTTTATGGCACTATTGAGGAAGAAGTTTATGTACAACAACCTCCTGGGTTTGAGAATCCTGCTAATCCCAACCAAGTATATAAGGTTATTAAGGCTCTTTATGGTCTCCACCAAGCTCCGAGAGCTTGGTATGCTACTCTCTCCAAGTTTCTAGAAGAACATGGATACATCAGAGGTGTGATTGACAAGACTTTATTCATCAAAAGAGACAAAAAGGATATCATTCTTGTCCAAATTTATGTGGATGATATCAGTTTTGGATCAACAAAGAAGTCTTGGTGTGAAGAGTTTGAAGGCTTAATGAAAGGCAGGTTTGAGATGAGCTCAATGGGAGAGCTTACATTTTTCTTGGGACTGCAAGTGAAGCAAAAGGCAGATGGTCTTTTTATTTCTCAAGACAAGTATGTTGCAGAGATTTTGAAGAAGTTTGACTTTGCTAATGTGAAGACTGCAGTCACTCCCATGGAGAATAAGGTGCCTTTGACAAAGGATGAAGATGCTGCTGATGTGGATGTGCATCATTACAGATCCATGATAGGTTCTCTAATGTATCTTACTGCTTCTAGACCTGACATTATGTATGCAGTCTGTGTTTGTTCACGTTTTCAGGTACACCCAAAGACTTCACATTTTCATGCTGTGAAGAGAATCTTTAGGTACCTAAAGGGTAAACCAAATTTGGGCCTTTGGTATCCTAAAGAGTCATCTTTTGACCTGACAGCCTATTCAGATAGTGACTATGCTGGTGCAAGCCTTGATAGGAAATCCACAACAGGAGGTTGTCAATTCCTTGGAAACAGATTAATCTCTTGGCAATGCAAGAAGCAGACAATTGTGGCTAACTTAACTACTGAAGCTGAGTATGTGGCAGCTGCTAATTGCTATGGAAAAGTCTTGTGGATTCAGAATCAGCTGCTGGACTATGGTTTGAATTTTATGAATATTGTTATCCACATAGATAATGAAAGCACTATCTGTATTGTTAAGAACCCAGTATACCACTCTAAGACTAAACATATAGAAATCAGGCATCACTTTATTAGAGATTGCTTTGAAAAGAAATTGATTAGAGTGGAGAAAATACATACAGACTTTAATGTTGCAGACCTGTTGACTAAAGCTTTTGATGGCCCTAGGTTTAATTATTTGGTAGTCAACATTGGTATGATGAACCCCTAGTTGGACTTAAGGGGAGGTTTGTGTTAAGGGGAGGTCAAAATGTAAAGTTTGTATACTAACCAGCACTTAGGTTATTTTTAAGTCTTGTAGTTTTATTTTTAATTCTGATAAAAAAAAATTGTTACAGTGCTGGATTAAGTTGTCAAGTGAGACTATTGGAACTTCTCACTTAGTGAAGGTGCATAGCACTAACACAACAAAAGGTTATCAGTCCACCTTGTCTCATCCACACAAGGACTGACTAATCCTGAGCAAACGGCTACAGGTAAAGATAGCTCAAATCCGTTTATGGCTGACAATTTGCCAAAAATTGTATGGTATTCAACTCACCATATCTGAGATTGTGAAGAGTTGACTAGCCCACAAGATTATGGCTTGTGGTAAAGGCTGTGGAAAACCATAAATGGTAATCAATTCACCATGATGAGGTGCATTCCATCAAAGAATTGGCTAGTCCAAAAGGGTACAACTTTTGGTAAAGACATCACAAATCTGTTGATAGTTGATGATTTACTAAAAATCATATGGTTATCAATGTACCATGGTCTTACACACCAAAACATTTGGCTACTCCAGTAGTGATGGCTATTGGTAAAGAGACATCAAATCCATTAATTTTCAATGATTCACCTCTCACAGGAGTTTACACACCTGGAAGTGATGAGAATAGATATGAAACTTAACAGGAATTGATGTACAAAATGTCATGGTTGCTGGAAAGATCAAGTGGATGGCATATCAGATGGTGAAAAGATCAAGTTGCTGCATCAAAAATCAAATTTGCAGATTTAAAGTGATTTGAAGATCAAGATAATTCCAAGTGTTCAAAGTTTAATCCTCAAAAGCTTACACAGAAGGAACTTGAAGTTCATGGAACATGAAGATCAAGTTAGGGGAGGATTGTTGGGAATTATCACAAGGTACGAAGAAGACTTAGTGAAGAACAGACTTAAGTCTGGTAGCTATGATATTAAGTCTGGTTGTTAGTTAAGTTTGGTTTTGTATAAGTTAAGTCTAGTTGTAATATTAAGTCTTGTTGACTTAATAGTTAAGTCGGGTCAGTAAAGTTAGGAAAGTTTGTTAGTATTAAGTTAGGAAAAGATATGTATGAGTTAGGTATCTTTATAGAAGATACGTAATATCTTTTCACACGATTTTGTAATTAGGGTTTCCTTCAAGTATAAAAGGAACCCTAAGGATCATTATTATGTACATACGAATTGTGTGAGTTAGTGAAATATACAAAGTTAGTTATAAGCTCTGTGTTCTTCATTGTTCTTGTTAATTTTCCGCGTTAGCATTAACAATTGTGTAAGAGTTTCTCACTTAGATTGATTTGGATTTATTCAAGTCATCTACTAAGTAATCAAAGGCTACTTAGAGATCCATACAAAACGTGGACCTACAAAAACATCACATTCATTCATTGAAAATTAGGTGACAAAAGTCACAAACATAATATGATGTTACAAGAAAATGAAAAATACATCCTAAAATAAAAAGTCCCACAACAACATCTAAGAGGTCCTATATAATGAGACTAAAATTCTCCTATTGAGGAGGATGAGAGATGGCGTTTAGACGCTCAAGAATGTGGTTCAAAACGAACCTCATTTCATTTTGGAGCTCGTGCACCAAAATGTTTGTCCTTTGAGCTATGTGAGCGGTTCTTTCACACATGTTGCAATCATGGCGAGCAAAACCGGGCGGAAGAGTAGACTCATTTGGTTGTGGTTGTGGTGGTGGTGATTGGTTGTTGGGTGGTGGTGATTGTGCTTGTTAATTGGTTAGTGTTGGTGTTTGGAGGGATTTCATGAGGATGTTTTGGAGGTCCATGGCTTCATTGAGGCGGTGATCTACCATACCCGAGAGAGTGTAGAGACGGTTGAGCTCTTCACTAACCTCCTCTTGGGTTTGAGGCAAATTGATCCACATTGCCTCGTCTATGGCAATGAGAGTTGATGTGGGTGAGAGAGGTGGTATTTGAGGTTGAGATGATGGTGCATCATGGTATAAAGGACCATGGATATCCGGGAAAATCGGATGAAAAAGCATAGGCTCTTGACCCTCAAAGGTCATGGGTGGAGGATTGTTTGATCTTGGCGGGAGATCCTCCAAGTCATTAAGGTATGGATGAGGTGATGTAGGGTGGGGTCCTAAATAGTTCCATGGGTTGGAGTTTGGGTGAGTTTGGTTGTGATTGAGATTTGACAGTTTGTGATGGAGCGGGTGGTGGTGTGGTTGCTATTGGAGTTATGGTTGGAGGTGGAGTTTGTATGACAACATTTGATGGTGTAGGTGTGGATAAAGTAAGGAAATTTTCACTCGCTATAGGAGATGAGATATTAAGAGGAGATGATTCCTCTGATGATGAGTTAGCAAGATTTATGAAGCAACAGGGCTTAACACTAATGCAGGTAGTGCGTTTTGGAGGTCTAGAGGTGGAGGAGTTGGTTGATTTGGTCATGGTGAGCTAAGAGAACTAAGATGTACAGGTTATGTGTTGTGAAGAAGGTGAATGAGTGAGTTTTGCTCTAAGTTATGATCTTAATATATAGGCAGATGGTTTATAGAAACTAGTGTTTGGATTTGATGTAAATCCAATAGAGAATGTTGGTTCCTAATGATTTGGAACAAAAATTTGTGCAAATCACATCACATAAGTCAATCCATAGAACTTATTTTGAGTAATATGATGAAGATATGCAGTAAATGCAAAGGGATAGTGGAAAATCCTGTGATGTGATGTACCCACGGATTTGAAGGATCCTAAAAAGGGTTCCTTGTTTGTATTAGAAAGGTAACTCACTCCTTAAATTTAAAAATTCAAATTTTGGTGGGAAATGTTGTTCTTAAGTTTCTAAATCATTCTAAGATGTATAATGATCAGTGAACCTATTCTAAAGAATACTAGAAACTAAAATCTAAGAATCGGGATGAGTCAAAAAGTTTTAAGAAGTTTACAGTTATACCTGCGGATCCAATCGACAAGGCGTGCGGATCCAAATTTTTGGATCCGCCTGATCTGCAGGTTGAAGAATGGCGGAGCCAACGCTAACACATGGCGGATCCAAAATGAGGGATCCGCCAGATCCGTGGATCAAAACTACTAAAACTAAACAGAGAGATGTGCATATTTTTCGTTTTTCGACGAAAACCCAAAAATTCTCCTGGAGCATATCTATCATCTAATATGTAATGCAAAACAAACAAATATGATAATACTAACACATGTTTAATCATAGGTTAATCCGTTCATGGGAACTTACCTTATGAGGTGTTAAGCCAAACATAGGCTTAAACTCGGAAAATTGATAACATCAAGTGTTATCGACCTGCAATTCTTAGTTAGTTCAGATACACATCAAATATCATCATAACAAGTTAAGAAACAACCATTATTAATACTACATTGTCTAATAATGTTTAGAGCCAAACACTCCTTTAACTCAACTTCTTCTTCAATTTCTTCATGCCCTTATGAAGCTTCATCATCCAACGTCCTAAATTCTTCACCATTCCTTTGATGTTGCGATACTCGGCTGATTCATTAGGGATTGGTGGAAGTTGGGTCAAGTACTTCGGAGGGGGAATCCTAGAGTTTGGCATCCCATCATCGTCACTCATAGATGATGATGATGATGATGTTTGACCACAAGGACGTTTGCCCTTGTCAACAGCTACCCTAAAGTCGCTCAAGGAAACGAAGGTGCGTTCTATCTCATCATATTCAAGAACAAATCCTAAGGCATTTCTAGGAATGGGTGCAAAAGCTCTAAAGAGACGGGTCAAAAGCATTCCATAAGGCAATGCCATTTTTCCTTGAATTGGAATATCGGCCATTCTCTTGGCGATATAGTAAGCAAGGTTAAAGGGTTGATGGGTTGACACATTGTACATCATGTGGCAAAGACAAGCATTGATGTGATCGCGGTTTCCTACCGTGCACATGACATTGGCCCTTAAGACTTCTTCCATTTTCCTAAATTCGGGCTTTAGTTCATTTAGCTCCATAGCAAATGGATCTCTAGGAACTTATTTTCCTCGATACAACCTTGTTGGGTTGTTCCTAGGTATGAAGAGATGCTGACGAATGATTTCTTTTGAAGTTAAGGGAGTGGCATATGGTGCCGTTCGTTCAAGATTTGACTCAAGAATGGTCAATGACCATTTATCAGAATAGACACTAGTTTTATGACTTGGAACTCCTATGACTTCTCCAAATTGATTTAATGGGATATTGAATTGATGTCCATTGACACTAAAGCGAATGTTCATGTAACCTTGATCGTTTGACTCTAGTTTGACACTAGCATAGAATTCTAAAATGAATCGAGGAATTAATGGTTCATCGATATCTAGGAGGGAATCAAAGTGAATAGCCGCTAGTTGTTCCCTAAGATAGGTTCCTTCATAGAATGAGGGGTCTACAAACCTACCCTCATGTACGTAGTGTTTTTCTAGAGCTTTGAAAATTTCAACTTGTTGTTCAGTGAGTCCTTTGGTTTTATGGTGTTTAGGTATGTAATTTACGGTGTGTTTGTGATCATAGTTGGTCGCAGGAGGCATGATTTTCCTAAACACAAAAAATTATATAGTTTTAGTCAAAATTATCGAAAATACGTGTATAGGTCTAGTGTGTGCCTACATGGGGACTATGTGGAGGTGCGGTTATCTCGACTCATTTAGATGCATGAAAATTTTGTTTAGGCAAGTTTTATGATAAAACGAGAGATAACCCAAACGCTCCTACTTCAATGTAGCTACATTTGAATGTACCCGAAAATACATATTAGTTATGTATTCCCTTTAGCATTCAAGAGACATTATGCAAGTGATGTTAAACAAAAGAAAACTAACGTTTTTATATTTGTATGAACAATGTTCAAAAACCATTTTTCCTAGTCGTGAGAAGATTTTATCAAAAATTTCTCATGGGGTTTTTGATGAATGATGATAATGTACTACAAGATGCAATTCCTAACTAAGAAAAACATGATTTGAAGTGCAATTCAGTAACTATGTTTCATGATTTTACAAGAATTATGCATATTCCCCAAGTTTTGATTTTGTGCATGAAATAGAAATCCTAGACGCAGATCAGGAGTATAAACATGATAAGGATACTTACAGTGATGTTTGGAGCACAAATTTGTGGAAGAAAATAGCCTAAATTATGATTGTGGTGAAGTATGAAACGAATTCAGTAGGTGAGAAGTTTTAGGAGAGTGATGAATAGTACTTGGTGTTGTTTATTATATAATAAAACAACCTGTGCATGTGACGGATCCAGCGGATCCAAAACAAAGGATCCGCCTTTGTTATCGTTTGGATCCGCGGGATCAGAACACAATTTTTGGTTTAGTGTCGAGTTTGGTTAAACTAAGGTTTACGCTACTGTTTTATCTAATCACTATGTTCCATTAATCCTAATCCAAGTCTAAGGTAGTTGAAAGGTTCTCTTTTGAGAGGTTTTGTGAGGATGTCGGCAATGTTGTCCTCTGAGGAAACTTTCTCAATTGAGATGTTTCCCTTCTGAACATTGTCGCGTAGGAAATGATGACGTATTTCAATGTGTTTGGTTCTAGCGTGTTGGACCGTATTTTTGCTGAGGTCGATTGCTCCTTTGTTGTCATAAAGAATGGAGATGTCGTTGAGTTCAATTCCATAGTCTACGAGAGCTTGTTTCATCCACAGTGCTTGTTGACACGCCTTTCCTGCAGACACATACTCTGCTTCGGTTGTTGAAATTGCAAGGGCCGTTTGTTTCTTAGCGAACCATGAGGTGAGACAATGTCCTACAAAAGTAAAAATACCGCTAGTACTTTTCCTATCAACATAGTCACCAGCATGATCTGAATCGGCATACACTATGGTTTCTATACCCGTTCCTTTGGGATACCATAATCCTAAATGTGTAGTACCTTTAATGTATCTAAATATCCGTTTAACGGCTTCAAGATGGGATATTTTGGGATCTTCTTGAAAACGTGCACATAGACAGACACTAAACATAATGTCAGGCCTACTAGTCGTTAGATAGAGTAAACAACCAATCATTCCCCTATATTTAGTGCTATCTACGGATTCATTTTCTTCATCATTTGTGAGTTTGGTTTCGGAGGACATGGGTGTTTTCATTGGTTTTGAGTCTTCAAGACCAAACTTCTTAAGCATATCTTTGATATACTTTGATTGGTTGAAGAATATCCCATCTTCTAATTGTTTTATTTGGAGACCTAAGAAAAAGTTTAGTTCCCCCATCATACTCATTTCAAACTCGTCATGCATGATTTTTGAGAAATCGTCGCATAACTCTTGACAAGTTGAGCCGAATATAATGTCATCCACATATATCTGGACGATGATGATATGTGATCCCTTTTTCTTGGTAAAGAGAGTGTTGTCTACTAGGCCTATGGTGTACTTATGGTCAATTAAGAAGGTCTTAAGTCGATCATACCAAGCTTTTGGTGCTTTCTTAAGTCCGTATAAAGCTTTCTTTAGTTTGTAAACATGATTTGGTTTTTCAAAATCGGCAAAGCCGGGAGGTTGTGGAACATATACTTCTTCAATTATAAATCCGTTTAAGAATGCACTTTTGACATCCATTTGAAATAATTTAAAATCATGTGCACATGCATATGCAAGTAGTATTCTAATAGACTCAAGTCTAGCTACGGGTGCAAAAGTCTCATCATAATCTATACCCACTTGTTGATTATAGCCTTGGGCTACTAACCTAGCTTTGTTTCTAGACACAATGCCATTTTCATCCACTTTATTTCTAAAAACCCATTTTGTACCTATTATGGTTTGATTTTTAGGTTGTGGAACTAATGTCCAAACATCATTCCTAACAAATTGATTTAATTCTTCTTGCATTGCAATGACCCAAGATTCATCTTTTATTGCTTCATTAACATTTTTAGGTTCTATGGTTGAAACAAAACAAAAGAAATTACTTTCATTTTGAGCTTTAGACCTTAATGTTCTTTCGTTGAGTTTTCCTATGACGTTTTCTAATGGATGTCTTTTAGCTTCTTTGATGTTGACTAAATCTCTTTTTACTGGTTCATCTTCTTTATCATTATCAACATTTTCCTGATTATCAACCATTTGGTTTTCAACTAAGTCATCATCTACCAAAGGTGATGTCTTAGAGGGAGGTGGACTTTCATCGAATGTTACATTCAATGATTCCTCGACTATTGAGGTTTCCTTGTTCAAAACTATGTATGCTTTACTAGTTTGTGAATATCCTAGAAATACACCTTCATATGACTTTGGGTCGAATTTGGTGAGATAGTCCTTTGTGTTTAAATTGAAGCACTTGCTTCCAAACACTCTAAAATACCTTAAAGTAGGCTTTTTGCCTCTATATAACTCATATGGAGTTTTTCCCAAGAATGGTCTTATTAGAACTCGATTTAGAATATATGTAGATGTATCTACAGCGTGACACCAAAACTTTTGAGGTATGTTTTGTTCATTTAACATAGTTCTACTCATTTCTTGAATTGTCCTATTTTTCTGTTCTACTACACCATTAGATTGTGGAGTTCGAGGAGCCGAGAAATTATGTGTTATTCCATTATTATCACAAAAAGTTCCGAATTGGATTTCGTTGTCAAATTCTCGACCATGGTCGGTTCTAATAAATACTATGTTACTTCCTATTTGATTTTGAATTTTCTTGCTTAAAATTTCAAATTTATCAAAGGCCTCATTTTTGGTTTTTAAAAATTTAGTCCACGTATATCTAGAGTAATCATCTACTATAACTAATGTGTAAAAATTTCCTCCATAACTTTGTATAGCCGACGGGCCAAACAAATCCATATGCAACAATTCTAGACACCTAGATGTAGATACCATGTTTTTAGCCTTATGGCTATTATGCACTTGTTTCCTAATTTTGCAAGCATCACAAAAGTGTTGGTCATATTTCAACTTGGGTAGGTTCCTAACGAGTTCCTTAGATGATAAGGATTGAATTAGCCTCATATTGGCATGACCTAAACGTCGATGCCATATAGTTGAGTTTTCGTCCAAAGAGGTAAGACAAAGCTTGTCTTTAGGTGTTTTATCTAATTTCATAACAGATACGTTATTCTTTAAAACACCTTTTCCTACGGTTATGCCATCTTTAAGTATTTTACTTCCATTTTCACTGAAAAGGACGTTATACTTTTTGCGACATAATTGACTTATACTAAGCAAGTTAAATCCTAAATTATCTACATGAGCAACATCGTCAATAGAGAGAGAGTCATGAGAGATTGTACCTTTTCCAATGATTTTACTTTTAAGTTTGCTACCGAATGTGACATTACCTCCGTCGTACACTTGGTAAGTTGAGAAAAGGCTTTTGTTTCCCGTCATATGTCTTGAACACCCACTATCTTTGATCTACTCATCAGGTTCTAGATCAACCTTTAAGCATACCTAAGTTCAAGAAAGACTCAAGCGTTTGGTCCCCAATATCTCATGGGTCCGTTTGGGTTAAACATAACATTATCATGGTTTATGTAAGCAAATGGAGGATAGTTGTTCCATGGCATGTAATTGGGACCTTGGAAGTTTCTAGGCATATTTTGGTTCCAATTATTTTGATAATGATGTTGTGAGTTAACATTACTCTTAGGAAAGGGGTGTTTGGGAAACCTAGTTTGAGGTCTCTGTTGAGTTATTTTAACTCTATACTCATTCCTAGCTTGACCTCTTCCTACAGAAACAGCTGGTTTTAGCTTGTTGTCAGTTATACTAGTGCTAGGTTTTCAAATGACCTTAACGAATTCAGTACGGTTCATTTTAAGATCCTTCTGTTCAACTTCTGTACCCGCGGATCCCTTGGGTACAACTGGCGGATCCAAAACTTTGGATCCGTCAGATCCGTGGGCTTCTGACATGGTTGAAACAGTTTCTTTTTCATTCACAGTTTGTTTCTTAAAGTCACCTAAGGTTCCTTGTTTCATAAAACCTAGTCCGGTTTTATCATGAGGAAGTTTTTGCATCTTCATTATCTCATCTGCACAACTTATGTTTTTATCAAACTTTTTAAACTTAGAGTTTTGCTTAATGAGATCTTCCTGTGTGGTTTTTAGTGCATCTAATTATAATTTTAGTTCTTGACAAGAGATACATGTATCTTTACTATTTTTGCCTTTTTCCATTCATATCTCTTTTTCTTTAAGCCAATACACTTCATTTTCTAAAAGTGTTGTTTTAGTTTTCAAGAATTTGTTTTTGTTGATGATTTTTAATGTTATATCACATAGTTTGTTATATTCTACTTCTAAGGTTTCATAATCTATAGAGGAGTATGAGTCAGAATGTACATCTTCTGTGTCATGAGCCATAAGGGAAACTTCGTTGTTCTTATGCTCATCATCATCTCCTTCACTATCACTCCAAGCTCCACTAACAAATGCTTTTTGAGACTTGTTCTTTGGAGGCTTTGGACAATCACCTATAAAGTGACCAGAATCTCCACACCTATAGCACTTCCTCTCTAACTTGCCTTTTCTATCATCACGGTCTTTACGGAGGGATTTCTTTTCTTCACGAGGTGGTCTTACGAACTTTCCTCGTCTCCTGAAGAATTTCTTGAAATCTCTTACGGCCATGGCATATTCTTCGTCTTCACTACTAGAACAAGATTCTTCATCATCACTTGACTCAGCTCTAGCTTTCAAAGCAATGGACTTCATTTTCTCCTTCTTGCCTTTAACTATTTCTGAATCTTTTTCCATCACCATTTCGTGAACTTTGAGATTTCCTATGAGCTCATCTAGTGTCATGCTTGAAAGATCCTTGGATTCTTCAATAGCTGTCACTTTTGCTCTCCACTTTGGGTGGAGTGCTCTTAGAAATTTCCTGACAAAATTCTTACTAGAAAAAGATTCGTCAAGTGCTTTAAGTGATGTAATAATAGTATTAAACCTAGCAAACGCACTATCAATGGTCTCATCTTCAGAGATAACAAATTGTTCATATTGTTGAACAAGAAGATCAATTTTGTTATCTTTGACTTGTGAGTTTCCTTGATGAGTGACAATTAGAGCATTGTAAAGCATCATTTTGGCTTCATTATTTTTGGCAATCAACTTCTTTTGCTCATCACTGTGACGAGTAAGAGAAGTTTCTACATCCCGACCACCCGAAATATCATTACTTATGGCCTTGTAATCACCCTCAACAATTATATACCATAGATCTATATCCTTTGACTTCACATAAGTCTCAAAGCGATTTTTCCAATAAATAAAACAATTAGGTTCGAATAGAGGTGGTCTTTGCATAGATTGCCCTTCTTTAAAGTTTTCAAAATCCATGGATCGTTTTAAGTTTTAAAATACAATATATTTTAAAAATCTTAAGTAACGTAGCTCTTGATGCCAATTGTGAAAAGCTAGAAGGGGGGTTGAATAGTTTTACCGTTTTAAAATTAATTCACTTTGTTACTCTATGTTATTTCAAAGGAAACAAGCACAAACAAATATTCACACAATATATATATGAAAAGTAAAGAGAGGAAAGATCAAACCACACAACACGGATGTTTATAGTGGTTCGGCTACAAGGACTCTCTTCCTTGCCCTACTCCACTCCTCGAGCCTCTAACTCGAGAGTTATCCTTCACTAAGAAACAAACTCTCTTCTAGGTGGAGAAAACCTTTACACGTCGCTTACTTCCTTTTCCAGTACTAAGCTAAACACCGATTTCTATTTCAAGGTAGAACCAACTTAACGTCGCCTATACAATTACCGATACTAAGCTAGATGTCAAGTTCTTTACAAGGGTACAACCACTCCCGTTTGGTTCTTTCACAAGGGTACAACCACTCCCTACACTCTTTGTGTTTTGAGGACTAAAACACTAACCACACTCACTGAGATAAATGATACAAATAATGATGTGTGAACTACAACTATATCACACAGTAACTTATGCTAAAGGTTTTACACGTCTGTGTTGAACCTTGATGCTTAATCTCCTTTGCTACAAAAGGAAAGATCAATGAAATGAATGAATGATAAATGTTAGATGATATGTAAATGAATGAGTATGAATGTTAGGCTCTATGAGTGATGGTGTGTCCAAATGATCAGCTTGCTATTTATAGGCAAGCTGGTGAACAGCCGGCGGATCCGGCGGATCCCATAAAAGGGATCCGTCCTTTATATCGTTTGGTTCCGCCAACTTGACAGCAAAATGACAGCTAAGAGTTTTTGGAAATCTTTCCAAATCCAGCTGTATCCTCCACACCTTTGTCATGTCATATCAAAATCTTCCAAAGTCAACTATCTTGCTTGAAGATTTAGCCAAGATATTATGTATGATGCATGCCATGATGTCATTGTATCATTTTAAAAATAAAGTTTCCTTTTAAGGAAATAAACTAGTAGATGTGTAAAATGTAATTCTAAGTAAACTTGTAAAATGTGTTTTAAAGAGACTTTAGCTAGCATTTATAATTTGCTAAAGGATATACTTTGTAATTGTTCATTACGTAATGTTACCATTTCAATAGAAGAACCCGTGTGATGTTACCACAACTTTTGTTAGCATGGCATGAAAATTGTTGGTGCCTTTATCTCGTCACTTTTAATTGAGGTCGAATCAAAATCTATGGTTGGCACTAATTTTTGTCTTATATAACTTGGGCTGCCTTAGGACCCGTGCGATGCTACGTAATGTTCACCGTAAACCATTGAAGTATAAATCTAATGATGGATATGATTGAAACATTGAAATGTGCATCGCAATTCTTAGCCATATAGTTTTAAAATAAGTTGAGTTAACCTCAAATGTAACATAATCATTAAGTGTTAAGCCCCAGATTGAATTCATCATTTCACGTAGCGTGATATTCTAAATATCATCTCAAACCTTAAAATTCACAAATCATAGAATGCTCAAATAGTAATTAAAAAGATGAAAATTATTTGTATAAGTTATGGATATCTCAACTCTTCGACCTGCTTTTTCTGAACATATGTTAATTTTCTATTTTCAAACTTTTGGAAAGTGATTTGGGTCGCCAATTGAATATTGGGTATAGAGTATTTTTATGATCACATAGTGTTTTTTCCATGCACTTAAGGTAAATACCACATATTCGGTTAAGCCCATTAATACAAATCCTAATGATAATAGTTTATTCCCGAACTCGCGATAAATATAACCCAAAAAATTAATTCATTTGTCATTAGTCCACATTTAACCATTAACAACAAAAGTTTTCAGTTTAATTATCCATATAATACACTCATTCATTGGTCAAATTATAGTGAAACATCCATATTTTGCATGTACAATTAACGTGTAATACAAAATATAGGGAAACACCCATTCATTGATCATACGAGATAAAATATATAGGTACAAAGTAAAATTAACTCATTTAGAACGGATGACATAAAGAGATGCTTCTAAATTGCATAAAGTATATAATATGAGAAATATGATTTAAAATAATAATAATAATAATAATAATAATAATAATAATAATAATAATAATAATAATAATAATAATAATAATAATAATAATAATAATAATAATAAACCCTTAACTAACGTGTCAAGATTTATGGTTATGTATAGCCAACTAAAATTTTGACTTTAATATATTGACACAAATGTATTATCATAAACAACAGCCCACAACACATGAACAACTCTTGTATCTTGGTCCAAGAATGGTTATACGGTCCATACCACAACTACACGATATTAGAGAACTGGGTGTCATGACATCCCAAATCTACTCATTTGGGTCCCACGGGGTGCCACGTCACCATGACAAACCTCCCTTTACAACCCCCCTTTATCATAACAAACCACAACTTACTCATTTGGGTCCCACCACTTCCTATTCTATTTTCTAACTCACTAAGTAAAGATAACCCTAAGAGCAATAGGTAACTTTTGATTTTAATTTTCCTATCTTTTAAATATTAATTTAGACTTATCCTGAATTTTTCAGATTTTTCTAAAGTCATTTGATATTTTTAATTTTTTTTATTAGTTTCTATTAGTAATTAAATCATAATAAATAGAATATTAATCAGAAAAATATAATTTTAATTTTCATAATTTTATTTTATTAAATAGAATCCAGGAAAAATATAATCACATTTTTAGACCTTAAGAAAAACAAAAATAGAAAAATAGTGATAGCTTCTATTTAATAGAATTTATCTTTTTAAATTTTAATTAAGTAATTTTCATTTTTATAATTTTCTTAGCTTCTTTTTACTTAATAATATTTATAGAAAAAGTTTTAGATTTTTCTTTGTTCATTTAGTATTTTTTATAAATTTAAATAGTTTAATAAGTAATTAAATAAATAAATAATTAATAATAATTAGATAAAAAGTTAAAAAAAATATAATTTAAGTTTTTAAATAAGTTTTAAGTCATTTTACATTTTTAGGTTTTAATTTCATAAATTTCAGTTTTTGTCCCATTTTAGATTCCCCGTTACGCATTTTTCTGTTTAGTATAATTCGCGTTTAATTTTCTTGTGCATATTTGTTTTAATTTGTTATTTAGAATTATTAAAAAAGCAAAATCAATATCTAATCATCAATCACTCTAATCCTAGCTTTTCACAGTTTGCCCATTCACACCTCGTTGGGAAACGATTCGGGTAATTACTTACCTGTCTTCACACTACACACGAACGTGAGTTTTTGCAAGTATCCTTTTTCACAAAGGGGTAATTTGTAATTATTCACGAGCATCCGTCGTTGCATAATATTTATATCTATTTAGCACGGATCAAATTTTGGCGCCGCTGCCGGGGAGGTTGTGCTGCGACAATTGTGTAGAGTTTTAGCGATTAGTGATTCGAGATCCTTCTTCTAGAAGTTCCTATTTCCCAAAAACAATATAAAATACAAAAATATTTTTCTTTTCTTTTCTATATATATTATTATTATTATTATCATATAAAAAAATTAAAAACCCCAAAAAAAAAAACATTTTCCGTTTTCTTTTATAAATAACAAACAAATAAAATTTACCATCGAGAACCAAGACAGAGTACTACCTAACTGGGGGTACGACCATAATAAGTTCCCAAACCAAAGATTTAAAATTTGCTTTTGTATCACTTGCGAATATCGGCTCACCTTTGATTGATAAACAAACTATAACGGAGGTTTAAGGATAGTCTGACATTAAATTGTCGGACTGAAAGAAGCGGGTTTTTAAGGAGCATTTAATTGCCCACCTCTGCTTCTCCGCCACTCTATGCGTTTATCTTTTAGAGAGCTACCGTACGCTTGTTGATTATTGGTTTAAGTTCACTTGTGTTTTTTCTCAATCTTGATTTTAATTGAAAATTTTGCTAAAAGTGCATGCGCACTCGTTCTTCTAGGTCATCAAGCCCTTTTCGTGAGCTTGGAAACATACCTCGAAGACGTCGGAGACGTTCTGCTCCATCAGTCGTACCTGAGATACGGACTGATCCCCAAACCCCTGTCATCATGGCAGAAGACCGTCCTATGAATGAGCTTCTCCAAGCTCCCACCGAGGGTTATGGAGATGCCATTATTGTTCCAGCCATCGTGGCTAAGAATTTTGAGCTTAAAACTGGGTTGATAAACCTTGTAACATCGCGTCAATTCTATGGTTTTGAGAGGGACGATCCTCAAGATCACGTTCGATGGTTCAATAAAATCACATCCACCATCAAATGTAAAAATGTCCCGGAGGAATCAATCAAACTTCTTCTTTTCCCGTTTTCTATCGATGGGGCAGCCCGGATTTGGCTTGACAAACAACCCCCTCGATCAATTAGAACATGGGAAGATTTGGTTCAAAAATTTGTAAATGAATTCTTTCCTCCTTCTAAAACCACGCATCTTAAAAATGAAATCATGAAATTCTCTCAAAGGTTTGATGAACCATTTGGAGAGGCATGGGATCGTTTCAAAGAATTGCTCCGCAAATGTCCTCATCACGGTTTCACCGATTTGATGCAGATGGACACTTTCTACAGTGGGTTAAACCCATCTGACCAAGATTCTCTCAATGCCTCAGCTGGAGGTAATTTTCTGAGCAAATCCACTAAGGAAGCCATTGCACTCATTGAAAATAAGTCTAAGGTCCGCACTACACGAAACAGGCCATATAATTCCCAGGCTAGTGCTGGTCCTTCCACTTCATCTCCCGTGAGTAGTCCAGTACTGATACTCAGCTTGCTGAACTCACGAAGGCTATTCAAGCTTTGGTTTTCTCCACACAAAAGAAAGAGTCCGCTCCGCAAACTTCTCACACTGCTGAAGTTAAAAAGATAGAAGTTTGTGTTACTTGTGGTGGTCCTCACGCTTACTATAATTGTACTGCCACCGATGGCAATACATTTGATGTCAATGCTATAGCCGGAACATCCAATCAAGGAGGTAATCAATACCGTCCTCAAGTGGACCCAAACCACCGTGCTAGCAATCAATTTGGACCACCCGGATTTCCTCCTCCCAACAATCCAAATAGGATTAATCCTAATCAACAAAGAGGGCAAAACATGCAAAATCAATTTCATGCCCCAAACAATCAATACCCACCCCAGAGGGGTAATCAAGGGTATTCAGCTCCTAATCACCAAGGACCTCTCCCAAATGAACTTGATAACTACATCAAGTTTAATGAGACCAAAATGAAGGCAATACAAAATCAGATCTCTGGATTGAGGAATGAATTTCAATCTTCAATATACAAGCAAGGAAACGAGCTAAAGAATGAGCTTTCAAACAAGATTGATCACTCTCACAGCGAGGTTAAGAATATGCTTGCCAGTCTCATGAACCATATCAATCCACCTTCTACCTCGGGAGGTCTCCCTGGTAATACCATTCCAAACCCTAAGGGTGAACTCAAAGTTGTCACCACACGCAGTGGTAAAGCTTATGATGGACCCACTATTCCTACTACCTTTTCTTCTCCTTCCCCCAAGGTAGTGGAAAGTGAACCTGAGGTGATTAAGGACAAGGAACTTCCTACTAATAACGGAGGGACCGACAACGTCCTACCTCAAGTTGTCCCGAAACCAAAACCCAAACCAGGAGTTGTTTTTGAATCGCATGAAATCCCTGTTGAAAACCCTAAATCCAAACCTTCTATTCCTTACCCATCACGTCTAAATGAGCAAAAGCTCCGCGAAAAAGCTAGTCAACAAATGGAAAAAATTTTCAAAATTTTTCAGGAATTACATTTTGACATAAGCTTTGCGGATGCTATCATTCTGATGCCCAAGTTTGCATCCACAATCAAACACTTGTTAAGCAACAAGGAAAAACTGTTTGAAATGGCAAAGACTCCATTAAATGAGAACTGCTCAGCAGTTATCTTGAAAACGCTTCCCGTGAAGCTTGGAGATCCTGGAAGATTTTTACTACCTTGTGTCTTTCCAGGAATGGTTGAATGCTATGCCTTGGCCGATCTTGGTGCAAGCATCAACCTGATGCCTTATTCAGTGTGGGAGAAACTTTCTCTTCCTGAAATCACTACTACCTGCATGACTCTTGAGCTTGCAGATCGTTCCACATCTCATCCACGCGGCATTGCTGAGGATGTATTTATGAAAGTAGGAAAGTTCCATTTTCCAGCTGACTTTGTGGTTGTCGATTTCGATGCTGATCCTAGGGTTCCTCTCATTCTTGGAAGAGGATTCCTAAAAACGGGCCGTGCTCTCATTGATGTTTTTGAGCATGAAATCACATTACGTGTGGGTAATGAAGCTGTTACTTTTAACCTGGATCAAACTTCGAGGTACTCCCCAAATTATGATTCTGAATCGGTTAACCGAATCGATGTCATTGATATTGCTTCAGAGGAGTACTCTCAAGAGTTTCTTGGTTATTCTCATAATTCTGTGAGTGGGGATCCCACCACATCTTCTCTACCTATCATTTCCGACTCTTCCCCTTCTCTCACTCCGTTTGAGGGAAGTAATTTCAATTTAGAAGAGATCGAGGCTTTTCTCGAGTGTGATTCATTTCTGGTAGGAATTGATGACGCTGAGATTGATCTGGAGGGAGATATTCTTCTTCTTGAGAAATTGTTAAATCAGGACAATTCTCCTCCACTCCCTCCCGTTGAACTTCATAATGAGGAAATTAAATCGGTTGAGAAAACCGATGGATTTCCTGTGGTCGAACTCAAAGACTTACCACCTCATCTTGAGTACACATTTTTGGAGGGTGATGATAAATTACCCGTCATTATTGCTAAAGACTTAAGTGATGAGGAAAAGACTGCTCTAATAAAGGTCTTGAAGTCACACAAGCAAGCCATTGCTTGGAAACTCTCCGACATAAAGGGTATCGACCCTGAATTTTGTACTCACAAGATATTAATGGAGGATGACTTTAAACCAGCAGTCCAACACCAGCGAAGGGTAAATCCCAAAATCCACGATGTTATCAAACAAGAGGTTCTCAAACTTCTTGATGCAGGATTGATTTATCCCATCTCTGATAGTCCTTGGGTTAGTCCCATTCACTGTGTTCCAAAAAAGGGTGGCATAACTGTTATCACAAATGAGGATAATGAGTTGATTCCAACTCGATTGGTTACTGGGTGGCGTGTTTGCATTGACTATCGTAAGTTAAATGATGCCACCCGAAAAGACCATTTTCCTTTACCCTTCATGGATCAGATGCTTGAGAGATTAGCGGGAAACGAGTACTATTGTTTCCTTGATGGTTTCTCGGGTTACTTTCAAATCCCCATTGATCCACAAGATCAAGAAAAGACTACCTTCACATGCCCTTATGGAACCTTTGCTTATAAACGTATGCCTTTCGGCTTATGCAATGCTCCAGGCACATTCCAAAGGTGCATGATGTCCATATTTTCCGACATGATCGGGAAAACGATGGAGGTCTTTATGGATGACTTCTCGGTCATTGGGGATTCATTCGAAACATGTCTCTCCCATTTAGAAAACATGTTGAAACGGTGTGAAGACACCAATCTTTGTCTAAATTGGGAGAAGAGTCACTTTATGGTCAAAGAGGGCATTGTCCTCGGCCATAAGATATCAAAGAACGGGATTGAGGTTGACAGATCTAAAGTCGATGTCATTGGTAAATTACCTCATCCCACTACCGTCAAAGGTATTAGGAGTTTTTTGGGTCATGCCGGTTTCTATCGTAGATTCATACAAGATTTTTCTAAAATCGCCCGGCCTATGACTCATCTTCTTGAAAAGGATGCTCCTTTTATCTTCTCACCCGAGTGCATCGAAGCTTTTGAAATATTAAAGAAAAAGCTTACTGAAGCACCCATTCTAGTTGCCCCCGACTGGGATTTTCCCTTTGAACTCATGTGCGATGCAAGCGATTTTGCTATCGGTGCAGTCCTGGGGCAGCGAAAAGCCAAACATTTTTAGCTTATCCACTACGCAAGTAAAACAATGACTGAAGCTCAAACTCATTACACCACTACAGAAAAAGAATTATTGGCTGTGGTGTATGCCTTTGAGAAGTTTCGGCCATATTTAATCTTGACAAAATGTGTAGTGTATACGGATCACTCGGCTCTCAAATATCTCTTTGCAAAACAAGATGCAAAGCCGAGATTGCTCCGTTGGGTTCTCCTCCTTCAAGAATTTGATATCACCATACGTGATAAAAAGGGAGCTGAGAACCTAGCTGCTGATCATCTATCCCGATTAGAGAACCCACACCAAGATGTTTTCGAGAAAAAGGAAATAAATGAAACATTCCTCTTGAGACACTCAATGCGGTTGCTTTTCGTGGAGATTCTACTACCCCATGGTTTGCTGACTTCGCAAATTACCATGCGGGTAACTTCATAGTGAAAGGGATGTCGACCCAACAGAAGAATAAATTCTTCAAGGATGTTAAACATTACTTCTGGGACGACCCCTACTTATTTAAAATCTGTGCGGATCAAGTCATCCGACGGTGTGTTTATGGACAGGAAGCTATTGACATTCTCAAAGCTTGCCATGCTGGACCCACTGGGGGCCATCATAGTCCAAACTACACCGCTAAAAAGGTGTTTGATTCCGGGTTTTATTGGCCCACAATCTATAAGGATGCCCAAGATCTCATCAAAACTTGTGAAGCTTGTCAGCGTCACGGAAATATTTCACAACGAAATGAAATGCCACAAAATGCTATTCAAGTTTGTGAAATCTTTGATGTCTGGGGCATTGACTTTATGGGGCCATTTCCATCATCTCGAGGAAATAAATACATTCTCGTGGCTGTTGACTACTTGTCAAAATGGGTTGAAGCAAAAGCTTTACCCACTAATGATGCCCGAGTGGTTGTAAGATTCCTGAAAGCTCTGTTTGCCCGTTTTGGAACTCCACGTGCTATAATCAGTGATCGTGGTACGCATTTTTGCAATGACAAATTTGACAAAGTCATGCAAAAGTATGGTGTAACTCACCGTCTTTCTACTGCGTATCACCCACAAACAAGTGGACAAGTAGAAGTTTCAAATCGTGGTATTAAAAGAATCCTGGAAAGAACTGTAGGAGAAAATCGTGCATCCTGGTCGGATAAATTGGATGATGCATTATGGGCCTTTCGTACAGCTTACAAAACACCCATCGGGTGTACGCCTTACAAACTTGTGGACGGAAAGGCATGTCATCTTCCGATCGAATTAGAGCACAAAGCCTACTGGGCCTTGAAATATGCTAACTTTGACCTCCAAACTGCGGGTGATCACCGTAAAGTTCAAATGAATGAATTAAATGAACTGCGTGATCAGGCCTACGAGAACTCTTTGATCTACAAAGAAAAGACAAAGAAGATTCATGACTCTAAAATCAAGAACCGCGTTTTTAACGTTGGTGATCGAGTCCTTCTTTTCAATTCAAGATTAAAGATCTTCTCAGGCAAACTTAAATCCCGATGGTCTGGTCCATTCACTATTACAAAGGTTTATCCATATGGTACCGTTGAGTTATCTCAAGCTGACGGGCCTAATTTCAAAGTGAATGGTCATCGTTTGAAACACTACTTTGGAGAGGATATACCACCAATGGTTATCCCGGATCTCCAAACTTTCCCCATGAACCAATGAATGCGGGGATCGAGTCAAGCTAGTGACTCGGTGATCAAAAACATTAGCCCACAACATGGGTTTTCACCGTGTCTCTGTTCTACCACCTAGTGTGGGGGAGATGCCCCACATATTGTATATATGTATATATTCCGGAAAAAAAAATGTGTGTATATCAAAATAATGGCTATTAGTATTTCCCTTTCACGTTCTAAGTGTTGGTTTAACAACCGATTCTTTGAATATTGAGGGCAATATTCAGTTCTAAGTGTGGGGGGGAATTCTAGCGAATTTGATCAAATGTACCATCTAGTACCCCCATTTTTAGCCAAAATTTTAAAATTTTTTCTCACTTAGAACGCAATAAATGGTTATCAGTCCGCCATGTCTAACCCACATAAGGATTGGCTAATCCGAGAGCAAACGGCTCTTGGTAAAGATGTCTCAAATCCGTTGATGGCTTACAATTTGCCGAAAATTGTATGGTATTCGACTCGCCATATCTTTATAAGTGAAGAGTTGGCTAGCCCGTAAGGTTATGGCTTGTGGTAAAGGCAGTGAAAAACCATGATTGGTAATCAGCTCACCAAAGATAATAACTGTATTTTATCTAAGAGTTGGCTAGTCCAGAAGCAAACGGATTCTGGTAAAGACAAATCAAAACCGTTGACAGCTGATGGTTTGCTCAAAATCATTTGGTTATCATTGTACCAAAGTATCACATACTAAAACATTGGCTACTCCAGAAGTAATGGCTTTTGGTAAAGAGATAAAATCCATTAAATTTTCAAAAATATTGCTAGGGACTAGCAATAGTTTAGTGTGGGGGATTGATGAGTGTCTAAATACTCATTATTTTTGTCTTATCTGAACTGCCAAAACATCCAAAAACACTCAGAAATGCATCAAAATACTGAAAATATTCCAGGGATTGTGTTTTGTATGTTTCAAATGCAAAATGTTTGAAAACAGTTGAAAAACGAACAAAGTTTACAAAATTGGCAGTTTCAGTCCCTCAACTTTCAAAACTTGTCAAAATTAGTCCCTAGGCATTTGTTTTGCAAGAAAAGTCACCAAAGGTCCTTTTGAAATCATAAGTTGTCATATTTAGTCCTTTGGTGAAAAGTTTCAATAATTTACAAGTTTGGTCCCTGCACTTTCAGAATTTGCAAAAATGGTCCCTGGGAAATATTATTGTTGGAAATATCATGTATGGTCCCTGGATTATTGGAACATGGCAGGAATTACCCTTGGTTTATTTTTGGGAGATGTACAACTTCAGCCCTTCAATTTTCAGAAATTACTAGAATGGTCCTTATGTTTATTATACAAACCAACTGGACCCTTTTATATTATAAACCCAAAAACCAAATAAAACAACCCAACCCCAAACCCTCTATATTAAACCCAACCCAACCCAATTAAAACATAACCCGGCCCAACCTTATTTAAATAAACCCAATAATAAAACCAGGGTTTGACCCGGTCAAACCCACCCTTATACCTCCTTCTTCCTCACAAACCCGCCAAAACCACCACTGTTCCAAAACCACCACCACCTTTACACCTCATCACCACTTGCTGTCTAACCACTCCCCTCCACCAATACAAACATCCAAAGTTCTTTAATTACAAAATTTCGGCTACAAGTTACATAATCCACTTTTGGCGCCAAAAGTAGATTTGAAGGCCAGGATTAATTTGACCCATCCAACGGTTGATTTTCTTGATGGGATATGTTCAGAATCAAGTGGGGAGTCTCAAAAGTCTATAAAGAAGAAGGAAGATGCAGTGTATGAAGATATCTAGTTTAATTTTAGTTTATGTATGTCGAATAGTTAAATTCTCAATTTCCAGTGTATCTTTAAGCTTTCAAGTTATAATTCTAGCATTCTCAGTGTATTTCAAACCTTTTTCAATAATCAATTTCAGTTTATGTTAAAGAATTCAGTTTGTGCAAGTTTTAATGTAAAATTCTCATGTTTCACTTAATGTTGTTGTTAGTTGATGTTAAGGACTCATAAGCTCACTTAAGCTCCTAGAAAGCTTCTGAAAGCTTTTCGTAACCTAAAAAGTCAGTATAGTTGTAAAACTCAAAAGTACAAAAGAAAATCACAAAAAAATTAGATAAATAATCAAAAATCAGTGAAGATGCTTGAAGATGGCTGGAGCAGGGTGAATTTTGGATTTCCCTTGTGTTAGTGGTTCTGTGGAGAACCTATAGGTGTGGTTTTTGGTCCTTGGTTCATGATTTTTAGCTGGATTGCAGTTTGTAAGCTCTTTCTCAATATCTTGCATATTACTGTAGAATAAGCCTTAAGCTCTTATCTCTGTGTTTTTATGCTTGTTTGCTATATTTTAGTCATAATCTTGCTTAGAATTGCATACTTGTTCATCAATATCCATTGTTGCTTTGTTTCTCATTTTCACTGCCAAATTTAGTATATGCTTGATTTCTGAGATTTGTTGTATTTGACTATGTTCTTGTGCTTGTATAAGTTCATTTCATCATTTTATAACATTTGGATTCAGTCCCTTGATCTTAATCAAGCTTTTGATTTGAAAAACTCATAATAGTACTCTGTCAAGGGGTGTTTGGCTTAATCTGTTTCTCTGTATTAAGGCCTGTTCTTGTTGTTAGTTTTGGTTCTTACATCTCACATTAGGTCATATTAGCATAGTCAAGTCATAAAAAATCAGTGTTCTTAAGAAAAAAGTCAAACCTCTCTTTAATCTCTCCTTATAAATTCACTGTCAAGTTTTTAAGAATCCTATGAAATTCATCACAGTTGCTCAAAACTTGTTAAAATAGCTTAATCTCATCTTAGTTTATCTTAATACATCATAATCAGTTAGTATAATAGGATCAAAACTCACCAAAGTCAACTTTTGTGTTTTACTGCAAAAGTCAAAAATCAGGTTTGGGTGCTGAATCCCATCTGATCTAGGGGGAAATTGGACTTCAATTGGTGTGTTTGTGATGGGGCTTTTTAGTTTTTAAGATAGCTCATAGTACTAGCTCACTTTTGCCCCCTTAATATTCAACTTATCAGCTTATTTAGACTGCTTAATTTGCCCTGCAAGTTTGCTATTTTCTGAGTTTTCTGCTTTGAATTTTGCAACTGCCATAAGTTGAATTTGCTTATTTTGTGGGATTATCTGTTTGAATTAAGTTGTTTTAAGTTTATATAAGTGTATTGAACCTGTCCTGAGCATTTGGTTAAGTTTTGTGCTTTTTAGCTTATTTTTAGCTTATTTGCATACTGCTTATCTGCCCAAATCTGCTTATTGGGCTTAGATAAATTTTGATTTTAATTTTCCTATCTTTTAAATATTAATTTAGACTTATCCTGAATTTTTCAGATTTTTCTAAAGTCATTTGATATTTTTAATCTTTTTTATTAGTTTCTATTAGTAATTAAATCATAATAAATAGAATATTAATCAGAAAAATATAATTTTAATTTTCATAATTTTATTTTATTAAATAGAATCCAGAAAAAATATAATCACATTTTTAGACCTTAAGAAAAATAAAAATAGAAAAATAGTGATAGCTTCTATTTAATAGAATTTATCTTTTTAAATTTTAATTAAGTAATTTCCATTTTTATAATTTTCTTAGCTTCTTTTTACTTAATAATATTTATAGAAAAGTTTTAGATTTTTCTTTGTTCATTTAGTATTTTTTATAAATTTAAATAGTTTAATAAGTAATTAAATAAATAAATAATTAATAATAATTAGATAAAAAGTTAAAAAAAAAAATATAATTTAAGTTTTTAAATAAGTTTTAAGTCATTTTACATTTTTAGGTTTTAATTTCATAAATTTCAGTTTTTGTCCCATTTTAGATTCCCCGTTACGCATTTTTCTGTTTAGTATAATTCGCGTTTAATTTTCTTGTGCATATTTGTTTTAATTTGTTATTTAGAATTATAAAAAAGCAAAATCAATATCTAATCATCAATCACACTAATCCTAGCTTTTCACAGTTTGCCCATTCACACCTCGTTGGGAAACGATTCGGGTAATTACTTACCTGTATTCACACTACACACGAACGTGAGTTTTTGCAAGTATCCTTTTTCACAAAGGGATAATTTGTAATTATTCACGAGCATCCGTCGTTGCATAATATTTATATCTATTTAGCACAGATCAAAGTCAAACCCACATTCATCCTTACTTCATAACTTGAACACCCATTTACAAATTAACATAAAAAACCCATCAAATTTAAGCTAAAAAACCAACTACTTTGGCCACTAAACTTCAACAATCAATCCAAAAATAAAAACTAAGCATGAAGTTGGGAATTAGAAGAGCTTACTTGATGAACTCATGGTGTTTTTGATTGAATAAAGTTTGTTGTATCTTAATTCGATTTCTTAGATAAACATTTATAGCGATGATGATCAAAGAAAAAATTATGCTAACGGTAATATTACCGTTTCAATTAATGTGGGACCAGATCAAGCACTAAATTTTCAGAAGTTACCCTCGCCGTGCAGACGAGGAGCTGCTCCACGGCGAGGGACGGCGAGCTCCGGCAGTGTCACGGCTAAGCACGGCGAAGAGTCCAGCTAAGCACGGCGAGAGGGACGGCGAGCCACACTAATTGCTCTCATGTCAATCTCTTGTGCAGTCACCTGATTTCACCCTCACAAAGGTTACGCCCCCATCTCCTTTTTAACTCCCTAAACCAAATCTTTATGTCATGAGCATTCTTTCTTACACTCCAATGATCCGAAAGACTCCTAAATCCCTTGGATATTACATTAAAATAAACAACGTTTCAATAAGAGGTACACCACATATTTTAAAATCGTTGAAAAGTAGTCACTCTACAATTTCAGGTTGGTTAGAATCTTTGGCTTCAAGATCCTTTGGAGGGTCTCGTGTAGGTTTCTTCATGTTGTGTTTCGTGTTTTCGTCTTTGAATGAACCAAAGAAGGATTATAACAAACTTGTTATAAATCTTTTCTTTTTGTTTCGGATATAAATGAAGCTATGCTTCAAAACAAAATCTGTGATGATTTTTTTCTTTCGATGACTTAGATCTTATGATTATTGTCTTTTCAGTTTTGAGTTTTGGTTGTGGTTAGATAAATTTGGAGATGGGATTAGATCTTATGATTATTGACTTCGACAGTTACCATGAGTCGTCTTGTGATTTGATTTTTTTTATATTGACTGTGACTAATGATGTTGTAACTGAAGTCACAAAGAGTTGGTATATGGTTTGGTCAACTGTGTTTAAAATTCGGAGTTGGTTTCGACTGATGATGGTTTTGTCTTATTTATAGGCTCATGATCAATTAATGCCGAATGGTTTGTATTCTTGAAACCGCAAAACCACTTCATATTCATCTTCCTCCTAATCAATATGTGCATGTTAATGGAGATGCTTGAGTTGCCTGGAAATCAATGTTGAAGACTGCATATGATACAATCAATTCGTGAGACATTAATCATGACCACTTTACATTTATAAGACTACTCAATCTTTTAGTATATAAGATATGATACCTAAAGTTAGGGTTAATAAATTTTGGAAAATGTATTATTTTAGTCGATAGCATGTTGAAATATGAATATAGCATAAGTCAGATACTTATCATTATAGGGTTGATAAAAAAGGAAGCGTATTTGTAGTTGATAAATCAACAAGAAAACTACTCTGTAGTTAAGAAGTAATTTTATCTTGAACATTTGTCAACATTGTTATGGAGTCGAACAAAAATAAATTTGGAATTCTAGGTCGAGCAGTTCATAGAGTGAAATACAACTTTTTTTTTGTTTATTTTTGTAATTGGGTTAAACTAAAATTTTAGGCTAAAATGTTTGACTCGAGTAGGAAAAAATGTAAAAATCAGTTGGTACGACAAAGTCGTTAATTGATGACTGTTTGATAAAGTTTTGCTTGGGTTCGTATTCATTTTTAGATCCAAAAATAATTTAAGAAGAAAAGAAACAAGACTTGTTCGTTTTCTATCTAATATTTCAATTTCGCAAAAATCGTCCTTGTGGTTTGGCCAAATTGCACGTTTCGTCCCTGTGATTCATTAAGTGCAAAGATGGTCCGAATTTAGCACTGTTTCATGCACTTTTGTTCCCCCATGTTAACCGGCGTTAAGTGAGTTCCATTAGCACTTACAAGTTAGCCTTTTTGGCTAACGATCGTTGCAGCGCTCATCCTTTAAACTAACGACCGTTATAATTAAATTTTTTTTTTGAAAATTTTTTTTCGTCCATTTTTTTTAGAAATTTTTTTTTCGTCATGTGAATTTATTTCCGAAATTACTTTTTGGAAACTTTTTTTCGTCATGCGAATTTTTTTTTATATGAAAAGTTTTTTATATATAACATTTATATATAAAAATGTTTTTTATATAAAACGTATTTATAAAAAAAGTTTTTATATAAAAAAGTTTATAAAAAAGTTTTTATATACGAAAAAAAGTTTTCATAAAACATTTTATATAAAACGTTTTTATATAAAAAAACATTTTTATATAAAAACTTTTTTATATAAAAAAACATTTTTATATAAAAACTTTTTTATATAAAAACATTTTTATATAAAAAAGTTTTATATAAAAAAAAAGTTTTATATACGAAAAACATTTTTTATATGCGAAAAACGTTTTTATATACTTATTTTATATGTTTTTATATACGAAAAACCTTTATATACGAAAAACCTTTTATATACTTTTTTTATATGTTTTTATATACGTTTTTTTATAAAAGTTTTATGCTCTTTATACGTTTTTATATACGAAAAACGTTTTTTATATGTTTTTATATACGTTTTTGTTGAGAATTAAATGTCTTAGAACTTAGTACTGCTGGAGAATTGTACTAACAGTACAAACTGTTAGTGTATAACTTAAGACTACTGAAGAAACAACTAACAGTACAAACTGTCAAGTTAGTACTGCTGGTTATGTTGAAGGTACTGCTGCATGGATAACTGCTTTGTACGATATTGTAGGAGATAAGTATGGAATAGATGTTTTGTATATCACAATTAGTTAGAAATATACAGTAGAATACTTATCTTGTAAAGGACTCCTTAAGTCTATAAAAGGAGATCATTGGTTATACGTTTTGATATATCATTAAGTGTTTGTCGAGTACATTGTTAAGATTCAAGGTCATTGTAACCCTAATGATAGCAAGATCACTCGTATTATTCTTGAAATAATATTGAATTGTTTGGTGTTAAACTTATTGTGTTCATTACTCATTCAAAGCATTACTATTCCATTAAACAAACAAATTCTTCTAAGTGTGGTTGAGTAGCTTCCGCATACTCAACTACATAATCCCAAAGTATCTCAAACACGTTATAAAGGAGTAACATCCTAAGTGTTTTATAATCCTCTCAAGTGGTATCAGAGACAGGTTGCTGATACTTTGAATTTAGAAGAACTCTTTCTGAAGATCATGGACATGGAGACTACCCAGACTAACATGGCTGCTAAATTGCCAATGTTGAAGCAAAACGAATTTGATATGTGGTGCTGCGAATAGAACAGTACTTCCAGGTGCAAGACTATGCACTCTGGGAGATTATTGAAGAAGGAAACTCCTTTAAACCTACCACATATTTATCAACAGTTGATGGCAAAGAAGTGACTATTGTTCAAACCTCTCCAGTGACTGCAGAAGAGAGGTTACAAAAGAAAAATGATGTGAAGGCTAGAAGCTTGCTGATGATGACCATTCCAAATGATCAGCTCTTGAATTTCAGCAAGTACAAGGATGCAAAGTCCTTGTTTGAGGCAATCATTGCTAGGTATGGTGGGAATGAAGCCACCAAGAAGACACAAAAGACTCTACTAAAGCAGAACTTTGAAAACTTCAGTGCAACAAGTAATGAGTCTTTGGATCACATGTTCAATAGGCTGCAAAAGATTGTTAGCCAACTTGCTGTTCTTGGTGTTGATATACCTCAGGAAGATCTTAACTCCAAGTTCTTGAGGAGCTTACCTGCAGAGTGGGCTATGCATGTGGTGGTCTGGAAAAATAAACCAGACATTGATACTATGAGCCTGAATGATCTCTACAACAGCTTCAAGGTTGTTGAGCAGGATGTGAAGAAAGCCGGAGGCACTAGTTCAAGCACTGGGAACATGGCCTTTGTGTCATCTCCTAGTAATTCAAGTCCTGATGAAGTGAAGGTTGCTGCAGGAGTTAGTACTGCTAACCCCAGTGTTAGTACTGCTAGCACATCAAGCAGTACTACTGGTATTCTGAATGATACAACCTACTGTGCCTTCCTGACAAGCCAGAATGATGGGTCAATGCTGACACATGAAGATCTCCAGGAGATTAATGATGATGATTTGGAGGAAATGGACCTCAAGTGGCAGATCTCACTTCTTAGCATGAGGGCTAAGAAATTCTACCAAAGAACTGGCAAGAAGATCACTATCAGCAGCAATGATACTACTGGTTTTGACAAATCAAAGGTAGAATGCTACAACTGTCACAAGTTGGGGCACATTTCAAGGGAATGCAGGAGACCTAGGCAACAGGATGGTAGGAGCAAAGGTTATGGGAGCAAGCCCAAGGCTGTGGAGGATGCTGAGCCAACTTCAAAGGCTATGGTGGCTATTGATGGACTAGGCTTTGATTGGAGTTTTATGGCAGAAGATGAGGAAACACCTACTGAGATGGCACTTATGGCCTTCTCTGACTCTGAGGTACAATCTGCTAAATGTTGTTCTAAAACATGCACTACTCTAAAAAAATATGAGGTTTTTAAGAAACACTATGATGAACAAAGGATTGAGCTAAACAAAACTAATTACAATTTGTCTAATCATAAGAGAGGTTTAGCAGTCCTTGAGGAACAAATAGTGCATTATAAGAACAATGAGACTACTTTTGCTAAGGATATAGCAGTTCTTAAGAGAGATCTTTCACTTAAGAATACTGAGATAAATTTGCTAAAATCTGAATTAGAAAGAATCACTAAGGCAAAAGATAATATCCAGTTAACTGTAGACACTTTGGAATATGTATCAAAAGGTGTGAACAAAATCATTGAGTGTCAGATAGTTAATAAGGCTAAGTCTGGGTTGGGGTATAAAACATGTCCACCTCCTCACAGAGGAGTGCCTGCACCCCCAGGCATTGACCTAGAGCATACAGGTTTACCTGAGTTTCAACAACCTAAGTTAGAATATGGTTGTAAGCCAAAAGAAAATACAACTGCTAATAAACCTGTAGAAGTCAGTGAACCTTTTGAGAGTGCAAGTGATACTTCACTCCCTGAGGACAAAGTGTCCACTGATAGAAATTTAGATGCTCCAACCATTGAGGACTGGACATCTGATGATGAGGAAGATCAGGTTGTGGTTAAACCTGATGTGGGTAAAGTAGAAGGAACCAATGTTCCTAAGATGGTTAATAATGAAACTATTAAGCCTACAATAAATGTAAAACCAGTTAGGAAAACAGTTAGGTACTGTGAGATGTATAGGTCCACAGACAAGCCAAGAGGTAACCAGAGAAACTGGAATAACCTCAAGTCTCACCAACTAGGTGAAGACTTTGTTATGTATAACAAGGCTTGTTTTGCCTGTGGTAGTTTTAACCATCTGAGACTTTTTGTAACAATAGGGTAACTGGGAACTCAAACCATAGGGTGAACTTAAATAGGTCTCAGACTCACCCTAATACTGATAGAATGACTCCCAGGGAAAGTTTAATGCAGTCTGACGACCCAAAACCAATTCTACTTCTAGACCAGCAGTTAGTACTGCCAGACCTTTTAGAACTGTTTACCCTAGATCAGCAGTTAAAAGTGCAAAACCAACTTTCAAATATGCACCACAAACTGGTAAAAGACCTTTTTCAAAAGAAAGCAGTGGTACAAAAACAATTTTAGAAACCAAAGGCTAACACTGCAAAGCCAGCAGTTAGTACTGTTAGCCAAGCAGTTAGTACTGATAACTCTCAAAACACTGCTAGGGACAAAAGGGCTAATGCTGTTAAGGCCTCAGCATGTTGGGTATGGAGACCAATCAAACCTAATGGTGCATCAATTGTTTTGAAAAGATTTGACTATATTGATGCACGAGGCAAACCCAAGTCAGTAATGGCTTGGGTACCCCAAGAAAACTAATTTCCTTATTTCATGTGCAGGGACATTCACAAGAAGATGATGAAGATCAAGGTTATGCAGACAGTGGATGTTCCAGGCACATGACAGGCAACATGTCCAATCTTTCAGACTTTCAACCATTGGATGGAGGATATGTTACCTTTGGGGGAGGAATAGGAGGAATAATTACTGGTAAAGGCACATTAAAAACCGGTAAATTGGATTTTGAAGATGTGTACTTTGTGCAAGAGCTTAAGTATAACCTGTTTAGTGTCTCACAAATGTGTGACAAAAAGAACAAGGTTCTTTTTACTGACACTGAATGTCTTGTGCTTTCTCCAGACTTTAAGCTTCCTGATGAAAGTCAGGTTCTACTTAAAGTTCCAAGAAAGGGCAATATGTACAGTGTTGATATAAAGAAGATTGTTCCTAGAGAGGCTCTTACTTGTCTTGTTGCTAAAGCCACATTGGATGAATCTATGTTATGGCATAGAAGACTTGGTCACATAAATTTTAAAACCATTAATAAAATTGCTAAGGATGGTTTGGTAAGAGGCTTGCCTCAGAAAAGATTTGAAAATGACCAGACTTGTGTTGCCTGTCTTAAAGGCAAACAACACAAGGCTTCTTTTAAGCCCAAGATTTTTAACTCTATTGATCAACCTTTATTTATGCTACATATGGATTTATTTGGCCCTACTTCAGTGAGTAGTATTATGCATAAAAGGTACTATCTTGTAGTTACTGATGACTATAGTAGGTTCACATGGGTTTTCTTTTTAGGTTCTAAGGATGAGACACCTAGCATTCTTAAAACATTCATTACTGAGATAGAAAACTTAGTGGATAAGAAAGTTAAAGTCATTAGCTGTGACAATGGGACAGAGTTCAAAAATAGAGTTATGTTTGAGTTTCGTAAAGAAAAAGGTATTAGAAGAGAGTTTAGTGCTGCTAGAACTCCTCACCAGAATGGAGTGGCTGAAAGGAGAAATAGAACACTAATAGAAGCTGCTAGAACCATGTTAGCTGACTCTAAGTTGCCTATCACTTTTTGGGCTGAAGCAGTTAATACTGCTTGCTATGTGTAGAACAGGGTTTTAGTAGTTAAACCACACAACAAGACACCATATGAGCTTTTTAGAGGTAGAACTCCTGCATTAGGATTTCTAAGACCTTTTGGGTGTCATGTAACTATTCTGAATACCTTAGACCATCTAGGCAAATTTGATGGCAAATCTGATGAAGGATTCTTGGTTGGGTACTCTCTAAATAGCAAGGCCTTTAGAGTATACAACACAAGAACAAGGAAAGTTGAGGAGAACCAGCATGTTCAATTTCTAGAAAATAAATCTAATGTTGCAGGTGAATATCCAAAATGGCTATTTGACCATGATTCTCTAACCCAATCAATGAATTATGTGCCAGTTGTTGCAGGAACCTTTTCTAATGATTTTGCAGGTTCAGAAGCTGATGATGCAACAAATGAAGCAGACTTGGGAAAGGAGAAAGATCAAGATCATTTGCTGATGCCAATATGGAACAGTGTTGATTCATCTTCCATGAATGGTGAGCCTTCTACTGATGAAGCTAAGGAAGGCATTGAAGGTGAAAACAAGGTGGATGGAGCTGAGGAACAAGAGAATCAGGATAACAGTACTAATGGTGATTGTACTGTTGAGCCCCAGATTAGTACTGCTAGGCAAAATCTTTATACTGCTGGCCCATCAGATACTAATACTGCTGAGTTCTCAGATGATAAGGTAGATATCAACAATCTTCCACCTACCTATCAAGTTCTTTCTACACCACACACAAGGATACATAAAGATCACTCCCTAGACAATGTGATTGATGACATGCAGTCTGGAGTAAAGACAAGAAAACAACTTATAATTTCAGACCAACAAGGGTTTCTTAGCGCTGTTTATGAAGAAAAGAAGCATGAAGATGCCAACACTTGCTTGTTTGTATGTTTCCTCTCACAATCTGAACCCAAAAATGTTCTCAAAGCCTTAGAAGACTCAAGTTGGGTAGAAGCAATGCAAGAGGAGCTTCTCCAATTCAAGATTCAGAAGGTTTGGGTACTAGTAGATTTACCCAAGGGTATGAGGGTAATTGGCACCAAATGGGTTTTCAGAAACAAGAGGGATGAAAGGGGAATTGTGATCAGAAACAAAGCTAGACTTGTAGCCCAGGGGTATACACAAGAAGAATGAATAGACTATGAAGAAGTTTTTGCACCAGTGGCAAGGATTGAAGCAATCAGACTATTCTTGGCCTATGCTTCTTTCATGGGATTCACTGTTTACCAAATGGATGTTAAAAGTGCCTTCTTGTATGGTATAATTGAAGAGGAGGTGTATGTCTCACAACCTTCAGGTTTTGTTGATCCAGAACATCCTGATAAGGTGTACAAGGTTGTAAAGGCTCTTTATGGACTACATCAGGCTCCAAGGGCATGGTATGAGACTTTGGCTTCATATTTGCTGGAGAATGGATTCCAAAGGAGCAAGATAGATCAGACTCTATTCATTAAGAAGAATAAGAAGGATATCTTGCTGGTACAGGTATATATGGATGATATTATCTTTGGATCCACAAGGAATGAAATGTGTTTAGAACTGAGAAACTTATGCATGATAAGTTTCAGATGAGTTCCATGGGGGAACTTACTTTCCTTTTGGGGTTGCAAGTGAAGCAATCAACTGAAGGCATATTTATCAGCCAAGATGAATATGTGGCAGAAATACTAAGGAAATTTCAGTTTGCTGATTCTAAAGTGGCTAGCACACCTATTGATCCAGAGAAACCATTGCTTAAAGATGCTGATGGAGAATGTGTGGATGTACACACTTACAGATCTATGATAGGGTCCTTGATGTATCTTACATCATCAAGACCAGATATCATGTTTGTTGTATGTGCCTGTGCAAGGTTTCAAGTCACTCCCAAGGCTTCTCATTTAACTGTTGTCAAGAGGATCTTTAGATATCTTAAGGGTCAACCTAGGTTGGGTCTTTGGTATCCTAGGGAATAACCTTTTGACTTGGTGGCATATTCAGATAGTGATTATGTTGGTGCAAGCCTAGACAGGAAATCAACAACTGGTGGATGTCAGTTCCTTGGATGCAGACTTATATCATGGCAGTGTAAGAAGCAGACAATTGTGGCAACTTCTACAACTGAAGCTGAGTATGTAGCTGCTGCAAGTTGCTGTGGTCAAGTGCTTTGGATTCAAAATCAACTGCTTGACTATGGGTATAATTTTATGAACACCATGATATATATTGACAATAGCAGTAAAATTTGTATAATTAAAAATCCAGTGCAGCATTCTAAAACAAAACACATAGAAATTAGGCATCATTTTATTAGAGACTGCAATGAGAAAAATGCAGACTTATATCATGGCAGTGTAAGAAGCAGACAATTGTGGCAACTTCTACAACTAAAGCTGAGTATGTAGCTGCTGCAAGTTGCTGTGGTCAAGTGCTTTGGATTCAAAATCAACTGCTTGACTATGGGTATAATTTTATGAACACCATGATATATATTGACAATAGCAGTAAAATTTGTATAATTAAAAATCCAGTGCAGCATTCTAAAACAAAACACATAGAAATTAGGCATCATTTTATTAGAGACTGCAATGAGAAAAAATTAATTCAAGTGGTTAAAATTGATTCTGATCAAAACTTTGCAGATCTTCTCACAAAAGCCTTTGATGTAGGAAGGTTTCAATACTTGGTAGCAAGTATTGGAATGCTTAATCCTTAAAGTTTTCAATATGTGTATTTTTGTACATTAAAATGGATTTGTACTGCTAGGTTTGTCATTAGAACTGCTAAGTAAAATTTGTACTGTTAGTACAAATTTGGTCTGTTTTGTTACAACTGTTAGTCATATGTTTATACTGTTATGAAGCAAGTGCTTTGCACTTTGTTTTCTTGGTTTTGGACTAACAATTGCAGGTATGGAGATTAAGCACAAATGAATTACAAGTGCATTGTGTGAGCAGCATATGGTGGCTCAATTGCTGACATAATAGGTTGATGATGGACAGAGTTTGGGGATCCATTAACAAAGGTTTATACCTAAGTTAATTAATTCTTTAAAATTTCTTTCTAGAAACTTTATTATGATGTTTTGTATTGGAATTGATGTCTTAGTTAGTCAGACAGTAACTGACTTAACTCACTTTCTACTATTTTATAAATTTGTATAATGAGTTAGTCTAAGAACATCTAGTAGAGAGAACAGCGAGCAAACGTGAATCTAACATTTGTGTTAGAGGCAACAACTGCCACGAGTTGGAAACCCTGTCAAGAAAGCTCTTTGAATGAGTTTATCTTATCACAGGCAGTTATTTATAACTGAAATCATTGGTTCTTACACAACCAGAGGTTGCATTAAACTGAAATCAAGATTAAGTGTCTGTCTTTACACTTAATCCCTTCAAAATGCTTGTTAGCAGTATGGTTTTTAATCAATCGAGTTCAACTGCTGAGTCAAATTTCTATCAAAAAGTTTGTACTGCCAGGCTTAAAGTTAGTACTGGTAGGCTTGTTGATCCCAGTTGAGCTTCACGATCTTATTAATTACTTTAGATAAACCTAAAGCAATCGGTATAGAAACTGATCTTGAGTTGTATATCAAATATTATGCGGAACTTAATATTTGATCTTAAGAAGAATTAAGCACAAAACAATTTCTCAAACAACACTTCAATATATTAATACGATTGCTCGATAGCAATAGGGTTACAAGAAACCTTGAAGTGTAAAACAATAATGATACATATATCTAACCTAACCCTAGATCCTCCTTTTATAGCGTAAGGAGTCCTAGTCGGTTTACAAGACTTTCTATACAAGAAAAATATCTTTACGTATCTTTTCTATACTTATCCTATACATATCTAATAAGCAGCAGAGTAACTAGTCTAGCAGCAGAGTCTTCGTGGGCTAGCAGCAGAGTTACACTTTGCTTATTCTTCCAAACCAGCAGAGTTACAAAACAGCAGAGTTTAAGTCTAATCAGCAGAGTCACTTAACTGATCAGCAGAGTTATACTTAGTGTATTTCTCGAACAGCAGCATCTTTAGACCCAACAATCCTCCCCTAAACTTGATATTTTTCTTCAAAAATCATCAAGTTTCTATAAACCCAGCTAATCACTAGGAGGATGCTTTCAAACACTTTACTATTTTGACATCTTCTCTTGCAGAATCTTTCTATACTTCTTAATTAGCACACCTGCTTGATAATCTGATACAAATGGTCTTTGCAACATCAACTTTCCTGGTTGCATCATATCAGTGAGAACATCAACATCGTTGTAGAAAGGATAATCTTGTTCTATCAACATGTAAACACCAAGTCCATTATCTCTAATCAGTTCATGTACTCCACATGACTGATATAAGTACCATTTAACAACTTTCTTTGACCTTCTTAATTTTTCCCATTCAGTATACATTGCATCAGGCTCAAACATGTTACTCAGCCAAAGATAATGTACTCTTTCAGCCACTGACTCTGGTTTCTTATCACCATATCTTTCCTTGTAAAGTTCCCAAAGTTTTACAATATCCTCTCTATCCATGTACTCCAACATCTGATCAAATCTAACATATTTTTCATATTTCAAATCAGATCTCATAACCTCCCATTTAGCATCACAGACATCAAACACATCAGCAGTATAAGATATAATTGGATACTTTGTTGATAAGGGGACTGCATTGATTATCTCAGGTTCTGGCTGTGGTTTAGGTACTGGTTGTGGTTTATGAACTGTGAAGTCCATAATAGCTTTCATAGCATCAGCTTCTTCTTGTTTGTTCTTATAACAATCTTCAGTTTGAACCCTTCTTTTCTTTCTAGCACTCATCTTAGGTCTTGTACCAGTCCTCTTATAACCAATGACTTCCTTAACTTCTTCCCTCTCAACCTCCATGGTTTGCTTGTCATCTTGCTTCTCCAAAACACTTCCAGATGCTTTCACATTATCAAATTCCATAACCTCTGGCTTTCTCTTCTTTTCAGAACCTTTTCTTGAATTTAGCATAGCATAGGTTTCATAAAATTCCTTTTCAATTATGGCATCTGATTTTCCCTTGAAATCCTTCATCTGATAATTTCTTGCATTCTTCAAATAATACTTCATATCATTAACTAATGCTTTCCTTGTAGATGACTTTGGTTTGTATCCATGCTTCTGTCCTTCTTTAATTCTCAGAATCAGCTCTTCCCACTTAGCTACTCCATTCTTTCTGAGTATAAACTCCACAAGCTCTTCTGTCTTTTCACTTCCATCCAACTGCTCATCTTTAGTTATCAAGAAAGCTTGACCTCTTACAATCATATCAGAATCTAAGAAATATTGCAACTGTTCATTGAATTCTTCTTGATTAACCTCTGTAGATTTGGAGCTTTCCATAAATTCAAACATATTTCTTTCCTCATCAGCTGCCACACTCCTTGCATATTCCTCATCATGAGCAATCTGAGCTTTTTCATCAGCCAAGTCCTTTTCTTGAAGTTGCCTTGTAACCTCTGCATCAAAAGCTATTTGCTTCTTAGTTTTTGGTTTCAACTTTTGCATCCTTTCAAGTTCTTCAGCAGCTTCTTTATCATGATGTGTAGAATCAGCAGCAGGTTGTTGTTGTGATGGTTGTGATGGTATTTAGTTCCAATGTTCAAAAGTACTTGAGCTAAGGTCAACTTTTCATCATCTGATTCAGCAGAGTCCTTTTCTCCTGCACTCTTCTCTGTCTCAACAGCAGAGTCCTTTAACCCATCAGCAGAATGTTCTGCTCCAGCAGAGTCAATCTTATCACTCTTATCACCAATAACAGCAACATTTTCACCTAATTCCTTGAGAACCTCCCCTGAACCTATTATAACCTCCTGATCCTGATCATTCCTCCCCTGTTTGGAAGCATCCTCTTCCAAACATGGTTTGGAACTCTTCTTCAGCCTCCCCTCAAGATGTGTAACCCTGAGCTTAAGTCTTCGAATTTCAGCACCCTGAGAAGCTTTGACTGTTTTTAATTCCTTTCTAAGACCAAGAACCTCCTGTGACAATTTGGTACATGTATTCGTCAATTCCTGTAATTGTTTCATGATATCCTCACAACTTCGGTCTGTGTAACCTGACCCGAGAGGTTGATCACTGGAATTGGCATTTTGTACAGGTATTTTAACCGTCAAATCCTCTGTTTCAAGTTCAATGCTAGCCTCAACACTTCGACCTGTGTTACCTGGTCCGAGAGGTGTATCATGGGCATTGTCATTTTGTACATCAGTGTCCATCAATTCATATGTTTCATCCCTGTCCTCATCACTTCGAGATGTGTTACCTTCTCCGAGAGGTGAATCTTTGGACACAAACTCAGTTTCAATCCTAGATTAAACATCTGAGCCCCCCATATTAGCCAATTGGCTGGGGTTACCATCAGTTGTATTAGGTTCTTGAGAACCTTCTACAATAGATGTTGCCATGGTTGAGGTCTTAGTTATGTTAGCACTGTCCTGTTCAACTACTAAGTTGGAAACAGTAGTGCCAGCCTCTTCCATCATGGTACCTACATCACCTGTACCAGCCTCATCTGCATCCATACTGACATTGGCCTGAGGTTGCACAATGTCCTCTTGTTGTGAAGTCCTAGGTGATTGGGTATTTTGGGGTTCATGGGATGATGATACATTCAAACTTGTAGATGAGGATGTGTGATGGGAAGCTGTGGGAGTTCCAGCCTCTTCATCCTCATTCACTGCAGCCACAATATTCAAGATGTGTTCAGTTAGGGGAGTTATAGCACCAGAAAAACCTTTCCCAGGCTTCTTCAGAAAAGCAAACATCTTGATTGCCATTCTGCTACTAGGCTTAATGTTGGTATGCTCCAAGGGTTCTTTAAGTTGATTGTTGACAATGAGCTGCAAAAACCTTGGATACAAATAAAACTTCTTCTTAACAAACTTCTTCATACCCTCAAAAATCATTGATGAAAAATCAAATGGTTGTCCAGTAGCCAAACAAACTAAGGCCATTGCTTGAAGAGCACTAAACTCATTCCATCCTCCTACTTTGGGAAACAAGCAGTGTTGAAGAGTATGCAACAAAAACTTCCAATGTGGGCAAAGCAGACCTTTATAAAAAGTTCCAGTATTTTCAGGCCTCTCATACCCAATGTTCTCAAGCTCAGACAAAATAACCTCTGTAGTAAGATTAGGGGGTGTTGGAACACCTGAGAGACGAAGGCTTCTCTTAATTGTTGTTTCACTAACCACAATAGTCTCTCCATCTACACTACCTATTAATCTTTCCTCCCCGTCGAGTGTATCTAGCTTAACAGTTGACCAATACTGGTGCATATGAGATTTAATAATAGGTGGATCAACTGTTAAAGCATACCTTAGTCGAGATGCACTAAGAAAATCCATAACTTCATGAAATCCGGCAGCTGCTGAAACCTTACTAAGAAACGCAATCTGATTATGCTCATCAGGAAACTTTCGTCGAGCCATTATGATTTGGGGGTTTTGGGTATAATGATATGAATTAATGTTCTTGGGAGAGAATCGAATGGAATTTTGAGCAATTAAAAGTTAATGAGATCGAAATGGTGTGTGAGACCGTTTGGATCTAATTAGGTTTTAAGACGCGCCAAAATTTTCAATAATACCCCTTTACTTTCAAACTCAACAGCAGAGTTATGAAAGGTTTGACCAAAAGTCAACTTTCCCAAAAACTCCAAATTTAATCCCCCAAGCAGCTTAAATACAATACCAACTCCTCATTAAATTCTATAAATCCCTCATTCGCTAAACAAATCCCCAATTTCACAAACCCTAACTCAAAATCAACGAACCATGAGTTCATCGAAAGCACCGATCATTGACATTTCATCAGATTCATCATCAGATAATTCACAAGGATGGGCAAATTACTTTCCTCCAAGTTCATCTTCAGCACAACAAAAAGGTAAAGCGATTGTTGAAGAAGAATATTCTGACCCACTTCCATCGACACCATCCTCCTTTGAAGATTCTAACGATGATGAAGAAGCAAAAGCATGGCCAAAATCCATGACATACTATCAAGGTTCTTGGGAAATCGATCCTCCTAACCATCCTTTGACTGTCGAGCTTCAGCGACAAATGGAGAATGCTGCTGCTGCCTTTGCGAAGAGTGTCAATCTGCCTCGTCCAAAGCCAAGTACAATGGAGCAGAAAGTCCCTATTCCAAAGAAAAAGCAGAAGAAGAAACAAGCACCATCTTCAAGCCAACAGCAGAGTCCACCACCAAGACCAGTGGTACTTGCACTTCCCTGTCCTAGAGTATCAGCAGCCATGGGTACTAGAGGACCTCGCAGCAAGGTGATGCCAGACTTTGTTGGGAAGGGAAAGGAACAAGCTTGATTTGGGATAGGTGTGCTTAGGTTGTGAATCCTTGGGCCTTGGTTTCTTTGATCTTCTTTTGAACACTGAATGTATGGAAACTTTTATTATGTACTTTTGCTTTTGTGATCAATAGACTTTATCGTTCTTTGCTTTACTTGATTGTGATTGTGTAGTCATGTATATCTGCAAAAGGTTAGTAGAAAACCACAAACACAAGCAAGAATATCCCACAATAACAGCAGAGTAGCATATCAGCAAACAACCAACAATTTAAGAAATAGCAAATTTTGACTAAACACCAGACATTGACTAAACAATCAGCACAAATCCTTACAAAAATTTACAAAAACATACAGAGATAAGATGATGAAAGATTAAAGATTTATCATGCCAATACTAGCAACTAAAAATTGAAACCTACTTATATCAAAACTTTTTGTAAGTAGATCAGCAACATTATTGTCAGTATGTATTTTAACCACTTGAATTAACTTTTTCTCATAACAATCTCTAATAAAATGATGTCTTATCTCTATGTGTTTTGTTTTAGAATGAAAAACAGGATTTTTGATAATACACATTGTGCTGTTGTTGTCAATGAAAATTTTTGTGTTCATGAAATTGTACCCATAATCCAGCAGTTGGTTCTGAATCCAGAGCACTTGTCCACAGCAGCTAGAAGCAGCAACATATTCTGCTTCAGTTGTTGAGTTAGCCACAATAGTCTGTTTCTTGCATTGCCATGAGATTAGCCTATGACCAAGGTACTGACAGCCTCCAGTGGTTGACTTTCTATCCAAACTAGCTCCAGCATAGTCACTGTCTGAGTATGCTATCAAGTCAAAGGGTGAATTATTAGGATACCAAAGACCCAATTTAGGTTGACCCTTTAGGTACCTAAAAATTCTTTTGACCACTTCCAAGTGTGAAACTTTTGGGGACACTTGAAATCTAGCACAAGCACACACAGAAAACATGATATCTGGCCTTGAGGCAGTCAGATACATCAATGACCCAATCATTGATCTATAAAGATGTACATCAACCTCTACCCCATCTTCATCCTTGAGCAAAGGTTTGTTTTTATCCATTGGTGTCTTAGCTGCTTTCACATCATTGAAACCAAACTTCTTCAACATATCAGCCACATACTTGTCTTGGCTAATAAAGATCCCATCTGACTTCTGCTTGACTTGAAGTCCTAACAAGAAAGTCAGTTCCCCCATAGAACTCATCTCAAACCTGTTGTGCATAAGCTTTTCAAATCCTTCACATAACACCTTATTTGTAGACCCAAAAATGATATCATCTACATAAACCTGAACAAGTAGGATATCCTTTTTGTCTTTCTTAATAAACAATGTTTTGTCAATGGTTCCTCTGCTAAAACCATTGTTCAACAAATACTTGGATAAGGTGTCATACCAAGCTCTAGGAGCTTGATATAGTCCATACAATGCTTTCTTCACTTTGTAGACCCTATCAGGATACTTAGGATCTTCAAACCCAGGTGGTTGCATCACATATACTTCTTCAGGAATCTTTCCATACAAGAAAGCACTCTTGACATCCATTTGATACACAGGAAAATTCTTGTATGAAGCATATGCCAAAAATAGTCTAATAGCTTCAATTCTTGCAACTGGGGCAAATACTTCATCATAATCTATTCCTTCTTCCTGAGTGTATCCCTGAGCCACCAATCTAGCCTTGTTTCTAATAACAATTCCTCTTTCATCTCTTTTACATCTGAACACCTATTTTGTACCAATTGCTCTTTTTCCATTAGGCAAATCCACCAATGTCCAGACTTCTTGAAGCTTGAACTGCAGCAACTCTTCTTGCATAGCTTCAACCCAACTTTCATCTTTCATTGCCTTGTGAATGGTTTTGGGTTCTTCCTGAGATAAGAAACAGGCAAACATACAATTTTGTAAATCCTTGTGGCTATTCCTCTTCTTAAGTGTTTGAGCAAACAATCCCTGATCAAGCAAATCACTCAGCCCTTTAGATTTACTTCTGGTCTGTACAGCAGAGTGAACATCACCAATTATCTGCTCCTTTGGATGATTCATGTGGATTCTGGTTGTTGGAGTGGGACTAACAGGTATATCAATCTCCAAATTGGATAAATCAGCTTCAGCACCAAAAACATCAACAATTTCATCATCAGTATCCACATATACTTCTTCTAATTCGGGCATCTCTTCAGAAGAATCATCATGAGAATCACCATCTTTATCAGTAGAGTCCTTGGGCATAGCAGCAGAGTTACCAAACCTAACAACAGAGTGTTTTGACCTAACAGCAGAGTGTTTTGGCCTATCAGCAGAGTGTTTTGGCCTGGCAACAGAGTTGAGAGAACTGCTGCTATGTGTATTCCCTTGTTGCCCATCAACTTCTGACTCTTCATTCCTTTCCTTATCATCATTCTTGTCATCATGAGAAGGTTCATCATCACCTTCTACATTAACCTTTGGTACTTCCTTATGAACAGCATCATCATCTGAACACTTTCTTTCTTTATCTGTTGGAGAGAAGTACTGATCAAACTTCCACTTTTCAATCAAAACAAACTCCTCTGCAGATCCATCCTTCTTCGCTTGTGTACCTGCATTGGGGTTAGTTTGTGTACCTACAGACATGTTAGTAGTACCTGCAATGACTGGTTGATAATTCATACTTTTGGTTAAAGAATCAATATCAAACATCCATTCAGGACCTTTTCCATCAACATTAGGTGTGGTTTCTCTAATTCTAACATGCAAATTTTCCACCACATGCCCAGTCCTTTGATTGAAAACTCTAAAAGCCTTACTTTCAGTGGAGTATCCAACAAAGTAACCTATGTCTGCTTTCTCACTAAACTTTCCTAAGTGGTCAATGGTGTTTAAGATAGTGACAGGACACCCAAATGGTCTAAAGAAATCTATCAGAGGTTTCCTACCATGCAATAACTCATAAGGGGTCTTATTGTGAGGCTTAACTATCTTACTTCTATTTTGCACATAACAAGCAGTGTTGACTGCTTCAGCCCAAAAGATAGTGGGTAACTTAGATTCTGACAACATGGTCCTAGCAGCTTCAATTAATGTTCTATTTCTCCTCTCAGCAACACCATTTTGCTGAGGAGTTCTAGCCACACTAAATTGTCTAGTTATACCCTTTTCCTCACAGAACTGATTCATTATTTGATTCTTAAATTCAGTTCCATTGTCACATCTGATGATCTTAACCTTGTGATTAAATAGGTTTTCTATCCTTGTAATAAAAGCCTTAAGAATGCCAGGTGTCTCATCCTTAGTAGCTAAGAAGAATACCCAAGTAAATCTACTAAAATCATCAGTGACCACTAAGCCATACATCTTTTTATTCAAACTTTTCACATAAGTAGGTCCAAATAGGTCCATGTGTAACATAAACAAGGGTTCAGTAATAGAATTCACCAATTTGGACTTACAAGATGCTCTATGTTGCTTTCCCATTTGACAAGCAACACACACTTCAGGATCCTCAAAAACCTTTGAAGGTAATCCTCTGACCAAGTTCCCTTTCACCAACTTGTTGATAGCCTTGTAGTTCAAATGGCCAAGCCTTCTGTGCCATAATTTGGATTCATCAATAGTGGCTTTGGCAAACAGACAAGTTAAATCTCTTTTGGGAATAATGTTCTTTATGTCCACACTGTATATGTTGTCATTTATAGGGACTTTAAGAAGTACTAATTTATCATCAGGTATCTTATAGTCGGGAGATAAGACAAGACATTCAGTGTCTGTAAAAAGAACAAAATTCTTTCTGTCACACATTTGTGAGACACTAAAAAGATTGAACTTTAGTCCATTAACTAAATACACTTTCTCAAAATCCAATTTTCCAGTTCTGATGATGCCTTTACCAACAATTTTACCTCCTTTAGGATCATTCCCAAAGGCAACATATCCACCATCCAAAGCTTCAAAATTTTCCAAATTGCTTTGGTCTCCAGTCATGTGTGAAGAGCATCCACTATCAAAAATGCATTTATCATTTAGCTCCTTTTGTAAATTGCCCTGCACAAAAAGTAAGAGAATTAGTTTCTCTTTGGGAACCAAGCCATTACTGACTTGGATCTGCCTTGTGCATCAAAGTAGTCAAATTTCTTCAACTGCATTGGTGCACTACTGTGTCTGAGAACATGATCTATAACTTTAACCTTAGGTTTCCAGACCCAGCAAGCTGAGGCCTTAACAGCATAAAAATGGTTGCCCACAACAGTATCAGTAACAACTTTAGGCAAAACAGCAGAGTCTGCCTTAACAGCAGAGTTTGCCTTAACAGCAGAATCAACTATGTCCTTCTTTATGGGCCCTTTTGGTGCAATAGGAGAGATAACTCTAGAAGTACCATCTCTTATCAAAACTTCCTTGGGAACCATGTTTCTTTTGGGATGTGGATGCGTCTTTCTAGCAAAGTTTCTATGGTTCACCCTAGTGTACTGGTTCCAAACTGGTTTCTGATAGTAGTAGCACTCATCTTGCAGATGTTCAAAACTACCACAACCATAACATGCCTTTTTAAGTAATTGAAAATCAGTACCTAATCTTTGTGAAACTAGGTTGTTCCAATTTCTCTGGTTTCCTCTAGGCAAGTTATTGGTTTTCTTAGGATATGCTCTAGGTGTGTTTTCATACTCAGCCATCTTCCTAGAGATACCTTTACCTAACTTAGGCTTAATAAACTCAACCTTTTTAGCCTTAGGTGCTTTTGATTCAACAACAGCAGGAATTTCTTCCTTTTTGTTCTTAGGGGTTGAATCAGATTCTACAACTTCATCATCACTGTCAGACTCCCAATCTTCAATAAGAGGTGCATCAGACCACTTTTTCTCAACCTTAGGTGACTCTATTTTGGTTTCACTAGTTTCACCTACAGGTTTAGCCTCAGACTCAGGTATAAAAGACAATGTCCTAGTAGGAGGGGCATTGGCACTAAGTTTCTTAGGGTGAGCAACAGCATTATATCCTAGTCCACTTCCTGAATCTGCAAAGTGTCTTCCTATTGGTTTACTGAGAATGTCAGTGGCAAATTGTTGTTTTTCCACCCTAACAATATGTTTTTCAGTCTCACTTATAGCTGAATCTTTAGCCTGTTCAGCCTCTTCTACTTTTTCCATAAGAACCTTAATCTCACAATCTTTCTTAATAAGTTCATTTTCTAGAATAGTGATCTTATCAAGATATTTAATTTCAGCCTTTTTATAAAATTCAAGTTTCTCTTCTAAATTCTTTAAACCATATTCATAACTAAGATTGTCTAGCTTAAGTGTTTCATTCTCCATTTTAAGGTTTCCATTGCTAGACTTAAGTATTTCAATTGTATCAGAACATGATTTAAAAGAACAAGATGATTCATTGGATACCTCAGAGTCTGATCCAGAGGAAGAGTAGGCCGTTAGAGCAAAATGTTGTACTTGAGGTTCCTCTTCAGCTATCAATGCACAATTTGGACCATCTTCAGCATGATCACTCCAGTCATAATCTCCTAACCCATCACATGACACCATAGCAGTAGTAGGATTTGGCTCTTCATCAGCAGACTTCTTGACATTCTCATTGTTCCTTTTTGGTGCTCTGCACTCTCTAGCAAAGTGTCCCTTCTTATGACAGTTGAAACATTCAGCCTTTGATTTGTCAAATCCCACATTCTTGTTCCTTCTAAAACTTCATCTCTTTACCAGTTCTTTTAAGAAACCTTCTTGCCCTCATAGTTAGCATTGCAAACTGCCATTGCATATCAATCTCTTCAACATCATCAGGATCAAGTTCATCCAGATCTTGAGGCATAACTGAAGTACTTGTAGTAAGTTCAGCCAAATAAGCACAAATGGCAGCATCACTGATGGTGTTGGGGTTGGTGGAGTCAGCAGCAGAGACATGTGAACCAGCACCAGGAACAAAAGTACCAGCAGCAGAGTGCTATTCTTGATGACTACCAGAATTCTTGTTGCTTGAGGAAACAAAAGCAAGATTGTTTGTGGTAGAAGATGAACTTGACAATCCTTTAACTTCAAATTCATACACTTTCAAGTTGTTATACAGATCATCCAACGTCATCTTCTCAAAATCTTCCTTGTGCCTCCAAATCACTGTATGAGTGTTCCATTCAGAAGATAGACTTCTCAGAAATTTTAGATTGATATCTTCTTGAGGTACTTCAATCTTCAAAAGAGCCATCTGACTGGTCAACTTATGAAGTCGATCATAAGTTCCCTCAATATTCTCAGAACTCAAAGCAGTAAAAGTTTCAAACTGGTGCTTCAGTAGATTCTTTCTTGATTTCTTAGTAGCTTCATTCCCACCAAAGCGAAGTTCAATAGCTTCCCACAAATCCTTAGCAGACTCAATATGGTTAAAGCTTAGTTGATAATCATTAGGTATTCCCATCATGAGAATACTGTGAGCCTTGACCTCCAATCTTCTCTGTGCTTTCTCTTCACTTGTCTTGAGAGTCAAGACTGATCCAGTAGCAGTCTTGGCTGGTTGACTGTCGCCATGTAGAACAACTTCCCAAAGTGAGTAATCAACCATTCTCATGTATTGTTGAATTCTCATCTTCTAGATCTCGTATTCTCCAGCCTTGAGCATGGGGACTCTTGATGCAGTAACCATGTGTGTAGAATCAGAATCCATTGCTTACTTTGATGATTAGCAGATCTTGTATTCAGTAATTCTTCTTGGTACCAGTTTCTAGATCACAAGCTCTGATACCACTTGTTGATCCCAGTTGAGCTTCACGATCTTATTAATTACTTTAGATAAACCTAAAGCAATTGGTATAGAAACTGATCTTGAGTTGTATATCAAATATTATGCGGAACTTAATATTTGATCTTAAGAAGAATTTAGCACAAAACAATTTCTCAAACAACACTTCAATATATTAATACGATTGCTCGATAGCAATAGGGTTACAAGAAACCTTGAAGTGTAAAACAATAATGATACGTATATCTAACCTAACCCTAGATCCTCCTTTTATAGCGTAAGGAGTCCTAGTCGGTTTACAAGACTTTCTATACAAGAAAAATATCTTTACGTATCTTTTCTATACTTATCCTTAACATACTATACATATCTAATAAGCAGCAGAGTAACTAGTCTAGCAGCAGAGTCTTCATGGGCTAGCAGCAGAGTTACACTTTGCTTATTCTTCCAAACCAGCAGAGTTACAAAACAGCAGAGTTTAAGTCTAATCAGCAGAGTCACTTAACTGATCAGCAGAGTTATACTTAGTGTATTTCTCAAACAGCAGCATCTTTAGACCCAACAGCTTAAGTTTGTACTGCGGGATAGTCGTTATTACTGGTGCGAAATAACAGCTTTTTGAAAATAGCCGTTGAAAGTCAGTTGAGGTTTTTACTGCTCAATTCCTTATTTTCAAGGTTTTCCTATTTGGATATTTTCACTTTTAATCTATTATATTAACCTTATCTTCAATCAAAAGTTATCTTTTGATTAAAGTCGGTCCAATAGAAACCCTAACAAAACTCGAATAATATCTCAATTCACTTTCTTCTTCTACTTTCTACCCTAAAATTACACTATTCACAGTAGTGAAATCATCTTTTACTGAAAAATAATGGCTACTTTATCCTTTGTTGACAAACACAACGTGATCGCTTTCTTGGAAAAAGCAGAGGATGATGCTACTTTTCATCAGATAGTGGACTTTTTAAATGGTACTCACATAAGGTATTCTTTACTCTTAAATCCCACTATCTATGTCTCCCACATCAAGCAGTTTTTGCAGACTGCCACTGTCAAAACATTTGAAAATGGTGACAAAGAGTTAAATGTTAAAGTGGATGGTAAATCTATCATTATTACTGAATCATCACACAGAAGGCATCTCCATCTGAATGATGACAATGGTATTAATGCTATGCCAAACTCTGAGATTTTTGAAAATTTATCCAGGATGGGGTACAAACACTCAATCACAAGCTTTGACTTTTCAAAAGAGTCATTTTGCCCCTCAATGGAGATTTTTGATTCATACCATCCTTCACTGTCTTAGTCCCAAGAAAACCTTATGGGAACAGTTCAGTAGCAATATTGCAACTGCTCTCATTTGTTTGGCTACTGACAGAACCTTCAATTTTTCAAAACTAATATTTTAAGGAATGGTTAAAAATGTTGATAGCAAGACAAATTTTTTATGTATCCCAGGTTCATCCAAACAATTTTGAACATGAGAAAACATCAACTTCTTCCACACAAAACTGTTTATACAACCCCAAAGCATACCCAAAAACTTTTTAGTAACATGAAAATGGCTTCAAGAGGGTATAGTGGGGAAGAAGTTCCACTTTTTGTTTCTATGCTACAACCACAGGGTGAAGGATCAACAAGCCCAGTTGACTCCCATCACACACCCAAAACATCAGAACATCATCTTCACAACCAGCTTCATCAACACATAGGACTATATCCAGACAGGACTCTGATGTACTTCAGAACAGAACTCCTACCCCTCCCAATGTAGCAGATGAGGCTGACTATGTCAGTATGGAAAGGGCTGCTTCTACTGTCTCAGGCTTAGAAGCTGGGCAGGATAAAAGTAACATACCTAAGACCAAATCCATTGCAACACCAGCAGTACTAAGTTCCTATGAACCCAATACTATTGGTGGAATCCCAAGCCAAATGGAAACTATGGGTGGCTCAGAAGCTCACCATATGGTGGACTATGAGTCTTTGCCCCATGATGCACCTCTCCCTGAAGGTAACACATCAGGAAGTGCTGAGGGTAGTCAGAAACTAAAAGAATTGACGGATTTATGTGCAAAATTGTCTGAGAAGGTGAACACCTTAGAAGCTGAGCTCAAAAGTCACAAGAAGGTTTTTGGAGTTGTCTACACTAAGTTGGTTTTAAAAGTGAAGAAATTGGAGAAAACAGTCAAGACACTTCAAAGGAAAAGATCAGCACAAGTGGTGGAAACAACTAGTTCATTTTCTTTATCAAGCTCATCAGATGATCAGGGTACAGATAAAGGTGAGGAATCTTCCAAACAGGGGAGGAAGATTGCCCAGATAGATCAAGATCCTAACATTTCTTTGGTTCAAGAAGAGTATGATACTCAGGGGAGGCAAACAGAACAGATGGATCAAGGTACTGGTGGCTTTACAGAAGGTACTGGTAGTGCATTTGAAGGTACTGCTAGTATTCTGGATCAAGGTACTGCTGGTTCACAAGGTACTGCTAGAGCAGTATATACAAGGAGACCAAAGATTTCAAGAGCAGACAAGGGTAAAGCAATAATGTCAGAAGAAGAACCATCTTCTCAGAAGTTATCCAATAAGGAACAAGCTCAGATTGCCCTAGATGAAGAACTAGCTCAGAAATTTCATGAAGAAGAGTTAGAAAGGGTAGCTGAAGAAGAAAGACTAGCTGAAGAAGAAAGATTGGCAGCATTCATGATTGAAAGAAAGTTTCAGACTGAAGAAGAAGAGAGAGCTGCTAAAATTTTTTCTGATAAGGAATTAGCTGCAAAACTTCAAGAAGAAGAAAGATATAAGTTCACCAGTGAAGAACAAGAATCAGCTCTTAATGACTTATTGCAGGAGATCAGAAACAAGCAAAGTAAAAAAGAAAGCTTATAAGAAAAAAATTCCTTCAAGGAGTGAACAATTAAGCTATATGAAGAATTTCTTGAAACATCGGGATTACTGGAAGGAAAGTTACTTTAAAGGAAGGTCTCATGAAGAAATTGAGAAGGCTTACATTGAAGCTTATACAAGAATTCAAAAGTCTTTAAGAGATGAAAGTGCAATAATTGATACTGAGTCCAGTAAAGGTGTGAAAAGAGGATCAGAGTTATTGGAATCTGAGGAATTCAAGAAGCAGAGAATAGAAGAAGAAAAGCATGATGAACCAGTTGAGGAAGAATCAGCTGAGAAAGAGCAGGAGTTATTAACTGATGAACAGGTATATGGAATGATGGTAGTAGTGCCAGAAACTCTTAATATTGATCCTATTGGAGTAAAACATCCCATCACTGATTGGGAGATTTATTCTGATGGAGCTATGAAAGGTTGGAAAATCATCAGAGTAGGAGATCAGACTGAAGTTTATAAGTTCTTTGAAGATATGATAAGAGCCTTTGACAGAGAAGATTTGGATAAGCTGTGGAGCTTAGTTCAAGAAAGGTTTAGATCTGCTGATCCTACAGATGACAAGGATAAAGAGTTATGGGTTGAGCTGAAAAGGTTATATGAACCAGATGTTACTGATACACTGTGGAGATTTCAAGCTCATGATTTGCCTACTACTTGGAGATTATTTGATTACTATGGTGTTCATCAGGTTGCTACAAAAGCAGGAGTACAAGTCTACATGCTAGTAGAGAAAGATTACCCACTGAGAGCAGGAATCTTATGGGTTATGATAGCTGCCAGACTTGAATTAGTTGAAGACTCAGAAATGGCTAGAGAGTTGATAAGAAAAATCTATCAGCAGTTAGAAGACACAAAGGTCAGAAGATAGTGTTTGGAAGAGTCCTCACATCCTCATTTAATTCAAAGAAACTTGATGATTTAGGGTAAATCACAAGTTTAGGGGAGTAACGTTGGGAATTAAATGTCTCAGAACTTAGTACTGCTGGGGAATTGTACTAACAGTACAAACTGTTAGTGTATAACTTAAGACTGCTGAAGAAACAACTAACAGTACAAACTGTCAAGTTACTACTGCTGGTTATGTTGAAGGTACTGCTGCATGGATAACTGCTTTGTACGATATTGTAGGAGATAAGTATGGAATAGATGTTTTGTATATCACAATTAGTTAGAAATATACGGTAGAATACTTATCTTGTAAATGACTCCTTAAGTCTATAAAAGGACATCCTAGGTTATACGTTTTGATATATCATTAAGTGTTTGTCGAGTACATTGTTAAGATTCAAGGTCATTGTAACCCTAGTGATAGCAAGATCACTCGTATTATTCTTATAATATTGAATCGTTTGGTGTTAAAGTTACTGTGTTCATTACTCATTCAAAGCATTACTGTTTCATTAAACAAACAAATTCTTCTAAGTGTGGTTGAGTAGATTCCGCATACTCAACTACATAATCCCAAAGTGTCTCAAACACTTTATAAAAGAGTAACATCCTAAGTGTTTTATAATCCTCTCAGTTTTTTTTATAAAAATTTTACGCTCTTTATAAGTTTTTTATACTTTTTTTATACATTTTTATACGTATAAAAACGTTTTTTTAAGAACATATAAAAACGTATATGTTTTTTATATGTTCCAAAAAAACTTTTTGTACGTATAAAAATTTTAGAACATAAATGCATTCTTATATTTTTTTTAGAACACATATACTTTTTTTATACGTTTAGAACGTACATAAAAACGTATAAAAATTTTTACGTTTTTCGTACGTTTTTAGAACATATATACTTTTTTCTAAAAACGTATAAAAAATTTTAGAACATATATACGTACCGACGAAAAAAATTGAACATGTGCCAAAAAAGTGTTTTTTTTTTCCAAAAACAAAAAATTTCGAAAAAAAGTCACATGACGAAAAAAAAATCGTATAAAAAACGGACGAAGAAAAAAATTTTCAAAAAAAAAATTCGAAAAAAAATTTAAATTATAACGGCCGTTAGTTTAAAGGATGGGCGCTGCAACGATCGTTAGCCAAAAGGGCTAACGTGTAAGTGCTAACGGAACTCACTTAACGCCGGTTAACATGGGGGACCAAAAGTGCATGAAACAGTGCCAAATCCGGACCATCTTTGCACTTAATGAATCACAGAGACGAAACGTGCAATTTGGCCAAACCACAAGCACGATTTTTGCAATTTACTCTATTTTGTATTTTCGCCACCATGTATGGTAATGACTAGTATATTCAACGGTCATAATTATACACAAACTTTTTGAATGCTCAAGGTACACAATTCAACAACGCACTTTTTATTTTTGATTAAAAGCCCAAAGTTATACTAATCTATTGTAGTTGCGTAATTGTTTTATAATTTATAATTTCCAATGTCAGATGTCACAATAATGGACATGATGAAAGCTATAGATACTTACTACTTCATAATGTTAGACATAAATTAAAGGGTTTAATATGATATCGCTTACTTTCTCATGTTTTATGTGAGGGTAAAAAAATCTCTAGACTAATCAATATTGTCATCAAACTCATCATATTCATATCAGCGTTACATTATTATTCAACAAATTACTAAACTCATCACTTTTTACTCTCTATGATCATCACCTAACTCACCACCAACCCAAAAAGGATAAAAGTCAATGATGCTCTATGTACTATCTAAAATGATTCATTATTAATAACCGACTAATAAAAAAACCATTATGAACAAAGAAACTTGCTAGAATTTTTCACGTTTCATCCTTGTGTTTGATCAAACGTTGCAACATCCATCCTTTTTATGTTTTCATACGTTTTTATACGTTTTCATCCGTTTCATACATTTTCGTCCGTTTTTCTAACATTTTTATCCGTTTTTGTACGTTTTTTACGTTTTTATCTGTTTTCTTACGTTTTTATACGTTTTCGTCTGTTTTTATCCGTTTTCGTTCCTTTTTATAGGTTGTTTTCCGTTTTTATACGTTTTCGTCCATTTTTTTATACATTTGCTTACATATAAAAATGGATAAAAACGTATAAAAACGGACAAAAACGTATAAAATTGTAAGAAAATGTATGAAAACGTAAGAAAACGGGCGAAAATGTATAAAAAAGGACGAAAACGTATAAAAACGGACGAAAACGTATAAAAACAGACGAAAACAGATAAAAGTGGATGAAAACGGATAAAATGGACGAAAACGTATAAAAACGGATAAAGACATAAGTAAAACGGACGAAAACGTATAAAACGGATGAAAACGTATAAAAACAGACGAAAACGGTGAAAAACGTAAGAAAAACGGACGAAAACTTATAAAACGGATGAAAACATATAAAAAATGACGAAAACAGATAAAAGCGTATGAAAACATAAGAAGGATGGATGGTGCAACGTTTAATCAACCACATGGACGAAACGTGCAAGATTCTAACTGGTTTCTTAGTTCATAATGGTTTTTTGTTAGTTGGTTATTCACAATGAATCTTTATAGATAGTACATAGAGTATCATTGACTTTTATCCACCCAAAAATATAAAAATGCACACTTTATACAAACGTACCCCATAATATACCACACACACTCACAAACAAAAAAAGTAATAATAATAAACACCCACACTTTTTTTGGTTTGCGTTCGGTGGTGCATACCACAAAAAGGAGCCAAAATGCCACCACCATGGGTGGTGGCGGGTACTCTCTATGGGTAACTCCACGTTATGGGTGAGGTGGAGGTGGTGCACCACCCACCATAAAAACCAGCTTAAGCATGTAAATTTCTAAAAGAAACACCTACATTGTTACATGCTAGCAGGTTATCCGCGCGTTGCGGCGACGGGTACCCTGTCATTAAAATATAGGCACTAACAAAATGACAATGAGAAAAAAAAGAAGAAAATGATCCCGGTCCGGCCCAGTTTACCAGTTCCAATGGTCCTTTCAGATGCGTTTTCGGATGGCTTTTATAGGCTAGCCGAATCGGTGGCGATTCCGGTTATCGGTTGAACCCGCTGGTCTGGTCCGGTTGCATATAAATAGTATGAAGCTTTGAATGCTTTATTACTTTGTACAATATGTATAATAACATGCATTTTCATTTAAAGGTGTTTTAAAATTTACATTTATTAAAAGAGTTGAAAAGTGGAAATTATGGTTATAGATGTTTTTTAATATTAAATTACACAAAGTCGTAACGAATGCTATAATAGCTATACTTATTAAAATTTACATTTATTTATGATTGATATATTGCAAGCTATTGATTTTATAGCAAAACCAAAACAATTACATAGTAAATACGTGTATTGTCTAATTTTTTAAGACTTTTATTTTGAAAAAATCTCAAATACTTTATAATGTAGCAAAGATTTTGTTCCGAGTAATCAAACACAAAAGTTCACTAACTTAACAAATTAAGCTAATCAAGAAAACCAGAGTCTCATTTTCAGTCTGATAGAATATATAATAATGATGATACATAGAATATATTAATTTATATTATAAAATAAAAAAATTAGTACAATATTTTTTTATTAATATAAGTCGAAATGAATAATTGGCAACCATTAGCCGCCCTATTTGATCACGTTGTCATCCTACCTGCTCACACTATCTTTGAATCATTATTATACATTTATTCCACCCAAAACTTATGTTTTTTTCTAGTAACTAATCACAAAGATAAAGATATTTCAAGTCAAACCATCGCCACCTTCCTACAAGCAACAACCTTTGTCTTCTTATTTGTTACAAAACAACTTATTTAAACAAACCTCTTCAAACACGCACAAATATTCTAAAAATGCTTTAAAAACCTAGACAATCTTTTTTCACATAAACGTACTCAAACAATCTTTATTTATATCAAATCTGACTCGAGACCGGACCAACATTTAGGTCAAGGTGGTCGAAAAGCCTCATTAGAATTAGAATCTCTTCTTATTCAATTCATCTTCTTATATCGATCCAACCCAACTGACCATTTAAGGTCAGGATTTCAAAAAACCTCGATCACTGAAGTTCTCAAGCTTTTGGTCGATATAAAACACGAAAGAAATGAATATATATGGGAAAAATGCCAGCTTTATTATGTTCTTGGCGATCTTGATGGGATTTTGTTGGAAAATAGAGGGTGCAAGTGTGACATGTGAACCTCAATATGGCTTCTTACCATGCACAAGTGACCTTTGGGGACATCTTTTCTTGATCGTGGTTTATCAATACTTGATGTCTATAGGACAAAGCTATATCTCGAATGGTTCGGATAAATTCTTCGAACTTATCGGACCGGGCATATTTGGTGCTAGTTTGTTTCACATTCTTGCAAACTTTCCTATGCTTTTCCTTATCCTTCGTAAGCTTCATTTCTTCCCATTTTAAGCTTTCTTAGCTTGTTCTTAAACTTGTCTGTTATAAAATATTTAAATTCTGTATATGTATATATGGTATCATGATAGAAAATTTCAAGGAATCATATGGGAACATGAATCGTAACACGCTTTTTGTCCACTTGTGATGATTATTATATTCATTTTTATAATAATTACCTACGAGTGATGTGTTTTGGCTTAGGCTTCTGTTTTATATATTTTTATGTTCAAAAAATAATAATAATAATAATAATAGTAAAATAAAAAAAGATTCTTGAGTTTATTTGGAGGTAGGAACATTTAGATTTAGCTATGTGATGCATTTAGCTAGAGTGAAAGATTACATAGTTTTTACTGTTCAAAATATAAATAATTATATAGTTTTCGGGTAAATGCTTAGAGTACGGCAATGTATCAAATTCAAACCATGCAAAATCATAATTACAGGGGTGAGCTTTTGGGCCGACGACCCGAACCGAACCGACACCCCGACCGATTCGAACCGAAACCGACCCGACCAAATGAAACTCGGTTTTGTATCGGGTTGCACTTTTCCGGACATGTCGGGTCAGTTCGGTTAGAAGCCCGACAAAACCGACTAAAAACCGAGAAAACCGACAAACCCGACCAACCCGAACCGACCGAAACCGACCCGAGTATGTTTCGGTTCGGTCTCGGTATAGGATTTTAGCGAGTTTCGGTTTCGGGTTTAGTCGGGTCGGGTTTTACCCGATGCTCACCCCTATATGTGAGGGTTTAGCACATTTTAATTCAAAGTTTTACATGCACAACGATTAACAATTAGAGGATACATATATGTATTTAAAATGAATAGGTTTTAATTTTATACCATGACCAAGTCAAAGTAAGTTTTGGCGTGCTGTGAACAAAGGTCGTCTAATGTAACTTCACGATTTTAATTTATTTTGGGTGCTTTATAAGTTATAACAACTTGAGCCACTTGTCAACTAGCTAGGTTATTTACTTGAAATGTCTATCTTATACACGCACCAGGACGGATCATGGGGCTTTGTGGTCCACTGGGTGAAGCTTATTAAGTTAAGCGAGTCTAGGTGAGAGTAGTACCGAGTTGGGTGACCAACCGGGAAGTCCTCACATGGGGACCTTAAGCTCTAATGATATCAACCAGCTACCTTTGAAGCCGGGCCCAACCATGTGATGTCTTGACCAAATGATGGACGCGAGTTCGATTCCGTTCCGCAAGCATGGTTGGGTATTGGGTGGAGGTATTTCACAGGCATCAAACCTTTGCTGGGTAGGGTTGATGGGTACCATTATGGTACACAGGGTTGAGGTGTCCCTGCCAATCTACATCTTTTGACCAAATACACGCACCAGGACGGAACTATGACGTCCAGCGGTGTCACAGGACCCCGATAAAATTTTACTTTGTAGTGCTAATTTTTGTAAAAGACATTGAATTTTCTAACATGCACTCGGTCCCGATGAATTGTGTTTCTAGTTTTATCTTAGTTAGTTCATCAATAAATGAAAAGTGAACTTATTTTTCACTAAACTTAATTATTTTAACATTGAAAATCGTACAATTTTTGTTAATTTTATTCTTATACTACAGTTAAAAGAAATTGTGCACCCGGTCGCTCTGGTTTCGTCCCTGATACGCACATATATTATATCTTAAAATAAACATCTTTTTCTTTCTTTTGTCAAAATAATATGAATCATTTGTTATTTTTAAAAAGAAAAAAATGAATGACTTAAAACTAATATAATAAATGAACTGAAACCAATAAATATATAACAAAAATTAACAAAGATGAACAAACTAATAATATGTTTGGTAATATTTTGCAGAACTCGGATTATCAAATGATGAGCAGGGTGCCTCTTTTAGTGCTGCAATGGGAATGAGTGTGTTAGCAGGATCAGCCGTAATGAGCCTAACGCTCATTTGGCCCTCGGTCATTGCTTTTGGAAGTTATGATCTTGCGGATGATGATGATAGCCTCGACTTAGCACAACTCTTTGGAGAAGAGCCTCCATTCTTACAGAAACTAACAGGTACTCGTTTGAGATCATATGCAATCAATATATGTTGTTGGCGTTAATGAGCTTGTAGCGAGTTACTTGTGTTACTATTAGTTTACCGGACATGTGTTTTAAATTCTTTGAATTTGTTTTGTTTTCAGCATATGGTGTTACAACTGATAGTGAAACAAGATACACTGCACGAATCATGCTTGTGTCATTGATTCCCTTTGTCATTCTTCAACTCCCGCAAATCATCAACTCAACCTCAGTAACCCGAGTGATAGTTTTAGTCACTCTCATCATCACGCTGTCTTTATTCTTAACGTACATTGTGTATCAGGTTAGCCTTTTATATAATATAATTTTTTTATACAACTTCATTAAACTTCCTATTTCAGTGAAAATAATTATTTTTATCGATTTACATGTAGATCTTCCAACCAATGATTCAAAATAGAAGATTCGATTACTTGAGACAAAAATTTGTCAAGAACAAATTACTGAAACTACTCTCTACAAATGGAAAAGCAAACGTGAAGCTTATTAAAGAGTTAGTACCTTCTTTAAAGTTTTCTCTTCGTTTATTAATTAATGCAACAAAATCCTAACAATTGAGCATAATACTGATGTGCGTGCAGCCTTTACGCCGGACTTGACAAAAATCATGATGGTAAAGTGACCAGTGCTGAGTTGAAAACTTTACTTGTAGGTATACAACTCCAAGCAGATGGTCAAATTAGCGATGATCTTGTAGAAAGAATCATGGATCAACTTGATACCTCAGGCGATGAAGGTATACAAGAGGACGAGTTTATTAGAATTCTAACAAAGTGGCTCCAAGATGCAAGAAAATCACTCTCTAAGAATGATTACAATCCTCTTATTTTCTTCACCAAATCTCAAGAGGTAACTTTATATTTGTTGAAACATAAATAACTTTTTGCTTTTGTTATTGGACACAAGCATATATTGTGTAAAGTGTTCTAAAATGCCATTTTCCTAGGTATCAAGTTATGAATAAGTAAATTACGAGTACCAAATTGACCATTTCTTTATGTGTTTAATCATACAGGTTACAGACGAAGAACAACAAGAGGCTTTGATACCTAAAAAAACAACCGCTAGTGCTCAAGCTTCAATTTGGGATTACATGGAGGCTTTAGCTTTGGTACTTGTAGGAACTGCAATGACGGCTCTTGTTGCGCTTCCACTCATAATGAATGTTTCAAGTTTTGCTACTCAAGCAAATGTCCCTTCCTTCCTTATCCCGTACTTCATAATTCCATGTGCCATAAACATACCACGTCTCTTATCAACAATTGCTTCAGCAAGCCAAAAGACTCAACGTGCTGCATCTTTAACACTTTCTCAGGTATTATCTTCTCTCCATATATCCACTTTTTAACGATTCTTATAAGTTTTGTTCAATCTTACAAATGACTAGTGTTGACAGCTAATTATAAATAATATTTTTACTATTTTCACAGATCTATTCAGGAGTGTTCATGAGCAATTTGAGTAGCTTGTCAACATTCTTGTTAACGGTATATATACGAAACTTGGCATGGGATGTATCGGCTGAAGTTCTAGTTGTGTTGCTTATTTGTGGAGTCATGGGAGTGTTCACAAGTACGAGGACTGTTTTCCCTCTTTGGACCGGCTACGTAGGATATCTGTTGTACCCTCTATCACTACTCATGTTGTATCTACTCACCGCAGTTTGGAGTTGGTCATAGGCTAGTTCGATTATATATCTTCTATTCGACCTTTTTCATTCTATTTCATTGTATTTAAAGAGCTTTCTAGCTAGTAATTTGCAACAGATTGTTTAGTATGTTAAAAAACTGATTATTTATGCTACCATGTTATATGTCAATTTATGTATGGATGTTTATCACGTTGAATTGGTTTAAAAGCATGTTAAATCAACTCTACATCACATTTTGACGTTTTATTTGTTTTTGTTCTCTCTGTGGATATCGAGAGGCCCATATACTTAGCCCGTTTTGAGGTGGTCCAGAATAAGTTATTATGACCATGACAATCAGTCAATCACACATTTGGCATTTACTTCATCACCAAAAACATCTTGACCAATAAATTTGAGTGGACTATTAGGCATTAGCAATTAAAAAAAGAAAAAAAAAATGAAAAAGAAAAACAAACCAACAAATTAATCCAAATTTTCATTGTCAAAATATTACGCAACCATGAAACGCGGTACATTGTTCCAAATGTACCTACGTTGCCTCACTCGATATTTAAGGAAGTCATATTTGAATAATCATCACAAAATGACCTAGTGGTATGATTTTTTGTTTTATAACAAGAGATCAAATGTTCAAATCTCGTTAATTGTGTACATTTGGGATGGCCATGAAAGGGTCGGGAACAGTCCCATAATTTAACCCAGTAAGACCGCGCACATTTGAGTCAAAAATACTGGCTCTTCTCGAGTAACCTGAACAGGTAAAATCACATCTGTTTATATTGAATTAATTTGAATGACAGCTACTCGTTTGTAATCCATCATGACAAGTTATCATAGAAATCTCTCTTTAAATTAGCTTAAAATATTTCTCATATAATAATCATTCATTTCAGGCTGGTTTATTGGCTCATAGTCGACTTTTTGTCAAGCAAATTCATAGTTTTTATAACCAATTTGGCTGTATTTTCACTTAACCTAAACACTTTTATTAAAATTTGCTGAACATTCACAAACTTTTGTTTGATTTTGTCAAGCCAATGGGAAATATAAAATGTGGTTGACAATAGCCAATCATGTAGATTCATTGACCCTAAAAGCCTGGATATACCAAAAGAACCACTAGTCCTCGTGTGTTTTTTTTATTATTTTGACAATGATAGTTTTTAGTGGTACTTTATACAAGTGCTTCGGTTATTAGATAGCAATAAACTTTTCATGATATATCGATTTGACACGTGAATTTTAAAAAGTTGTGTAAATTTAACGAACTTTCAAAAAGTGTTACAATTTGCATATTTCGATGACGTGTCATACCTAAAAATATGAAATGTGACACCATTTATAACGTTACACGTTATCAAAATGTGCATATTGTACCTTGAATATGAGTGGGAACCACCTCGGTGTGGTGCATGTTTGCTTTATGGTCATTTCAATGATGACTGTCCTAAATCCACTCCTAAACGTGTGGTTAATGGAATGGGTAATAAAGGCAAATCTCCGGTTTCGGGAGCTACTAAGGAGGTGTCGAATGATGGGTTTACTACTGTCAAGCGAAATGGTCCCATTTATAAGCGGGTTTTTGGGGTTTGTAAGACCAAGAAAGTGGAGTATCGTCCGGTTGCTCCTAAGAATACAAATGCTTCTCCTCCTAAAGACTCTAATAAGGAGGCATCTACATCTAAACAACCAAGTAAGGATGCTGAAGTGGTTAAAACGTCTAATGCGTTTGATGCTCTTGGTAATTTGGATGAGGATCCTATTGTTAGTACACATTCGGATTTTGATAATGGATTTGGGAACATGGATAAATAGGCAAGTGCTACTATTGATTCATTTGGCAATCCAGGTACTACACCTATTGTTGAAAAGATTAATAAGCTTGAAAGTCAATTAATTGAGGGGAAGCTTGTATTTCTGGGTGATGATGGGAAGCCGCTTCCTATTCAAAAGGCTAATGTGGAAAACTATGCAAGCATCCCAAGTTCGTCCAATGCGTCTCCTCCTTGTATTTCGAAGAGCACTCCTAACATGATTGAAGAAGAAAGAAAGGTAGGCAATCCATTTTCTAAGGTTGGTGATCTAGTTACTCGGATAGTGATGATGATGAAGTCTTTGATAACTTCAATTAAACTTCTAATTTTATGGCTTTTGATGGTTCTAAAGGTGGTACTGGAGTGGGCATAAGGAGCTTATTGGAGTAATGGAAGGAAGATAACCATGGCCAAAACCCTTATGATGATGATGATGAGTTTAAAGATTGTGGTCTGACCGATGCTCAATTGAAGTTTGCTAATGCTTATGACATTAGTCTCCGTGGTCAGATTAGATAGGTTGTTTTTATCTTGTTTTGCATAAGTATGGCATGTCATTTCTTATGCTTGGTTAGGTCTTAAGTACTGTAGGCGTTTTTGGTTTGTCGTTTTTCGGTTGAGGTGTGGGATTCAACCACATCCGTTTTACTTAATTATTTTTTTGGAGTAATAATATTTTACCGGGGGTAACTCTTTTACCCAAAATGTGTATATTGGAACACTTTATAAAAATTCGTTACATTTATACAACTTTTTCAGAGTTCACATACCTAAACAAGACAATATAAAAAGTTTGAACCATATATAAAAATGATACATATCTAAAGGTTAATTTTATTCATTATTTTATATACAATCTACTCTACTTTTATTTGTTAAATTCTTCATGTTAAGGTCGGTATTTGTTAACAGTGTTTGTTTTCTTTCTGATTAAGAGGCATAAAGCTCTTATTTAACTTGATAGGAAGAGAATGTTTTAACACCTCCTCATGTATCTTTTTTTTTCTTTTGTTAAGATTTTATTTTTAGGTATTTTTTTTTTGCTCCTGATTTGTCTTTCGTATTAAAGTATTTAGTTTAAATAGAATCACCATATATTTTTTGTTGGATAAAAAATGTAAAAGATGATAGTAACTATGTGACAAATCATATTTTGTTCAAATTGAAAGGTTCGGCTTACTTGACTTATATAACTCAAGTCTAACATGATTGATTTAGTTAATCATTTTGAAAATTTCAATCTAAACTCCAATACGTTTATTTTTGTTAAATAAACATGAGATTGATTTTTTTTTCAAATATTTTTAAATTTTAATTGACAATATTTTAAATTTTATTTTTTATATTTAATAAAGTTTAATTCTCATGTGAGTGAAATCATTTTATATTTAAATTGTAAAAACTCATAGTTTTTCACATTCAGACCTTTTTAATAAAACAAACAGTTTTGTTTAAGTTAATTTTCCATCCATTTATTCAGATTAAGATGAGATTAGATTCAGACTTTTCAACCACATATCTAGATTTAAATGTGCGAATCAGATCCATACTATGAGCCTCTTAATGAATAAACAACACCTAAAAAGCTAAAAGTAGTTTGTGCAATAATTATTTCTATTATTATCATTGAATTATAATTCAAGTTTATGTAGTTAACATCCATTTACTATAAACGTGGAAAAACTGAAGAAATGCTTCATTGCTCTAGTATTATGTTAAAATCATTGGGTTTTTCCTAATTTGTGCGGCACAAGGTTAGAAGTGTAAATGAAGCATTACTTAATATTCATATAAAACATGGGTAATTTTGGTACATCATAAATTTAGAAAATTATTAATATCAACGAATATGAGAATATGATAATTTGAGTTCATTTAACGCCTCTTAACCTCTACCATCGTAGCACAAGTTAGAAATTCCCAAAATCATTTGTTCATACTAATATCAATGCGCAACAATCCTTGAACAGTTATTTACAACTTAGCCTTTAAATTTATTTTATCTTTTATTTTATAGTTAAACATATGTAAATGTAAGTTTTTTATTTAATCTTAATAACCAAAATTTTACTTTGTAGAATTTATCATTTTCAACTTTATACTTTGTATTTTATTGTTGTGGTTGAGATCATATCTTTGTTTTACCTAAAATCATGAGTTCAATTTACATTTTTGATGTTTATAATTTATTTCAGCTTTACATTTTTGCTCCATTACTTTTACACAATATAAACTTTAACTCATCCCCTGTATCTTCATTATACTATTTGATTGGATATGCATCTGCATATATTAGGAAACACTATCATGGTACTCGCGCAAAGCAGCTGGTCAAGAGGTGATATTTAACAAGTTTTTGATTTTACTTCTTTTTTGACGAACGACGTTTTTCTATAATGGATGATAGTTTCTAGTGATTGTGGGCATATTGTGTGAGATTATGAAAAGTTAATATGTCATATTATTATATGCAAATTTGAAAAGTTATTACTTTCAACTATAAACATATTAAATTCATTATAATAGTTATATTTTATTATTGTTACATCCAACTAATTATAAGTCTCGTGCACGCACGAGGTTCAGACTATAAGTACACTAATAAAGTTTATTATATTTAAAATGAATTTGTTTGGTGTGCTTCCATTTTAAAAGTTATAATCCCATGCATTTACAGATATTTTGCATTACAATTAAATTATTAATCGTTATCTATATTCTAGTTTTTAATCCTTGTACACACGGCTTATTAAACGCGGATTAGGTTCGAACAACGACTATAATTAATAATAATATATCATCTATATTTGCTCGGATTTGAAAATATGATCAATATTGTTTAATAATAATCTTATTGTTTAAGTAGTTTAATTTGATATTTTAACATTATTTAATAACATGTACTCGATAACATGTAGGCGTACATTGATGGTATTTGAAGTGTTATGCTCAATTTAAGAATAATAATTGTTATTAGACAAAAATACACCGTTGGTCCCTAACTTTCCCAAAAGCATCGCCTGGGCCCCAAACTTGGGATTTTAGTCGCCGTGAGTCCAAAACTTGGGTTTTTGAGGCCGATTACGTCCCTTTGACCGTAATGCTCAGTCAACTTCTGTTATTTTCCCCCATGTACCTTGCACATGAGGGCAAAATGGTCATTTCATCGTTTTGGTTAATTATTATGGTGGTACAACCCTAGGGACGAACGGTGTATTAAATCAAAAAGTTAAACCATCACTACCACCACCATCTCTTTAGGGGTGTGATTCGGGTTGACCCGGTCGGGTTCGGGTCAACTCGGGTCGGGTCAACTCGGGTCAAGGCCCCTAAAAAAATACCCGAACCCGACCCTGTTTGAACTCGGGTCAACTCGGGTCGGGTCAATTCGGGTCTCGGGTCAACTCGGGTCGGGTCAATTCGGGTCGGGTCAACTCGGGTTTGGGGTCAACCCGAGTTTTTACCTTGTAATTTGTTAGTTTTCTCGGGTCAATCTGTAACACCCCCAAATTTGGTTTGTGGCAGCGGAAAAGTAATTTGGGTGTTACGGTGAGGATCGAAGTTTAAATCTCAGAAAAACGGTCCAGAATATGCATTTTGAAAGCTATATGTCATTCAAAGAATATTATTGATGCAAAAATGATTTAATTGATGTGAAATTCCCATAAGAAAATGTGATAATTTAGGAGGAATGACATATTTGATTTTACACCTTTTAAGTTATCAGAGTAAAAGATGCCCACTCCGTGTCTTGTCCTGCTCCGTTATTTACCTGAGATAAACATGCTTAAAACGTCAACACAATGGTTGGTGAGTTCGCGGAGTTTATAGAAAATAACTTTCTTCGAAAGGTGTATAGTATTTGTCGAAATAAATAGTAATCCTTCATGAAATAGTTAATAAGTTGTGTTGTATAAAATCCCCAAGTAAGTCATGTATGATATTCAAAATCATAAGTTTCAAGTTATAGATGAATATGAGCTACGTGGATATATGCTCGACGTGAAGTATCGGTCAACTTTTTAAAGTAACGATATACTAAGCATTTTGGCTATCTCTAATAGAATTCACAATTTAATCACATATAGTCAAAGTTCAAGTACGAGATTCATAATTATATCATATAGTGAAATAATAGTCTAAAGTCTGAAGTTTATCAGTGAAAAGTGATGGTCTTCTAAATACAGCTGTATCCTAGGATATATATGAAACATTCATATATTCATAAAGTTATATTGCCCTAAGCCTCATGACACGCAAAACGTTAACAGAGTACCGGTAAACGGAGTGTCCCACCAGGGTCTCTGATGGGTTTTTATGGCCCTCGAGTTAATAGGTACTTGCCAATTCCTATTTTTCTCAAATATAGTGCATCGCGACTAAATACGACTAACCAAATAGGCATTCCGTCACAGTATTTAGTGGGATAGGTCGTCAGCCTCTAACAGGTTTCGAAGCTGTTCACTATATTCGCGCTCACCGCAGTGATTAATGGCTCATGATAAAGGGACTTTTGGCAATAATTTGTGCTTAGGCAATATAGGTAAATCATGCGTAATTTTAGTATTGGCAATTATTTATAGTGAGATGTAGAAATATCATATTAAAGTAGCAGTACATTCATTTGACACATGAATGCGTACAATGAGTTTAGTATCATGTTACATCAAGTAGTTCAGAGATGTTATGTTTCAAGTTCCGCGTTTAAGCTAAACAGATAATTTGCACATATAATGAGCATGTATTCCTTTTAAGTATGATTCAAGTAGATAAAGCATAGTTGATAATTTCGAGTAAGTCATAAGAGATTTCAAGTAGTATTAAACAGTTAAAGCATGTATCTCCCCCAAAAGAATTATTAAAAACAAGTGTGAAAAGTAGGGGCCACGACTCACGATAAATCATAAGAGTTTTCATAGTACTTATAGAAGTATAAACGTCAAGCAAATCATATATTTGATAATGAGTAAAACATTTACAAGCATGTATCTCCCCCAAAAGAGTTATTAAAAGCAAGTATTAAAAGAGGGGGCCACGACTCACGATAAATCATAAGAGTTTTCATAGTACTTATAGAAGTATAAACGTCAAGCAAATCATATATTTGATAATGAGTAAAACATTTACAAGCATGTATCTCCCCCAAAAGAGTTATTAAAAGCAAGTATTAAAAGAGGGGGCCACGACTCACCTTAGCCACAGCAAGCAAAGATCATACTGACATGACTGGCATCTAGAGCATATTACAACAGTCTCATATAGCAACGATGGTACACACCTAATACGTATACGGTTATCTCAAAACATGTCTAGCACAATAATAAAGTATATAAAAGATAAAGTGTTATAGTTTTCGTGGATTACTCAGTTTTCCAAAACTTATCAAGAGCTTAGTTTAAATGTTTCATGTAGTGTGGTAAGATAACCTAGACTCGACTTACAACTCACGCCAAAAAGAATAGACATTAACTAACTCAAGAGAACTCAAACCAAGGAAAACAACTTAGGAGCTAAAACAATTAAACACCTCAAATCAAATAACTATTTTGTACGTTTCAGCATTTACCCCGATATCCCCAAATAACTTGTATACAAGTATGCTTAACTAACAATCTAGCTTTTTCTCGAGTCGTCGATAACTCAAGTATTACAATATTAAATAAGTTTATGTCTCGTTATTATTCTCGTACATATTAGTTTAGGTTTTATTGAAGATTTGGTGTCCGGTCTGAGTTTAATATTTTATACCGTTTCAAGTCTCGAATTGTCCAATGAGTCCAATATCTAATATCATAAGTCCGATAACTGTCCACATTTGTCTGAACGTCCATGCGTAATAATCATATTCCGTATTCAAATTCCATGCACATTTCCAAGTACTCGAAACGTACCAATCGTCACAAGAGTCCAACCCGAATATGTTAAACTTCATTTAAAAGCAATAATAATATTTTTAACCACAATATTAATTTAGAATTAGGATGGGCTTCGGCCCCTGATTAGACTCGACGTACCCAAATTTATATTTGGGCTTAGCCCATTTGAAGAATGCGCCCCTATGGGTTGTCCAACTACAAACCAATTCTAACCCCAAATCTGTATAACACAAACTTTAGAATACCATTTAAAATGAAACTAAAACGCATCCTAATGTTTTGACTGTTAAGGACACAACGCAAACCAACCAATTCAAAGGCATGACTCGATCCAATATTACGACAAGCAATAACAAAAATTCTCGAACCAAAGTTACCATGCCGAGACCATACGGTCTCGGTTTAAATCTATATATATCGACTAAGATTACTAGACTCTCCCATGATTTTTGTTCCAACGTAGACAATCCATCTCTAAATGAAATCAAACCAAAAGTATAAAAATGCAAACGCACCCTACGCGGGTTGTTATACCAAGTGTCGACTCAAGCATATCCGAAGGCACAACTAAAAATATATATCGAGTTTAAACCCACCAAACGGTCCATTGTGAAATTTTCAAAACTTACCGAGATCACTTGATCTCGGTTTGGTTTTACTCGTTCGAACCAGTGCACACCAAACACCCTATGAGGGTTGTTTAACTGAGACACGCCCGAGATAAGACCACCCTTGTGGTCTCTCGTTAAATCCGAGCACACCACCCAAACGACTACACTAGTCGAGTTTAATTCCTACTGAAATGCAAACACTACCAATATAGAACCAAAAATCAAAATATTACTCAAACCAAATACAAACCACAACTAAATCCGGGTCAACCCGACTCAACACAAACACCCATTTTCAGGTTACCACCACACGAATAAGTTTCCAAAACAAGTTTATATCCGGTTCTTATATTCAGTTTTTAACCACCAAATTTGATAGTATCGAGTTATGATAAACTTTGTCTTCCACGAAAACAATAATAATAATATTCGGTAATAATAATAAAAATATAACGACGGGGTTCTTGGTTTTACCATGACGAGGAAGAGGACGAGAGGAGGCGGCGGAGATGGTGGCTGTGAGGACAGCCATGGCGGCGGTGCTGGCTGTGGGGGTAACTCGAACCCAAAACAACTTCTGAGCAAAACTTCGATTTATACCACCTTCAACAAAAACGGAAAGAGCGTGGTAGCAGTGAGGTGGTGGTGCTGCTTCGTTGATGGCAGAGGAGGGGGAATGGTGGCGCGTGATGCACGGGGAAATGATGAGGAAGACACAAGGATTATTTTGGTGGTGATGGTGAGAGGAGGTAGCCGGCGGTGAAGCGTCGGTGACTGGTTTTTGTGGCCGGAAATGGGAGAGGAAGAGAGTGAGATGAGAGAGAGTTGTGAGAGAGATGTAGTTAGATTTACAAATGTGTGGAAATAAGCGTTTATAAAAGGAAGGTGAGGATACGTGTGTGGATTAGATGAAGCCATGAAGCCATATGTTATGAACCTTACAAGTGTAATTCAGTAACTGTTCTCTTAGAGTATTTTACCGACAGAAATATCATATAAAGTTTATCCAAAATATCATAGAGGGTAATTGTTGTTGGATTGTATAGATATTCACATGTTTGTATTAATATAAGTTGCAAGTAGGTAGGAAGTATAATAATTAGTGTAAATGGTGATTTTTGTGAACCACTAACTTTTAGGTAATAGTTATGTTTCGTAAAGCACGTCGAGTACTAGTGTTGTTATTTGGTAATTGTTGTGATGTCATGGCATGGTGAAAATAATATATCAAGAAAAAGTTTGAATTTCCCCGTAAAAATGGGTGTTGTTAAATGATAACTCGAGATTATTATTAATTGATGAAGATTATCATAGCGGATTTTCGTGGGATCTTACAGTATCTACCCCTCAATTTTGAACTTCGTCCCGAAGTTCAGTCCGTGATAGGTGTTGAGAATATGTGGGGTTCTGAGGTGAGAGTTTATGGAAGATGTTGTTGAGAAATTTCTTGTTTGACTAACAAAAGCGAGATTTCATCTAAATTTATTAGTACTAGACTAAATAAATTCGAATGTTTGGTTGATAATTTAATTTATGGGTTACGAGTAGTGAAAGTAACAGCCGAGAGTAGGAAGTATTTAGCACTTAATGTTTAGTGTTCTAACGGTTGAGACTAGGGGATTTTTAGTGGTAGTGATTTAAAATTTAATGATCGTGAATAGTAAAATAATGGGTGTTTTCTCCACTTAAATTCCCTATTTAACTCTATCCACTCTTTTTCCTTTTTCACCTTTCCGCTTCATCCCTTTCATTTATCTTCATCTCCTCCGAAAGATTTCACCATGCCGTCGATCGTCACCATTGCAGCTACCGTATACATTGTCCTTGTCGCCATGTATCTGGCCTTCTTCCCCGATGAAAACTCCGATTACTATGTCGCATCCTTGGTGTTCATTGTTCCTCTCACGGTTTTTGCGATTAATGTGGACAAGATTTTGGGGTGAGGATCTCGGCTAGTGTAGTTAAAATGTAGTTTTGTTGTTTGTTAATGTAACCTTTAATGATTGTGAAATAAAATCTCGTTTATGTTTAGTTATAATTCTCGGCATAACTTTTAATGTTTTGTTATGTTTATGACGCAGAGTAATCAAGGTGCTTCATCCTATGGTGGCTCTTGCTATCGTTGGGTTGGTGGGGGTTGTCGTTTCTATGGTGGGTCAACCGATTGAAGATTGTATGCCTTATATTGTGTTTATTGTATTGTTAGCGCTTCCGATGTTAATCATTTCGCTATGTATTAACTTCCGTGGTTTCAAATAAAATTTATGTTATTTGTGTGTTCCATAGATTGTTGTGAATCCTTATAGTTTCTAGTTTCGTATTGTTCTCGACTTCGTATAATGGAGCAGTGAGTAATGGATAATGAGTGTAGATTGGACTGAGGTTGGCTAAAAGTGAGGTGTATGAACAAGTTATTTCGTTTCGAGATCTTGTTTAGGGATGATAATTGTTATTCTATCGTGTTTTGAAAAATAAACATGATTCATAATTTTTGAAAATCACAAATTTATGGGGTAAACTATTCGTCAAACAAAGAGTTTGTAATAATAGATTTTAACAATGATGATTTCGGATAAGAACTTGTTGTATGTAAAAATAGTTGTTGAACTTTAGTTTTTGTAAAGAAAAACTTGTTAGACATAGTCTTAAGTGATAATACAAAATTGGTTTGCTTTATGTATGTAAAATCGTTTCTTACGTTAATAGCTTGTTTGTATTTATTTTTCAAAATATCCAAGTTGTTAGCTAAGTGTGAGAGCAAGAAGGGGAATAAATATTCTGCAAGATGAGGTGTATTGTAGTAAAAATATCATATTGTTTCTTAGGGTTGTTAATCGTTGTTGGGGGCAAAAGAGAAATACGAAAGTTGGTTTGTTTTGGTTGTAGTTGAGTCCACAGAGATGAAATATGACCAAATAACTAGACGGGATTTCGTTTGAATTTGTTGAGATTGTTGGGAACTTAAATGAAACAAAGTATTTATATGATTTTTGTTGAAGCCATTTTAGAATGTGATAGTCGGGTTGAGCTTTGGTCTTCACATGATTGAGTATTGGGAAAGATTTGTTACACATGATTTATTGGTAAGTGTCTAATTGAGACGTATGAAAATATTGGTAGGTTGTTAAGTGAATGATTCCATGTAAACGGGTATGAGTCGATTAAATTAGAAATAAATCTTAAGTTCTTAAGCTTTATTAGAGTTGGGTTCGAGTATTAATGATAAACAAGGGTGTGTTGGGTTGTTGTTAGCAATAGGTCGAGAATAAATGTTTCAAGGATAAGTTTAGTTTGGCGAATGTGAGATGTTGAGCACATATTCCACGAAATATATGGTTATTAGGTGGTTTCGAGATCATCGACAACTTGTTTAATGCTTGAGAGTTTCGAGAGAACGTTGGGAGGTTCATTATTTTCTAGAGGATGTGTAGTCAAATCGTATGAAAAGTGTTATATGTGTATGTGGCGTGTTCAGGATTTTTAAATCATAGTGGGGCGTGTTTAACGCGATTTGTTCCTGCCTCTTGCGTTGAATTGCGAAAACCAAAGTAAATATTTTATTTACCACGTACCTCGGAGCTAGTTGCTAGTTTTACTAGACATAGATTTTGAAAGTTTTACCGTTTAAATACAAACGATTATATTTCTTAATTGAAGATATTTTTCAAACCCTTATAAATACCATTGGCATGGTTGGATTACCTATACACACACAATTCAATGGCTTGTAAGTTACCACATACTGCTGAACAAATTCAACTGTACATCAAAGCAGAAACTGAGGGTAGTGACGTGGATCGTCAAAATGCTATTGTGAAGGTCATTCTGCAGTTTGAAGCTACGAAACAATTGAAACGACGACTTAGAGAAAGCTATGCTAAGTGCACAGACATCTCAGATGGTAGGAAGTATGTGATCGATAAGTTTTTGTATGATGAATCTTGCAAGGATGCTGCTGTCATCGAATCGTTGTGGTCATGTGTTCATCGGATAGATGATCAGATTTCTAACAAAGTTCGTTGGAGCTTGGAAGAGAATGTTGAAGCTGCTAGGGTTGAACATCAACAACAACAACAACAACAACAACAAAATTCACCACCACTACAACAGCAACAACAACCACAACTACAACAAGGTGCATCAAGTTCATCTACACCAAGAGTGGTTGTGCAACAACAACATTTGCCTCATTTGGATCATTTCCAGCCAAGTTTCGAGGAAAATGTGGCAGTTGGTGATGGTGGTTGGACTCCTGCCATGGATTGGGAGCTGAGCAGGTTGGAAGCTCAATGGGAGGAAGAGAAGTTGGCGAGCTTTGATCCTTATGATGACGGCTATGATTCCAACAATTCTCAGACTTGGGATCATCCGGACTACCTTTGAAGTCTAGGTTTAGGTTTATGTGATGTTTTGATTCAGTATCGTTTGTAATATTTAAGTATTTTCGTCAAGTTCATTTGAATAATATGGTGTTTGGATGTTTATGCTATGAACACAACTTGGAAAAGAACTCATTACTCTGCTAGATTTAGATATTTTACAGAAATCTTGTGCGGGTAACCTACTTGTTAAACAAGAGTTTTGTCGATAACGGATTCTCACATAGAGATATTTGAATGAAGATTCGGTGTTTTGTAGAGAAAGTTGCTATATCCCAGCTTTTAGGGTATGGGAGATCTTGTTTGTCTTGGTGTGCAGAGTAGTTAATGCAAGTGGTTAGAACAGTAAGAGACAGTATTGCGATAGGAGTGTTGCTTTGAATTCGTATACTAACACTATGTATTACTATTTAGGGGTTCTAATGAGAGTTACGCTGTGTGTTTGATGAATTTTTATGGTTTATTGGTTTCATACTAGCGTTCTTTACAGATATAAATAAGCCCACTTATTTATAATTCGTTATTTACATAGAGAGGCGTCCCAAACAATGTAAATAAGGAAATATAAACTTATGGTTCGGCGCTTTACAATTTCTTTATTTAGATAAAAGGCATCCCAATCATTCAAATAAAGACATTGCAACCCATCCTGCTTAAGAATTTCTGATTTAATATTCATATTAGTCCACAAAATTATTTCTGCGCGGATTTTCTGGAGATACAGTAAAATTTACTTCACATGCATCTATAAAGATGTGGGTAAGATAATTAAAGATAGGTGGTACAGTACTTGAAATAGTTAGTGAATATATATATATAACGTTGAGTATGTAACAGTATAGTGTATAAAGTGTGAAGAATAAACATCAAGCATGTAAAGATTAGTACAAAATAATCTTAATAGGTAATGTATTGAGCACGGCAGTCTGCAGACACGGAAGGCATAAGATGATAAGGTGTAAAATCATTTATTTTGAAAGTGTGGTTATAGTTTGCTGTTTTAAAACGTTTGATTCTCTATAACCATTGGCTCTGATACCAAACTGTAATACCCCCAAATTTGGTTTGTGGCAGCGGAAAAGTAATTTGGGTGTTACGGTGAGGATCGAAGTTTAAATCTCAGAAAAACGGTCCAGAATATGCATTTTGAAAGCTATATGTCATTCAAAGAATATTATTGATGCAAAAATGATTTAATTGATGTGAAATTCCCATAAGAAAATGTGATCATTTAGGAGGAATGACATATTTGATTTTACACCTTTTAAGTTATCAGAGTAAAAGATGCCCACTCCGTGTCTTGTCCTGCTCCGTTATTTACCTGAGATAAACATGCTTAAAACGTCAACACAATGGTTGGTGAGTTCGCGGAGTTTATAGAAAATAACTTTCTTCGAAAGGTGTATAGTATTTGTCGAAATAAATAGTAATCCTTCATGAAATAGTTAATAAGTTGTGTTGTATAAAATCCCCAAGTAAGTCATGTATGATATTCAAAATCATAAGTTTCAAGTTATAGATGAATATGAGCTACGTGGATATATGCTCGACGTGAAGTATCGGTCAACTTTTTAAAGTAACGATATACTAAGCATTTTGGCTATCTCTAATAGAATTCACAATTTAATCACATATAGTCAAAGTTCAAGTACGAGATTCATAATTATATCATATAGTGAAATAATAGTCTAAAGTCTGAAGTTTATCAGTGAAAAGTGATGGTCTTCTAAATACAGCTGTATCCTAGGATATATATGAAACATTCATATATTCATAAAGTTATATTGCCCTAAGCCTCATGACACGCAAAACGTTAACAGAGTACCGGTAAACGGAGTGTCCCACCAGGGTCTCTGATGGGTTTTTATGGCCCTCGAGTTAATAGGTACTTGCCAATTCCTATTTTTCTCAAATATAGTGCATCGCGACTAAATACGACTAACCAAATAGGCATTCCGTCACAGTATTTAGTGGGATAGGTCGTCAGCCTCTAACAGGTTTCGAAGCTGTTCACTATATTCGCGCTCACCGCAGTGATTAATGGCTCATGATAAAGGGACTTTTGGCAATAATTTGTGCTTAGGCAATATAGGTAAATCATGCGTAATTTTAGTATTGGCAATTATTTATAGTGAGATGTAGAAATATCATATTAAAGTAGCAGTACATTCATTTGACACATGAATGCGTACAATGAGTTTAGTATCATGTTACATCAAGTAGTTCAGAGATGTTATGTTTCAAGTTCCGCGTTTAAGCTAAACAGATAATTTGCACATATAATGAGCATGTATTCCTTTTAAGTATGATTCAAGTAGATAAAGCATAGTTGATAATTTCGAGTAAGTCATAAGAGATTTCAAGTAGTATTAAACAGTTAAAGCATGTATCTCCCCCAAAAGAATTATTAAAAACAAGTGTGAAAAGTAGGGGCCACGACTCACGATAAATCATAAGAGTTTTCATAGTACTTATAGAAGTATAAACGTCAAGCAAATCATATATTTGATAATGAGTAAAACATTTACAAGCATGTATCTCCCCCAAAAGAGTTATTAAAAGCAAGTATTAAAAGAGGGGGCCACGACTCACGATAAATCATAAGAGTTTTCATAGTACTTATAGAAGTATAAACGTCAAGCAAATCATATATTTGATAATGAGTAAAACATTTACAAGCATGTATCTCCCCCAAAAGAGTTATTAAAAGCAAGTATTAAAAGAGGGGGCCACGACTCACCTTAGCCACAGCAAGCAAAGATCATACTGACATGACTGGCATCTAGAGCATATTACAACAGTCTCATACAGCAACGATGGTACACACCTAATACGTATACGGTTATCTCAAAACATGTCTAGCACAATAATAAAGTATATAAAAGATAAAGTGTTATAGTTTTCGTGGATTACTCAGTTTTTCAAAACTTATCAAGAGCTTAGTTTAAATGTTTCATGTAGTGTGGTAAGATAACCTAGACTCGACTTACAACTCACGCCAAAAAGAATAGACATTAACTAACTCAAGAGAACTCAAACCAAGGAAAACAACTTAGGAGCTAAAACAATTAAACACCTCAAATCAAATAACTATTTTGTACGTTTCAGCATTTACCCCGATATCCCCAAATAACTTGTATACAAGTATGCTTAACTAACAATCTAGCTTTTTCTCGAGTCGTCGATAACTCAAGTATTACAATATTAAATAAGTTTATGTCTCGTTATTATTCTCGTACATATTAGTTTAGGTTTTATTGAAGATTTGGTGTCCGGTCTGAGTTTAATATTTTATACCGTTTCAAGTCTCGAATTGTCCAATGAGTCCAATATCTAATATCATAAGTCCGATAACTGTCCACATTTGTCTGAACGTCCATGCGTAATAATCATATTCCGTATTCAAATTCCATGCACATTTCCAAGTACTCGAAACGTACCAATCGTCACAAGAGTCCAACCCGAATATGTTAAACTTCATTTAAAAGCAATAATAATATTTTTAACCACAATATTAATTTAGAATTAGGATGGGCTTCGGCCCCTGATTAGACTCGACGTACCCAAATTTATATTTGGGCTTAGCCCATTTGAAGAATGCGCCCCTATGGGTTGTCCAACTACAAACCAATTCTAACCCCAAATCTGTATAACACAAACTTTAGAATACCATTTAAAATGAAACTAAAACGCATCCTAATGTTTTGACTGTTAAGGACACAACGCAAACCAACCAATTCAAAGGCATGACTCGATCCAATATTACGACAAGCAATAACAAAAATTCTCGAACCAAAGTTACCATGCCGAGACCATACGGTCTCGGTTTAAATCTATATATATCGACTAAGATTACTAGACTCTCCCATGATTTTTGTTCCAACGTAGACAATCCATCTCTAAATGAAATCAAACCAAAAGTATAAAAATGCAAACGCACCCTACGCGGGTTGTTATACCAAGTGTCGACTCAAGCATATCCGAAGGCACAACTAAAAATATATATCGAGTTTAAACCCACCAAACGGTCCATTGTGAAATTTTCAAAACTTACCGAGATCACTTGATCTCGGTTTGGTTTTACTCGTTCGAACCAGTGCACACCAAACACCCTATGAGGGTTGTTTAACTGAGACACGCCCGAGATAAGACCACCCTTGTGGTCTCTCGTTAAATCCGAGCACACCACCCAAACGACTACACTAGTCGAGTTTAATTCCTACTGAAATGCAAACACTACCAATATAGAACCAAAAATCAAAATATTACTCAAACCAAATACAAACCACAACTAAATCCGGGTCAACCCGACTCAACACAAACACCCATTTTCAGGTTACCACCACACGAATAAGTTTCCAAAACAAGTTTATATCCGGTTCTTATATTCAGTTTTTAACCACCAAATTTGATAGTATCGAGTTATGATAAACTTTGTCTTCCACGAAAACAATAATAATAATATTCGGTAATAATAATAAAAATATAACGACGGGGTTCTTGGTTTTACCATGACGAGGAAGAGGACGAGAGGAGGCGGCGGAGATGGTGGCTGTGAGGACAGCCATGGCGGCGGTGCTGGCTGTGGGGGTAACTCGAACCCAAAACAACTTCTGAGCAAAACTTCGATTTATACCACCTTCAACAAAAACGGAAAGAGCGTGGTAGCAGTGAGGTGGTGGTGCTGCTTCGTTGATGGCAGAGGAGGGGGAATGGTGGCGCGTGATGCACGGGGAAATGATGAGGAAGACACAAGGATTATTTTGGTGGTGATGGTGAGAGGAGGTAGCCGGCGGTGAAGCGTCGGTGACTGGTTTTTGTGGCCGGAAATGGGAGAGGAAGAGAGTGAGATGAGAGAGAGTTGTGAGAGAGATGTAGTTAGATTTACAAATGTGTGGAAATAAGCGTTTATAAAAGGAAGGTGAGGATACGTGTGTGGATTAGATGAAGCCATGAAGCCATATGTTATGAACCTTACAAGTGTAATTCAGTAACTGTTCTCTTAGAGTATTTTACCGACAGAAATATCATATAAAGTTTATCCAAAATATCATAGAGGGTAATTGTTGTTGGATTGTATAGATATTCACATGTTTGTATTAATATAAGTTGCAAGTAGGTAGGAAGTATAATAATTAGTGTAAATGGTGATTTTTGTGAACCACTAACTTTTAGGTAATAGTTATGTTTCGTAAAGCACGTCGAGTACTAGTGTTGTTATTTGGTAATTGTTGTGATGTCATGGCATGGTGAAAATAATATATCAAGAAAAAGTTTGAATTTCCCCGTAAAAATGGGTGTTGTTAAATGATAACTCGAGATTATTATTAATTGATGAAGATTATCATAGCGGATTTTCGTGGGATCTTACACAATCGGGTTCGGGTCGGGTTCGGGTCGGGTCAAGGCTCCTAAAAACATACCCGAACCCGACCTTGTTTAGAACTCGGGTCAATTCGGGTTGACCCGATTGACCCGAATATAAATTCGGGTCAATTCGGGTTGACCCGAATTGACTCGGGTCGGCTCGGGTTCGGGTCGGGTCGGCCCGAATGACACCCCTAATCCATCACTACCACCACCATCTCTTTATCTCTTTTTCCTGCTTCTCTCTCTAAAATTCTGCTTCTCTCTCTAAAATTAACACCATCATCATTCTCAAATCACGTAAACCGCGAAAACTACACTATTTACTAATTGCATTGGATCAAACATTTACATAAGCGGATTTTTATGTCATTGCCCATATGCTGTTAATCCCACTTCAATGAGGATCCATGCTTAGCTCTCAACGATTCAACTAATCATTTTCTCAATGTTGCTTGTTCCATCAATTTGTAGCCCGGTTAAATTTACCACTTTGTAACCTAAAATTAGCATTAAAAGAAAACAAATACATGTATAAGTCAAATGCAGATTTTTTAAAACCAAACAACTAATATATTTCTACAATTTAGTAATTTACAACCACCAATCCACCACCAATACATATAACAATGAATTTGGTAAAATTTGCCAAATACAAATCTACAGTTAATACAACTTTTTTGCTTACATATGCATATATCGATTTTTTAAATAATTTCATAATAAGACGATCATGTAATTATGTTAACAGTTAGCCACCCCAAAACCACTAACGTTTGCCCCCACGCGCCACAACATTTTTTTGTTATGATCAATGCTCTTCTACAATCCAAGTCCTCTTCCTCACCCTCCTCCCTGTCGTATCTCCACCATTTGAGAGTTGCGCACAAACACTACAAGACTTCCCACCGCTGCTGCTATAGTCCTCTTCACAGCCTGCAACTGTCTTCAAAAGTTTGGACTGCAATCTAGGAAACTTCTCTTTTAGATACTCGAACCCATCTGATCGCATAATCGCTGCAATGCAAAGTTTATAAACATATATTAGCATTCTCAGTTCCATAGTTTAAACTATAAAGCACGTAAATAATTCAGTATGAAAGCAGTGTTTCAAAGAAAAGCAGACACCGATGCGATAAGAAACCACAAATAATTTCCTAGCAAGGTGTCCTAATGAGGAGCTTATTTAAGGAAATTGGTGGGCATGCGATGTTAGTTTATGGACAATATTTAATATGTGTATGTCTAGAATCGAACTCGAGACCACGGGATTGCACACTTTACGTATGAAGAATTAATGTTTAATAATTTAATATAAAAAGTTATATTTAATTATTAATTACACAAAACGACTAACGAGCGTTAAATAATTAACGGTAATTGACTAATGGTCGTTAAATAATAAAAGGAAAGAACTATAGATGGAAAATAGAGAACACGAAAGATCTAGAACCCCTTTGTGGGTTGAGATCCGATCAGCAATGGGCTTCCTAAACCCAAACCCTAACTTGTTACCAAAGTTTTGTCATCCTATATAAACAAACACAAGGGTTCATTGTTTTGTAACTTTTGTACACACACTAAACCCTAAAAGTGTTTTTCTCTTTTCCTTGTGTCCCAATCGGCCGAAACCTTCAAGAGGTGTTCGACTTTTGTTTTTCCAAAAACAAAATCGTTTTGTGTTTTATTAAACTAGCATTTACATTAATTTGGTATTAGTACGTGTGTACAAGTACGTGATATTAACTCACTATAGTTAATATCTTGGATTAAATTACAAAACGGTAAGGGGTAATTCGTTAATCCAATTATAAACCCTAATTAGAGTCCTTGATCTTGATTGAAAGATTATTGAAGTTGATTCTTGTTTAGCTAGAATCAAAGCTATGTTTGCTTTATTATTCGGTTAATTCTTTATGTGTTAAATAGATCATACGCTTTCGCATGTGTATGATGATTACTTGATTAATATATGAACTAGTCATGATTATTAAATTCTAACAGTGGCATCACGAGCCGTTTTAACATGTAATAAATTACCGAAACACATAAAAAAATAATCTTTGATTAGGTTTTGATGTTAATCGATTTTTAGGGTTTAAAAAAATCTAAAACCCTAATTTTTTAAGGTGGGGGGGGGGCGATGCCCTAATATATAAAAATTAGTTTTGTAGTTTTGAAACCCTAAAATTGTAACATGTTTATGTGGTTAATGTTACGTATCTTGTGACTTGCATTAATCCATGATGAAACATGCATGTTTATCATGGATTAGGTTTGATTAATTGTTAAGTTGATTTACACATGTAATTATGATAGATCTAAAATTGGGGAAGACCTCAATTAATTATATTAATGAATCTATTATGTGCAATTTGGTATATGTTTGCTAAGACTAACGCAATCGATACGTCGATGCATGTGGCTCACCTACCATTGTAGGTGATAGTCTTAGTTAAATATATGCATAATTAACATAGAAAGATTATTAATAGGTTTTATCAAACAAGTTTGCATGTGGCTAATTGATACATAAATTAATTGTTAAGATTATGTGTGCTTATTTAGTTGTTTATTTTTATTAATTACTTGTTTTTTGTTTAAATTGTATGACACGTTGTAAGCAAAAAAGGGTAATTTTTGGAATAGAAAATAAATTGACTAAATAACAATGAAACAAGATTATAATTCATTACATGTTTTTAAGACTTAAAGTCATAAACTTTTAATTGAGTGATGAGTTTTGTACCAATAGTGTGAACGGCTCACCCAGTTTTGACAAACTATAAGAGGGGTATAAGGAGGATTGACATTAAATTGTCAAACCGAAAGAGACGCGTTTTTAATTGGCATTTAGTGCTGACGTTTGTCTCTCCGCTCCTTTGTGCGTCAAATTGGAGCTACCAAGTAAGCTATTTTATGTACAAAATCATCTTAAGGGTGAATTGACCTCAATTCCACGTGCCACTTTGTGGTAATTATCCGAATAACTTGGGTCTTTTTGTAACACCCCCAAATTACCGCAGCGGAACAGTAGAGTCAAGGGGGTATTACTTCATAATATAGATCAAGGTATAGAAAACGACCTCTAAATGAGACGTTTTGAAAAGTTATCATTCGAATTATTAAAATCAGAGTTATGACAATAAGTTCCAAAGTAAAGTTACATAAAAGTTTTCAAAGTGTATCGAATGATAAAGATAAGATATGAGTCTTCAAAGTATGCGATTGACTCTAGAATCCATGCATCCACTATCGCCTTATAACCTAAGATAAACATGCTAAAAAGTGTCAACCAACGGTTGGTGAGTTCATAGAGTTTAGTTAATTCAAATAGTATATGTAAATCAAGCGAGTAAAGTATTACTAAGCACGTATCTTCCTCAAGTACTATAACTAGAACAGAGGTATATAGAAATACGTATCAATGTCATAAAAGTTTTGAGTATTTGAAAAAGTAATTAAATATCGTTTGAGCATGTATCTCCCCCAAAGAGTAAGTCAAAAACGTATAAAAGTAGGGGCTATGACTCACCTTGAGCGTATCTGACAAAGTGGAATTATGAAATCAAGTAAGTTTATGGGAACGATCACGGAAATGTCTTCAACACGGGACCTGAATATAAGGGAAGTCTAAGATTCTGACTTACAACGAATAAGGAGTGTGAAAATGAGAAATCGTATAACGATTTGATCGGTGATGTGAGTGTGATATGCTTAAAATGCCTAAAGTTCAAAAATAATATTATTCATAATATTATCTTATTCTTATGTCTTTGAATCCAAAATATCGCCTCCTCGAAAGTGGTGAAACGAATCGTTAAGTTAAAACGTTTAAAACTCTTTATATAAAAATATAACGAACGTTAAATATTAAGTAAATGAAATATACAAAAATGCACGTGACGTGACGAGGAAATCGGAAAATGAGATATGGAAATGAAAATATGAATCAAGTTCTGTTGGTCCTTGCAATTTCATGGTTTTTACACATTACACCCTAACGGCGTTAGCGTTGCACCGTTAGTCCTTAATTATATAATAATTGCATTTACAGTCCACTACATGTCCAAAATTACATTCTGAGCTTGGAATATCAAATAATATCAATTTCTACCCTAAACTTTCTGTTTTGGCAATCTCAGTCCAAGTTTTACATGGTTGGCAGTTTTAGTCCCTTAAAGTGAATTCGATTTGCATTTTTAGTCCAAATGTACAAAAAAATGTGGGAAAAGTTATGCGAATTTTTCTGGAACTTATTTAAGTTTAAAAAAGCTTATTTCAACAGCTTATATGACAAAAGGACTTATTTTTCATCTATTGGGCTTTTAACGAGCTAATTAAAGGCCCGTTAACGTTTTAAAAACCGTAAGCTTTGAGACGAGTTGGGTATATCCGAAATCTCATTTTTAACATCCCATTTTCATATCTAAAATCCCTTATAAGGTATCTTATTCCAATTGCTTAAAATCTGCTTAATGGGCTAAACAGCCCATGTCGCAATGTTTAGTTAGTTTCAAAATTGATTCTTGCGTTTCATTTTGGCTGATTTTAAAGGTCGAGACATGGTTATTTTTACAAGTTGTCTTTATGAAAAACGTAGCTAGTAAGGGTGTCTATTGGGTCGTATAAAAATATGGCATGATCATTAAGTCGAATTGTGAGATATGGAGCCATTTTTAGGGCGACTTGAAACAGTTTATATATGCAAAACACTTAGAATATTCTAAGTGTTTCAAGTTTAAGTTTTACGTGTGAGATACAAGGTTCATGCCTTCGAATCATGCATGTAGCTTAAATATGATAGTGTTATGGGTGTGAGTTGTGACTCCTAAGCCTTCCTCGATGGAGGCTAGTCACCATTCGTGTCCCATATGCTAGTGTATACGCAAATGCATTGGTGAAAATATATATACGTTCGAGTAGTAATAATGTAAGTTGCATGAATATGATTTAACGTATGAAATGAAGTCTAGGACGGTTTGAAGCAACTTACTACACCTCTAAGGGTGGTAGAGACTTGTGTGAGGTCGAACGGAGCACAAGAACTTTAACCCACTTCGTTATATAACTTATACGCTATATATATTTATGACCCGTTTACTCGAAAAGCTTCCAATCTAGCTGCAGAGAATCCCTGGCTTTCTAGGGGTATTTTTGTGAGTGAGAGAGGGTTAGAATTAGAGTAGGAAGTGTGTGGTAGGGGTGATGAGCTAGGGTATTTTATAGAATGTTATTCACACGTTTCTTGACTTCTATGAATTCAAACTCTTATCATTGGTTTCTACTGTTCCATGGCAGTGATTTGAGAGGTCATTGTGAGTATATCTCTGACATTATGAGATCCTAGGAAGGATATGAGAGAGTAGGTAAGTCATTCTTTTGTTTTTGTAATATATATATGCCGAGTTGTATTTAAATGGGTGTCAAAATGAGTTTAGCGAGTGGCACTTGATCAAATCTGATGGAAACTGATTTAACATCATAGTATTAGGCTAGAATGATCATTAGGAAAGTGTAGAAACAAGCTAGAGTTAAAACGGTCATGTATGTAATTTTTATTTGTATCGAGTTGGGTCAGAATCAAGCAACACTTTTCCCTTTAAAACCATAACAAAACTTGACATCAAGTTATGAAATTCGACACTCTAATAGTCTAGTGGGTGGTGAACGAGGTGGTGCAAAAATATATACGAGTAGTGTTTGAAAATTGAAAGAAAATGGGGCTATTTGGGAGGCATATAGTCGACTGGAAATGTAATAGAAAAGGGAAACTTGGGCCCTTAAGTTGGGCTACGTGAACAGTAGACGCAAGGAGGTTGTGGGCTGAGATCTTGAATTGGCCCTTGTGATTTATTTGTGTATATTTAGTGTAGAACTTTTATCCGTGGTTCGCATACGAGTCCGTCCCGTCATTTGGTAATTTACGTGGTAATGTTTTTGTGTTAAATAATATAATAAGAAAAATTTTAAATTTTCCTTTAAAAATGGTGAATAAAAATAATGACGGAGATTACTATATAATTAAACGTCGTTAATTATAGTAAATTTTTGCAGTTTGCTACACTTTTGACTCATGCAGTAGTAGGATATAGTGGGCTATAATTTTAGGTAATTCTTTGATTGGTGAACCCAATACCTCTATTAAAACTTTGTTGATTTAAATCTTAGCTTAAAATTGGTAAATAAAAAGGTTTTGAAAACTTATGATACGAAGATGTGTGCATGCTTCTTCGTACATATTTTGATTGACACATCAAAATAAGTACCCTAAAATTTAAGTTCATGACATCTAATTATAATAAACACTTGGAATTGTAATTTAGCTTAAGTGAGACCTTGACTAGATTACAACGACAAGGTAAATTTCCATGACATGAGACCGTGACATGGAGAATTTGCAGTTTCTAAATTAGACAACTTAATTAAGTTGTTAGTGAGACCTAGAAACTTAAGGCATGAGATGGGATGAAACATGCTTACTTTGCAAATTGAATTTGGCAAATGTAAATCCCATAATGATCTAGGAATCAGAAATTGTTTGCCGATTATTGTTCGACAGATTACCATATTTTGTACTTTCACTACTTGCAGATCAACTGATGTAGTGAAAATATGAAAATTTGGATCCTAGTTTTCAAGAAAATTCAATGGTTATATGAATATTTCCTTGGGTATTTTATTTTCTTGAAAAGATTGTATTATCGAAAATACTAAAATTGAATTTTGTAAATTCTTTTAAATGTATTAATGCAACATTAAACCGTAAACGTGGAATATTCTTTTATTGGTAAATTGATCTACACCCATAGGGGTTTTGGCTAGAGTCAACTTTACTAAAAGAATAAACCTAGTCTCCTTTCTATAAGAGAATAGTGAGACTTAATCCTATTCTTTTTCATGAATGAGAAAGGTATGATAGGATAATTAGAATTATCTAAATTCTAAGAAATAACTCATAGCAAACATTAATAGTTAAGAAAATTGCACATTTTCTGAGTTATTAAATTAGAAGCTAGATTAATTACCGCAAAATTGATAAAAGACAAACTAGCATAATTTATCTAGTTGTTGTGCTTTGACCATTTAAAGATGCTGCATACCATTGTGGGGATGATAGACATATTAAGGAAAAATTGCATGCCCAATTTTCAAGTTAATTGCATTTATGGATAGTCCATCATCTACATAGTAGAATACACCCCTTTTTTAATACCTAAGTAATTGTTACGAATGGGTCTTCTCAAAGGTGTAGGAAAGTTAATAGCACACTATTTGCTTTTACTGGTTATGAAACACTTACAATGTTGTCAAATCCAGTTGGAGCATTGTGTTGAAATTACTGAATAATGAATTATTGTAATGATCTGTAATTCAGTGGGAACTACAAGCTTTGTCATCTTGGTAGTAACCCAGATTATCTCTAGAATGTCTTGAGATAATTACTTTCCAATTGTAGACACTTGTGTTTTTTAAGGATAGTTGTACGTTTCCTTACTAGACAATGTGGTTCTATATCTACTAATTATGCTAATATCTATGACACAATCATATTGATCACATAAACAAATGAGTGACGTGTTGTTTATCTGATACATGATGTTGTTTCATGCACAAGTGGGAGAAATCTTATATTGTGTGCAAGGTACAACACATAGGAATATGATTTAAAGAATTGTCTTGACCGCAATGTAAGAAATTAACGTTCTAAATATGACTAATACACATCTAATTCAAGAAATACTTGTTGTTGAAATTTAGCTTAAGTGAGACCTTGAGTAGATTGCAATGACAAGGTGAATTTTCATGATTACGTGAGACCGTACATGAAGAATTTACAGTTGCTAAATTAGATACCTATTAGAACAAGTGTCAATATGATAATGAGACTACTTCAAACTAAATATTTATGTATTATGTATTATTGAAATGACATAAATAAATGAAGTAATCTAATACTACTTCAAATTTGAATATTTATGTATTCTTGGAATGTCATAAATAAATGAAGTAATAAATTAACTTGAAATTACTATTGAAACAAAATTGTGGTGTTCATGATTACTTTAGTTATACATGTTTATACTTTATTGTAAAGCTATAAATATGAAGTCTTTTAAATTGTTACAAGACTTATTATAATATAAAGTAAGACGTTAATTTGTTATGTCTTCTTTATTAAGACATATATAAGAAGTCATTGAGTTGATCAATGATTTATAACGTATAGTGGGATTATAACAGTCTATGTCTTCTTGTTGAGACATGGACCTGAAGTGACTTAGTTAAAAAGTACTTGCGTTATAAAGCATGCAATTGGCTTGGAAAATCTATTTCACCATTAAGTTGACTTAGTTGGTAAATAGGTAAGCCAGAAGGAGTATGAGTTGATCTTACATATTGTTAGATTGTCTCACAATATTAGTTTTAATGAAATACCTCAAGTTTGTGGTGTGTTCAGTTAGGAGAATCAAACTCTATTGGTATTGTTTGATTAAAGATAACTATAACTTTCTTTCTTCCAAAAGTTATCAAGGTTAGAAAATTGAGTATGTGTTGTATATACTCAATAAGACTCCAACCTATAAGATTAATAAGACACCATTTATTATGGAATGTGATGAATCACATTAAGTCTTAAAATTGAAGTTCTTAATTTGTTAAACAACTTATGAAGTATGTTGATGCAAATAATGTTCTAAAAACGTTATTTATATCTTTCGATTACTTCACGTTTTGAGGATGACAAAATGTGAAATCACGATACGTTAAAATTAACGTAAACAAGTCTTTAATCGGAAGATCCCGTTTCTACGCAAATCACTCTTGAACAAAGTTACAACTTGAACTAGTGATCAAAGAAGTGAATTTATGTTTTGAAAATTCACATTTTAAATGGGACAAAACATTTTTTCAAAAATACACATGACAAATTATTTTTGAATTATTAAGAAATGTTTTAATGGAAAAATTAGTTTGAAAATCACAACAGCTATTTTCCCCCCAAAATCAGCTCCAACCTTCCTCAAATAAGTTTTCACCAGAAAAGACAAAATTTGGAGCGTCCTAGTCTACGACGGCTCCACGGTTCCGTTAAATTTAACGGAGCCGTCCGTACTATTTTTTCTGTAACGTTCAGATTTTTCTTGCCTATAAATACCCACCCCTTTCACAGTTTTTAGGCATCCTTTCACACACAAAACTTTCTGAGTTGAATACTCTCTTCACACTTTCTTTCTTAGATCATTTAGGTTAGTTTTTCTTTTGTTCAAGAGTGATCCAATCATCCTTCAAGTGATCCTCTTCATTCCTCTTCATTAGCAAGAGAAGAACACAAGTGTCCAAGTTGATACAAGGTGTTATCATTCCTCTTCATTAGCAAGAGAAGAACACAAGTGTCCAAGTTGATAAAAGGTGTTATCATTCCTCTTCATTAGCAAGAGAAGAACTCAAGGTATTCAAGAAGATACAAGAGTTGTAGTTGTTAGGTCTTGTAACACTTGTTACATCCTTGTTGTATCTTAGCATACATCAAGATTATCTTTCTTTTGTGAGAGTGTGAGTGAAGATCATTGTGATCTTAAGAGATAGTGAAGATCTCTTGAAGCCATTGGGCTTGTGTGTGAGTAGTCAAAGGATCTAGAGTAGTTAGATTAAGTAGAGTGAAGTGAGAGTTGATCTTTGTGATCGTGTTGAGATCTTGGTGATCTCTTGAAGTCATTGGGCTCGAGTGTTTGGTCACGTGGACCTTGGTAGATTGGTGCTAGCTAAGATTAGCACTCGACATCTAGCTTAGTGTCGGTAATAGGATAAGCGACGTGTACGATTTTCTCCGCCTGAAGGGAGGTTGTTGACATAGTGCTTGAAACTCTCGAGTGTGGTACTCGGGGAGTGGAGTAGGGCGAAGAAGAGCTTCGTAGCCGAACCACTATAAATCTTTTGTCTCGGTTTGATCTTTCCAACTCTACTCTTTACTTTCATTAGTTTATATTAGCTAGCTTAGTGTGTAGTTCATATTGGTGTTGATTGATTACACATAGAGTTCGAATCAAAGTTTCCAATAGCCAACTTTTAAAACAAGATTTTTAAAAGAATTTTAAACCGGTAAACTATTCAACCCCCCTTCTAGTTTCCCACAAAGTAGGATATTAACAAACTAATGTAAGGAACTTACAATATGTATTTGTAATGTCCCAAAAGAGAACAATTTGGGGTTGCTCTAATTGCTAAGTATTTATAGATAGTCTATAAATTGCAAAAGGCAAGTGGGAGGTTTTATCTTGAAAAGATAAAATTACAAGATGCATAATCTTCTAAAAATACACTAGTAAAAATCATGATGAGGATTAAACATGTTAATGTTTGATCGGCCCCAAACGGTCAATCCAAATCGACCAGGTAAATGGTCAGCAAGAGTCAAACAATCTGAGGGTTCGATGCAATTAAGTCCAGAGGAGTACAGAGTATCCCCGGGTCGTTATGTCCCAGCGAGGCGTGAAATCTGAAATAAAACGAATATGTGATCGGGTGATAATTGAACGGAAAAGGTTTTAAGTTGATTTACACTAAGGAAACGTGAAATAAAACTAGAAAAATGAAAGTTTAATTTTTTTAAAAATCTAAAATAACTTAAAACTTATTTTAAAACTAAAATTATATTTTTTAACACTTTTTATCTATTTATTATTAATTATTTATTATTTAATTATTTTTTTAAACTATTTAAATTTATAGAAAATACTAAATTTAAAAAAGAAAAATCTAAAACTTTTTCTATAAATATTATTAAGTGAAAAGAAGCTAAAAAAATTATAAAAATGAAAATTGCTTAATTAAAATTTAAAAAGATAAATTCTATTAAATAGAAACTATCACTTATTTTTATGTTTTCGTTTTTCTTAAGGTCTAAAGAGATAATTATATTTTTCTTATATTATAAATGACAAAAGAAAATTATGAAAATTAGATTTATATTTTTCTGATAATTATTTAATTTATTATGATTTAATTACTAATTTAAACTAATTAAAAGATTAAAAATATTAAAACTATTAATAAAAATCTGAAACTTTTTTCTAAATTAACTTAAGTGATTACAAAGGTAAGAAAAATAAAAAGGTGGAACAAGCTTATGTAGATAAGCTGTTAATAAACTGGAAAATAAGCAGAAAAGCTTAAATAAGCTAGAAAGGAAACTGAGTACTATAAATAAAAATCTAGAAAACAATAACAACAAGAAACACTTAGGGGAGATGGTGCACGTCTCAGGTTTGAGTTTTGACCTGTTTGACCAAGAGGTCACAGGGTCGAATCCCACCAAGTGCAAAATTCACAAACTATTTTTTCTTTTGTTTTTCTTTTTGCAAAACTACTTTAACACTAATAACAAACAACTTTTACAAAGACAACATTTTTAAAACTCAAAAATAAGCTGTGCATGAGCTTATTAAGCCAACAGTGCACAAAAATAAGCATAAATGAGATTTAGATCTTGAATAAGCTCTTAACAAGCTACAAACTGAGAACAAATAGCAAAATAAGCTAGATACAAGTGAGGGAAACTTAGATGAAGCAGAATCAACAAGAATTACTCACTGAATAAGCAACAATAAGCAAATAAGCAAATCCAAATCACAAGTCTGCTGTTAGGACAGGAACTGGTGGAGCAGGGCAACTATAGGAATGGGGAGGATTTCAAGGCTAGATTCAAGCTAATAAATAAGTTAAAAAGCTAGATACCAGATATCTAACTTAAAGCCAGCTATGTAAGCTTAACAAAAAAACTAAAAATCATACCTAGACACTTACTGGGGAGCTTAAAAATAAGCCCAGATCAGCATGCTTGGGACTTGCAGGCCTGCACATTGGGTTCTATCCTGTGCAGATTTGGATTTAGGCGCGAAACACAAGGACCAATCAACTAGGCAATTACATTACTCTAATATGATTAAAATGAGCTCAGAGAACCCAAAGAAAAAGGCCAAGATAAGCTGGAAGCTTATCTTGGCTTATTTACCTACTTAAGTGCTGAAATTACCACAGGGACTAAAAAAAAAAACATTTTCTATCTATGATATTAATTTTGACTCAGAAAGAGCTTATTTGGACTATATTTAACTGGAACAAAGTTAGGAAGATAGCATATGCACAGTACATATAAGCTAAAGCTCAGAAAAAGCTTAAGCCAAACAGCCCTTTTGTAGGCTGTTTTGGGTTTTTAAAACTGAAAACAGATTATTTTGAGCTAGAATTGATAAAAGGACACCAATTAACTATATTTAAACACAAATAAGCCAGAAAAAGCAAATAAGCCGAAATTAAGCTAATCTACAGTACTTTTTGACTAACGTTGACTTTTTTACAAACTTAAATTAAAGTTCAGAAATACTTTTTATTAACTTATATAGGATCCAATAAGCTCTTATGAGCTTATTTGAACAGATATAACAGCTTGATTCTTTAAAAACTTGTAAAGAAGATTTTGGCGGGAAAGTTTGTTAAGCAGAAATCTTGCATAAAACTTCAATTAAAAGATTAAATTACAACTGAAATTACTTTAATTATTCAAAAACTACAAAACCCAGAAAGAAATTATAACTAAAAATTAAACTACAACATTATTTTAACTACATTACACTAAACTAACACCTACTAACTTTTCCTCTCTGCTTCTTTGCCTTTTTAAGCTTCCAAAATATCTCTCTGAATATCTTGAACATATCCCAGCCATTCAATTAAATTGAATCAATCTCAATCGTCCACATGTAATTTTTAGCGCCAAAGTCTTGTGAGCAGGTTTATATCAATTAATGAATTTTGGGAGGTTATGGAGGTGGAGGGGAGTTGGTAGCCAGCTGGGGGTTGAGGTGGAAAGGTGGTGGTGGTTTTGGAGGTGGTTTTGGCGGGGATGGTTGTGAGGGAAGGAGGTGTTTGACCTGGGTTTGACTGGTATTTAAATACCAGGGTGGGTCGGTTTTGGTTCGGATCCGGGTTAAAAGGTTTAGTGAGTTGGATTTGGACTGGGATAAGATTGGGCCTGGGTTAGTAAATGAAATGGGTTTAATATTTTGGGTTGTGGGCTGGGTTGTAGTAAGTTGGTCCGATTGGTTTGTTTAAATAAGCACAAGGACCATTTTATAATTTCTGTTTTGTTGAGGGACTGAAAATGTAACTCTCCCAAAGTTATCACAAGGACCAAACTTGCCAAGTTTCAAAGTATAAGGACCATTAAAAGATAAATTTCCATTTTTGAAAACCGAGGGACTTGTTTTGACAACTTTTGAAACTTCAGGGACCTTTTATGTCATTTTTAAAAGTTGAAGGACCTGATTTGCAATTTCTTTAAAACTTTCATCCAAGGACCAATATTGTAAAAGTTAAATAGTTTAGGGACCTTGAATGATATTTTTAACACTAGGGACTATTTTTGCCAATTCATGAAAGTTAAAGGACTGAAACTGCCAATTATGCAAACTTAGCTCGTTTTCAACTGTTTTTAATTCTTTTGCACAAGAAACACATAAAAACACAATCAAATGATATTTCTTGTATTTTGAAGCAAATTTGCATGTTTTTAAATGTTTTGGCAGTCTAAATGTGACAGAAATGATGAGTATTTAGACACTCATCAATGTTAAATCTCAATATGATGGACTTCTCATTCATAGATCCGCAAGGATATCTCAAATATTTGAATAATATGTTGGGGATTATGATTTACAGGATTATGGTAAATCTGGTGGTCATTAAGATGAATTGCAAATATTGAATTTGGCAAATTACTCATACTATGAATGTGTAGATGCAGTCCATAAAGATAATTAGTTTTTGGAAACTTAATTTATCTTAAACTCTATAGTTAGACTAAAGAATTAAGATGAGTTTCTTCAAAGGGAATGAAAATCCTAGAGGTTTAAATATTTGTGAATCATATGGACAATTTTGTAAACATATTTAATGTATATGACAAGATTATTAATCACACTTAAGCAACTAACGGTGATTGAATATTATTTCTAGGCACATTAAATCTATAAAAGATTATGATTGTCATTCTTAGTTTCATTAATATGAAATTGACAATGGAATATCAAAACTCTTTCTTAAGTAATTACTTGTGTGAGGATGATAAGTAATTAAAAGGAGTATTTGAATTCAAATAATCTTTGGAAGTATACAAAGTGCAATAATTCTTTTACTTTATGCTTTTACATCTTGTTATTTGAACATTGGGGACAATGTTCATCTTAAGTGTAAGGGGGGGGGGGGTAAAAGTACGATTAGAGAATGCTATTACGCTTGATTTTTGTTTGTTTAATAGTAGATGTGTAATAAAACTGAGATAAATACTTGTTAGGGCAATTTTAGTGCCAAATTTAAAATTTTTTACAACATTTAGGAGTGAAAATTTGATCTTAATGAGCGTCTCATGGATAGGAATTATATGACTAGCACAAAAAACCGGACCACTAAAAAATTTTCCACCCCCAAATATGTGAGGTTCGCCCCTAGAATTGGTAGGAAAAGCATTTATGCTATGATGTGTGTACCGGTAGCACTTAGATTCTAGAACTTGCGTTAGGACCATTCCGAGGCCACAAGTGAGACTACATTCGTGTAGTTAGATTTACTACATGATAAGAGGCATTAGGATTAACCCATTGTTTTACACCTGTGTTTTTGTTATAATTACGTTGGCTACATTGGTCAAGTAATTCTCCCACACCCTTTGCGTTGTACTCATTTTTAGTACACGATACCCCTAGTACACCCCTCAGAGCCTATCTTTTCGTTTCGACCTTTAAGCATTTTACTTAAAGGAAGAATTTGTTACACCCCACTAAAATGTACACCCAAATCGCCTTAGCCTACCTTGTATGCACTCATCTTTAGTGCATTATTGTGACAACATTTGTTTAAACCCAAGTTAATTATCTAATTGATTACATGGTTGCTAAGTCGAGTCATATCCTTGTACATATTGTTTTGGGACGATTGGGACTCATGGGTAAAGTACTAGTGTAATAGAGTAATAGGGAAGAACATCATTTATTACCCCCATATGTGCTAAATATTTTAAAAGTACTCCAAGTTTTTCGATTATCTTAATTCGAGTCATTAGAATAGTATTTGTAAAGTTATGTAAAAGTTCAAGTGTAAGGGGAATGCAACGCCCCTATGATGTATTATTTTGGATGGTAGGGCAAAAGTGTATGTCAAAAAAAAAAAAAAAAAAAAAAAAAAATCAAGAAAAATACAAAAAAAAAATGAGAAAAAGAAAAGTAGAAAAAACATACGGACTACCATCCCGTTTCATTTTATGTTTATTTTATGTTTTTGTTATTTTGTTATTTCTTTCATTAGTTTAAGATTAAGTCGAGTCTTGGCTTAGCAACATTGTATAGTTCATGTAATTAATCAAGATCTTTAACTCGCCACCAGTAAAATATCTTTTATCCAACAAAACCGTGTTTATCATATCCCTACACCTAACGTTATAACCCATTTAAAAGCCCTCTTTGATAGTTTATCTTTGGTGCTTACGCCTAGTGGAGGAGGTTTTCGATCCTTTCCCAAGCCTATGGTAATCTATTTGCTATGACAGGTAGTGAGAGATATTATCCGTTTTCATTTATGAGATTTATTTTGATGACACCTGAGAGATGTGAGTATCTAAACACTACTTGTGAGGTGCTAGTTTGTAATCTCCGTGCTTATTATGATTAAAGTGGAACGATTATTTGTTGTAATTACTTTTATATTAGCATTAAATGACCCCTAACTTGTATTTTGATTAGAATAAAAGCGCATTTGCTTGAGGACAAGCAAATCTCAAGTGTAAGGGTATTTGATGAAGCGAAAAGTGTACCGCTTTTAAGGGGTCATTTAAGCCCTAAATCGTATTTATTTGATCAAATATTGCCCTAAATCGTTCCTTTTGTCATTTTAGGTACTTTTGAGGAGAAATCGGGAAAAGGAGGCATTTTGGACGTTTTTGGAGCATAAAAGTGAAGAAAATGACAAAGTCTCAAAATTGTGCTGGAAATTACCTTTGACGGCGTCAGGATTTGTTCTGGACGGCGTCATGGCTTGGCAAAAGTGGTGGATGTGAAAATTACTCATGATAAGCCAGAGAAATTTGCATGGAATTCTGACGGCGTCACGCTTTAATGTGATCAAGGTCGTCACGGCTTAATTTAAAGAGGGACGGCGTCACCCCTAAGTCTGACGGCGTCAAGCCTTGATAAGCCAGAACGGATTTTGGAGAGCTAAAGAGGGACGGCGTCAAGAAGGCCATCCGGGAACCCTAAAAGCGGCGAGGTGACGGCGTCACACTCCATAACGTGACACCGTCAGATCTGAAAGTCTATATATAGTTTTGCAATTTTTTGTCATTAGTGTGGAACTTATTGAGGAACTTTGTGGGTGAAAACCCTAAGACGAATTTAGCAGCTTTTTCAAGGCTTTTTGCCTTGAGATCTTCCATGTTACATTGAAGATAAGTTATCAATTAATTATTCAATATGTCTATGTGTTGTTTGATTCTATCTTGTTCTTGTCTTTTGTTTAACATGCTAGGCTAGATTTATCTTGTGTTTGCTTAGATCTAATGAAACCTAGCTATTGATTATTGGTTATTAGTGTGTTATTAGTTGTATTGGATGATTGTTCATCTATGTTAGGCTTAAGAAAACTGGCTAACTTCCTATTCGGTAACTTGCTTGAACGTCTTAAGAAACATGAACCAATGCGTACTAAGGTTTTTATGGTTGTATTTAATGCACAAGCGAATTCTAGTGATCCCATGTTAGGAACTTCCTAGCCGGCTCGACATAGGAGTGAAGTAGGAGCTTGTAGAGTTGGGGAAGTACATACGCCACCCCACGATTGGTATTAAGGAATACACCCGTCATCCACGCAATTAATACACACTAATCAACCGGTAAAAGATAGTTAGGGAGTAAGGAAATCTAAGTAAACACATTTCTCTCCACATAAGTTTTACCACCTTTTCATTTTCAGTTATTTTATTTTATTTGCATTTGTAGTAACTTGGGTTAGTTGACTAGCAACTAATTCCGCCCACTCTTTCAAACCCGAGATTTTACTTGCTTTCATAAAAATATAAAAACATAAAAAGAATCTTCTCTCACCCTTAGACCTATTAGAGTAGTTTTTCATACCTAACGAACACTATTCCCTGTGGAGAACGATCAATCCCCCGTACTTACCACTACACTATACTACATCGGTCAGGTACACTGCCTGGTGGGGTTGTAAGCCTCTTGAGATCCCTCGAGAGGTAAAACCTGTTGTAAGGTCGCAAAACCACGCATCAAGTTTTTGGCGCCGCTGCCGGGGAATAGTTATTGTTTAGGTTGAATTTTTATTTTATAGGTCTACTCACTAGATTCCTTTCTAGTGAGATTTTTATTTTATTTTTCTAGGTTTTCTTTAGTCTATCTTATTTCTTTGTATTTTTGTTTGTGACACCTTCCACCTTCCTCATGAGTAATAGTGATCGCTTGATCCCTGTTATTCGTATTTTCCGCCGTGCAAATTTCCAACTACCCGTTCCCGCCCCCATCATGGAAAACAACAACCTTTCACCCGACCACCACTTTGGTAACAATTCTGAGATGGAGGAGTCTGACCATGAGAATGAATTTGTTAGTCCGTTTTACTACTCAGACTCCGATGAGGATGCCGGTAATGGAGAAGTAGTTAACGAGGAATGGGGAAAAGAGGAAACTGATCCCTTTAAGTATGTTGACCCTAGGACTAAGATCGAAAAGGATAGCCTCTTTAACATGCAATTTCCGTGCAAGATTGATTATCATGATTTTTATGCTTATCTTAACTCATCTTTGCCTATGAACATTATCTCTCGCGCTAATTATAATAAAATCATGGTAGATGAGCTAGAATATCAAGGAGATAACATTGTTGCTAGGACTAAGCCACTACACGTATTCGTTGGAAGTTTTGTGTATTTGGTGGATTTTATGGTTATGGAGAACTTAGGGGAATTCATAGATAACAAATTAACCCAAGTCATTTTTGGAGAACCCTTCAAAAGGTTGACCAACCTTGACGAAAAACTTGTGGACGGGTTAATTACATTCTCGGATGGGGATGAAGATTTTACTTACCAAATGCCCCGAGCACATCCTAGGTTTAAAAACTTCTCCATTGAATCTTGCAATAGACTTGTGCCTCTTGATTTGCTAAGTGAGAATGATAAGAGGAAGGGGCTCAAATATCCACATGAGAAAAATAAGAGATACTATCATGGATGTTTGGAGCTGAATAACGAATACAAGAAAGATGAGGCAACAATTAGATGGCTCACACTCGGATACGTGAGCATAAGCGATACTAGGTAGAAGGACTTTGAGTCTAGCTACAAGACTCGTTAATAAAGAAAAGCGCTTCTTGGGAGGCAACCCAAGTTTTATTTGCTTTGTGTGTTTATTTAATTGTTTGTTTGATTTTATTTGTTTCCGTATGTATGTTTAAATTTTATTATTATTGATTCACGTTCAAAATTAATTTGTGAAAATGCTTTATTTTTTTTTAACTTCGTCTTAATTACATATAAAGGTATTTTTTAAAAGTTAAGTGTAAGGGAAATCCAAATCGGTTTATTAGAACACAAATAAACATGAATCATAATAATAATAAATTAACATACATATTAGTATTTGTTTGAGTCAAATGCTTGTATCGAGTCATAATGATGTTTTGCAGGATTTCCAGGAAGTAAGGTATAGGTTTTTCCAAAAAATTTTTCCGGAAACTTAACATGAGAATTCTGTCAGATCATTTCTGACGGCGTCAGGATCTACAACCTGACGGCGTCAGGTTTAATTTTCTGAAAATTTTTGAAAGTTTTGTTTTCATAAAAAGTTTTTATTAAATCTATAACTTATAATCTCCAGGAATCTGCAGAATTATCATTCCACAAGCATTATATCCTTATATATAGATTTTATCCCGCCGATGTTATGCAGGTTTTCGTGTTTGTTTTCTCAGGTTTAACAGGTTATTTTGGACAAGGAAATGTTTGTTGGATCAAGCTTATGGCGATGCATTAGTCATGGAGCTTCAACATTACTTTGGAAGAAGATCTAACCGTGTTACGTCGTTATCCACCGAGCGAATCAGGGGAGTATTTGATTTCATTCTTTTACTTTATGCTTTTACATCTTGTTATTTGAACATTGGGGACAATGTTCATCTTAAGTGTAAGGGGGGGTAAAAGTACGATTAGAGAATGCTATTACGCTTGATTTTTGTTTGTTTAATAGTAGATGTGTAATAAAACTGAGATAAATACTTGTTAGGGCAATTTTAGTGCCAAATTTAAAATTTTTTACAACATTTAGGAGTGAAACTTTGATCTTAATGAGCGTCTCATGGATAGGAATTATATGACTAGCACAAAAAACCGGACCACTAAAAAATTTTCCACCCCCAAATATGTGAGGTTCGCCCCTAGAATTGGTAGGAAAAGCATTTATGCTATGATGTGTGTACCGGTAGCACTTAGATTCTAGAACTTGCATTAGGACCATTCCGAGGCCACAAGTGAGACTACATTCGTGTAGTTAGATTTACTACATGATAAGAGGCATTAGGATTAACCCATTGTTTTACACCTGTGTTTTTGTTATAATTACGTTGGCTACATTGGTCAAGTAATTCTCCCACACCCTTTGCGTTGTACTCATTTTTAGTACACGATACCCCTAGTACACCCCTCAGAGCCTATCTTTTCGTTTCGACCTTTAAGCATTTTACTTAAAGGAAGAATTTGTTACACCCCACTAAAATGTACACCCAAATCGCCTTAGCCTACCTTGTATGCACTCATCTTTAGTGCATTATTATGACAACATTTGTTTAAACCCAAGTTAATTATCTAATTGATTACATGGTTGCTAAGTCGAGTCATATCCTTGTACATATTGTTTTGGGACGATTGGGACTCATGGGTAAAGTACTAGTGTAATAGAGTAATGGGGAAGAACATCATTTATTACCCCCATATGTGCTAAATATTTTAAAAGTACTCCAAGTTTTTCGATTATCTTAATTCGAGTCATTAGAATAGTATTTGTAAAGTTATGCAAAAGTTCAAGTGTAAGGGGAATGCAACGCCCCTATGATGTATTATTTTGGATGGTAGGGCAAAAGTGTATGTCAAAAAAAAAAAAAAAAAAAAAAAAAAAAAAAAACAAGAAAAATACAAAAAAAAAATGAGAAAAAGAAAAGTAGAAAAAACATACGGACTACCATCCCGTTTCATTTTATGTTTATTTTATGTTTTTGTTATTTTGTTATTTCTTTCATTAGTTTAAGATTGAGTCGAGTCTTGGCTTAGCAACATTGTATAGTTCATGTAATTAATCAAGATCTTTAACTCGCCACCAGTAAAATATCTTTTATCCAACAAAACCGTGTTTATCATATCCCTACACCTAACGTTATAACCCATTTAAAAGCCCTCTTTGATAGTTTATCTTTGGTGCTTACGCCTAGTGGAGGAGGTTTTCGATCCTTTCCCAAGCCTATGGTAATCTATTTGCTATGATAGGTAGTGAGAGATATTATCCGTTTTCATTTATGAGATTTATTTTGATGACACCTGAGAGATGTGAGTATCTAAACACTACTTGTGAGGTGCTAGTTTGTAATCTCCGTGCTTATTATGATTAAAGTGGAACGATTATTTGTTGTAATTACTTTTATATTAGCATTAAATGACCCCTAACTTGTATTTTGATTAGAATAAAAGCGCATTTGCTTGAGGACAAGCAAATCTCAAGTGTAAGGGTATTTGATGAAGCGAAAAGTGTACCGTTTTTAAGGGGTCATTTAAGCCCTAAATCGTATTTATTTGATCAAATATTGCCCTAAATCGTTCCTTTTGTCATTTTAGGTACTTTTGAGGAGAAATCTGGAAAAGGAGGCATTTTGGACGTTTTTGGAGCATAAAAGTGAAGAAAACGACAAAGTCTCAAAATTGTGCTGGAAATTACCTTTGACGGCGTCAGGATTTGTTCTGGACGGCGTCATGGCTTGGCAAAAGTGGTGGATGTGAAAATTACTCATGATAAGCCAGAGAAATTTGCATGGAATTCTGACGGCGTCACGCTTTAATGTGATCAAGGTCGTCACGGCTTAATTTAAAGAGGGACGGCGTCACCCCTAAGTCTGACGGCGTCAAGCCTTGATAAGCCAGAACGGATTTTGGAGAGCTAAAGAGGGACGGCGTCAAGAAGGCCATCCGGGAACCCTAAAAGCGGTGAGGTGACGGCGTCACACTCCATAACGTGACGCCGTCAGATCTGAAAGTCTATATATAGTTTTGCAATTTTTTGTCATTAGTGTGGAACTTATTGAGGAACTTTGTGGGTGAAAACCCTAAGACGAATTTAGCAGCTTTTTCAAGGCTTTTTGCCTTGAGATCTTCCATGTTACATTGAAGATAAGTTATCAATTAATCATTCAATATGTCTATGTGTTGTTTGATTCTATCTTGTTCTTGTCTTTTGTTTAACATGCTAGGCTAGATTTATCTTGTGTTTGCTTAGATCTAATGAAACCTAGCTATTGATTATTGGTTATTAGTGTATTATTAGTTGTATTGGATGATTGTTCATCTATGTTAGGCTTAAGAAAACTGGCTAACTTCCTATTCGGTAACTTGCTTGAACGTCTTAAGAAACATGAACCAATGCGTACTAAGGTTTTTATGGTTGTATTTAATGCACAAGCGAATTCTAGTGATCCCATGTTAGGAGCTTCCTAGCCGGCTCGACATAGGAGTGAAGTAGGAGCTTGTAGAGTTGGGGAAGTACGTACGCCACCCCACGATTGGTATTAAGGAATACACCCGTCATCCACGCAATTAATACACACTAATTAACCGGTAAAAGATAGTTAGGGAGTAAGGAAATCTAAGTAAACACATTTCTCTCCACATAAGTTTTACCACCTTTTCATTTTCAGTTATTTTATTTTATTTGCATTTGTAGTAACTTGGGTTAGTTGACTAGCAACTAATTCCGCTCACTCTTTCAAACCCGAGATTTTACTTGCTTTCATAAAAATATAAAAACATAAAAAGAATCTTCTCTCACCCTTAGACCTAATAGAGTAGTTTTTCATACCTAACGAACACTATTCCCTGTGGAGAACGATCAATCCCCCGTACTTACCACTACACTATACTACATCGGTCAGGTACACTGCCTGGTGGGGTTGTAAGCCTCTTGAGATCCCTCGAGAGGTAAAACCTGTTGTAAGGTCGCAAAACCACGCATCACTTATAAAATGATGCCTAATTTCAATGTGTTTAGTTTTTGAATGTTGAACTGGATTTTTAATGATACACATTGTACTGCTATTGTCTATGTAAATGATAGTGTTCAAGAAGTTATACCCGTAATCAAGCAATTGATTCTGAATCCATAGAACCTGAGCACAACAACTTGCAGCAGCCACATATTCAACCTCTGTTGTAGAAGTGGCCACCATAGTCTGTTTCTTGCACTGCCAAGAGATTAATTTGAATCCTAGGAACTGACAACCACCAGTAGTTGATTTCCTATCCATACTTGCTCCTGCATAATCCGAATCAGAGAATGCTACTAGATCAAATGCAGACTCTTTAGGATACCATAAACCAAGATTTGGTTGACCTTTAAGGTACCTAAAAATTCTCTTTACTGCTGTAAGATGAGACACCTTAGGATGTACTTGGAACCTCGCACAAGCACATACTGAGAACATAATGTCAGGCCTAGATGATGTAAGATACATCAAAGACCCAATCATGGATCTGTACATGTGCACATCCACATCTTCACCACTGTGATCCTTTAGTAACAAGTGTGTCTCCTTATCTATTGGTGTACTAGCAACTTTGACATCTAAGAATTGGAATTTTCTCAAAATTTCTGCAACATACTTATCTTGGCTAATAAAGATACCATCTGGTGTCTGTTTCACTTGTAGCCCCAAAAAGAAAGTTAATTATCCCATAGAACTCATTTGAAATTGATCTTTCATCAGCTTTTCAAACTCTCTGCACATCTCCTTCTTTGTAGAACCAAAGATGATGTCATATACATAAACTTGGACCAATAGAATATCACCTTTGTCCTTCTTGATAAAGAGAGTCTGATCAATCTTTCCCCTATGAAACCCATTCTGCAACAGATAAGTAGCAAGAGTTCCATACCAAGCTCTTGGAGCTTGATGCAAGCCATAGAGGGCTTTTACCACCTTGTAAACCTTGTCTGGATGGTCAGGGTCTATAAAGCCCGGAGGTTGAGAAACATAGACCTCCTCATCAATTGTACCACAGAGAAAGGCACTTTTCACATCCATTTGATAGACCATAAACCCCATAAAGGAAGCATGAACAAGAAAAAGCCTGATTGCTTCAATCCTAGCAACTGGAGCATAGACCTCTTCATAATCAATCCCTTCTTCCTGAGTATAGCCTTGAGCTACAAGTCTTGCTTTGTTCTTGATAACTATACCCCTCTCATCCTTCTTGTTCTTGAATACCCACTTAGTACCAATCACCCTCATTCCCTTTGGTATATCAACCAGAACCCAAACCTTCTGAAATTTGAATTGAAGCAGTTCTTCTTGCATTGCCTCAACCCAACTTGATTCTTCTAAAGCTTTTAACACATTCTTGGGTTCAATCTGAGATAGGAAACATACAAACATACACTCATGCTCATCTTCATGATGTTTTTCCTCATACACAACACTAAGAAAACCATGGTGATCTGGATCTTGACTCTGTCTTCTTGTTTTTACTCCAGATTGTACATCTCCAATCACATTTGTAAGAGGATGATGCTTGTGGATCACAGTATGGGGAGTAGAAGGAATATCATAAGATATAGGCAAGTTTTGCAGACCATCTCCAAAAACATCAAAATCAGCATCTGGGTGAGCAGTAGTAACTGGTGAATCAAGATGAGGTTGACTTGGTTCAGTAGCATCAAAATTTTGCTCAGCAGTATCAACTTGTGGCTGAGCAGTACTAACTCCATTTGTACTGCTCGTTGGAATTTCAATTTCCTTTCCCTTGAGTCCATTGTTATCAGCATCATTCTTGCCTCCATTAGCATCCTTTGAGGTAGAATCATACACTGGACCATCTTCCAAGATTGGCATGAATACACAATCTTCATCATCTTCAGACCCTGCATGTTCATTAGTATTTGTACCAGTAACAGGCACATAATTCATAGAATCTGAAAGACTGTCAATATCAAAGATCCAATCTGGACCAACACCTGCAACATTTGGCTTATTCTCCAAAAATTCTAAGTGCATATTCTCTTCTATATGCTTGGTACTTGTATTGTACACCCTAAAAGCCTTACTGTGCAGAGAATAACCAAAAAAGAAACCTTCCTCAGATTTCCCATCAAACTTTCCTAGTTGGTCTTTGGTATTAAGGATAGTAACATGACAACCAAAAGGTCTCATGAAGCTTAAAGCAGGAGTTCTATCTCTAAGAAGCTCATAAGCAGTCTTATTGTGAGGTTGCACAACTAAAACCCTATTCAACACATAACAAGCAGTGCTAACTGCTTCAGCCCAAAATGAAACTGGTAGCTTAGAGTCAGCTAACATTGTCCTAGCAGCCTCTATAAGAGTCCTATTCTTTCTCTCAGCTACTCCATTTTGCTGTGGGGTTCTAGCTACACTAAACTCCCTTTTAATACCTTTTTCTCTGCAAAACTCATCCATCACCCTATTCTTAAATTCTGTTCCATTATCACACCTGATTATTTTAACTTTCCTATCCACTAGGTTTTCTACTTCAACAATGAAGGACTTAAGGATTTCACTAGTTTCATCCTTAGTTCTCATAAAGAACACCCAAGAAAACCTACTATAATCATCAGTGATAACAAGACGGTATCTCTTAAAATTCAAGCTATTCACAGAAGTAGGACCAAACAAGTCCATATGCAACATATATAAAGCTTGAGAAATAGAGTTTTGGGTCTTTGGCTTACAAGAAGCTCTGTGTTGCTTACCTTTAAGGCAAGAAACACAGGTTTGGTCATTCAGAAAAGTTTTATTTGGTAAGCCTCTTACCAAACCATTTTTGGCAATTTTGTTAATGGTTTTAAAATTAACATGACCAAGCCTTCTGTGCCATAACATTGATTCTTCCAATGTGGCTTTTGCAACAAGACAAGTAAGTCCAACCTTAGGAACTAGTTTATTCATCTCAACACTGTATGTGTTATCCTTTCTAGGGATTTTAAGCAATACTTGACTTTCATCAGGTAGCTTGAAATCAGGAGAAAGAATAAGACAATCAGTATCAGTGAATAAAACTTTGTTCTGTTTATCACAAATTTGTGACACACTGAAAAGATTGTACTTAAGTTCTGGTACATAATACACATTTTCAAAATCAAGATTACCAGTTTTAATTACCCCTATACCAGTAATCCTTCCTCCAACACCACCACCAAAGACAACTGGTCCTCCATCCAGAGCAATAAAGTCTGAAAGGTATGACATGTTGCCAGTCATGTGCCTTGAACATCCACTGTCTGAATATCCTCTATCTTCTTTACCATCTGTAGGATGTTCCTGCGCACAAAGAAATGGTTTTAGTGCCTTTTGGGGACCCAAACCATCACTGGCTTGGATCTGCCTTGTGCATCAATATCAGAAAATTTATTGAAGGTCATTGATGCACCATTGGGTTTGGCAAATTTTCTAACCCAATGTGCTGAGGCCTTGACAGCATTGCCCCTTTGACCCTTAACACTCAAGTGCCTAGCAGTAGCATTTGCTGGTCTAACAGTTTGAACTGCTGGTTTAACTTTAGGCACCCATTTTTGATTGGTCATGGTTGTTTTCTTATAAAAATGCCTTTTAACTGTTTGTGCATGATTTGAAAGTTGTTTTGCACTTGTAACAGTTTGTTTGTTCTTAAACCATTTGTTAGGTTTAGCAGCAAAATCTCTCTTCTTCCATGGGTTAAAATTACAATAAGCAGCAAAATGATCAAAACTTCCACATACAAAGCATACTTTCTTAATCATAGCAAACTCATCATCCAATTGCTTAGATTTCGAGTGGTTCCAGTTCCTCTGACTACCCTCAGAAACTGGTGATCTGTTCTTAGTCCTATACATCTCAGCATATTTCACATTTTTCCTAACTGGTTTTATGTTTTCAGTCTTAACCACTTTAGGAGTATGTTTAACTTCTGCCTTAACATCACTAGATTTGTCCTTAACCTTGGCATCCTCATCATCAGATGTCCAATCCTCAATGGTTGGTGCATCTGAGTCTCTAGGAGAGGACATCATTTCCTCAGAAAGTGATTTATCACTAGAACTAACATAAGAATCCTCAGTCTTAACAAATTTAATAGGATTCTCACTAATCTTAACACCATATCTGTAACACCCCAACCTGATAAGGGTAGAAGTATTACGTTATGGTGACATATCAAAGCAAACACAAGCATATGACTTAAATAATACAAATGAATCTCAAAGGTTACAAAGGAGAAAAACAATAACTATTAAGTCTAAAAATATAAACACTTCTAGTCATCTCTAATCCAGGATAGCTATCAAAGTATAGTCTTCTAAGTCCAAAGTGCTCTCCACTCATAACCCAGCTTCCTACTAAAACCTGCCGCAGGAAAAGAAATGCGGCTGAGCTTAAAAAGCCCAGTGAACAGATATATATAACATAACATAACGGTAAATAAGCATAAGCAACGAAGGAATAAGAATACAAAACAAAAAGTATAATCATGAAAGTCATACGAATTTTAAAGAGAACTAAAAATCAAGAATGCATGAGAACTGAATAAGAAACGAATCAAGAGAATAATGAAATAAAGGAAAAGTTCATATAAGGATGTGCCATAAGAACTACATATCATAATCCGTCAAATCATATAATATCTTAAAAGTGCACGAAGAGGGGAGACCTCTAAGTACTAAAATTGTGAGAAGGAGTGTAAGGCACACACCACCTGGTCACCATAATCATATAAACATAAAACCTAGGATGCATCCATACGCTCCCTAACATAAGTATGTATGTCAGTACTAGACTGGTCACACATATAAAGTTGGCCAATAGTGTACACAATAAATCATAACATAAGGGGGAACGCCGTAGATCTATCACACCTCTACGGGAGTGTCATGCCTAGGGTGTCATCCAAGACATGGTCATGGTACCTCCACAACTAGGTTAGCTCAGGCACATATCTATCATAGCATACAACAAATATAATCTAGCATGGCAAGAGAAACAAGATAGTAACTCAATAAGCATGGCAAACATAAGTATAGCATAGCAGAGACATTTAAATAAATGTCAAAATGAATCAATAAGAATGACAATCATACAATGAAAGTCATGAGTCAAATAAGGGAATCATATCAGGCATAAGATCGATAGAAATATCCCTACTGAAAAGGGAAAGAATATTTGTACCTTGACAAAAGCAAACAGACACCAAAGATGATCACAAAAGGGATGACAACTACTCCCGCTTCACCGGATCTACACGAATATGATAATCAAGTATTATTTTATGCTCATATGAATCAGGTTACTTATTTTAGTCGGCTTTCCATCTTTAGAAACTTTCTATCTTTAATAACCTGTCATATTTAGTAAGTTTTCCTTATTTAGTAAATTTCCCGATTTAATGACCTTTAGGGTTTTAAAAGATAATTAAATAACCTCAAGACTTAATATGATTAATATTATAGTTTAGGGTTTAAAGTGTCATTTAGCATAGTTCATGGTCTAATATGTAAATTATACAATATATGACCAATTCTTAGTTCAAGCCATTTTCATGCACCTCATACACATACGCCCATGCAATTATTCCACTTCGTTTATTTGAGAAAACCCAACTCGACTTCAATTCCTTCCTTTCTAAATCGAACTCAACTTGACCCTTTTTAACACAACACAAACGACTCCTTTTCAGCCCACTCAACAACCAATTCCACGCCATTTAATTTACATGAAGTAACAATACTAACTAGTACCTCAGTTTAATTAGTTGTTCATGTAAATATATAGCCTCATTAACTGTCATGTATATTAGATTGTTAAGGCTTGATTTAGTAGTTTATTAGATCGACCAATGAAGACACATATTACTCACCCACAACACACTAATTGATGCCCCACAATTATTTCATGAAACCCATCAACCAGTTCTTATTTCACATATATACACTCACACGTTTTTATACTTATATTTCACATATTTACGCCTCATATGCCTGCATGTTTTATCGAGCCTAACACAGCCACCTCAAGGTTTTAGTACAACCTACAACACACACAAGACCACCCATGCACAACCAAAATCAAATAACGAGACACACATGAACGTAATCACACTTAAACGCACCCTTATTAAATGATTATGTCAACAGGTTTTTGGATCTCGTTTTAGATCAGATATGGGTCGACATAAAGGTTGAAACAAGGCACCAAAACAGTTCATATTACCGCGACAAAAACGACTTCGAAGGTTTTTATAACGTACATTTTCTATACGTATAACTTTCCATGTTTTGCGCCACACATGACATCTAAAATACGTCCTGCTACTCGACACAAGTGTCACACTTTTACACGTTCCCAACACCAGATTACGAGCCTTTATATATATATGCTGGTTCGTCATTTCATGTACATTAAAGATCCAATTTTTCATGCAGCAAAACTGATGTTAAAAGTCCAGTTAAGGCCTGAAATCGAGAGACAACATTCATCATTTTATGTGATTATTTCTTCATCAGTTTATGCGATTCATATACCCTTTCATCTGGATTTATTATAGAGTCAAATCGTAGCTAAATTTAGGTTATCTTTTAAAAACATATTAGGTGTATAGATGTCGAGAATAACAGATTAAAAGTGTATCATACCTTGTGTTGATTAGAAAAGTGGAACAAGAACAAAACCCAATACCCAAATCCTGTTTCGAAGCGAAACAAATACCCTCGGACCTAGTGCAGAACCACGATCATAACACCACCCTTGTTGACACCTTTCACGCCTCCTTTGTACCTTCCTTTTCACTCGAATTAATGAAGAAGAAAGCTGCCGTCACCTGGTTATTCTTTTAGGGTTTATCGTGTGTTTTTGGAATGAGATTATGGGTTGTTATGGGAAGTAGATAAAGGAGAGAAAGGGGCTGAGATTCTGGCCGAGTATTAAATTTAGATAGCGTCAATACGTGCATGTATCATGGTTGTGGTATCTGGTGTAAATGGTAAGAGATGTCATAAATGGAAAAGCATGTATGTTACTTTGTTTCCAATGCGTTGATTGGGAGGAATTGAGGAAATATGGGTGAAGATATGTCACAATTTAATGTGACGTGTGGAGCAATTTATTCGAACATTTCGGATTTTGGAGCGTTGAAAATACTGTCATTCTCATGGTCAATGAAAGCTATATAACTATATAAGGTTAATGTAAATGCCGTATGTCAGTTGTGTTTTGAATTTTTTTGGTAAGTCGCATATTCCTTTTCAAGAAAAGGATATATGCAAATCTCTTATTTGATAAAAATTATTCTGAGAGATCTTGTCCTTTCAAACTAACGAGACAAAAGAGGATAGGTGCAAATGAAAGTCGGGTTCATACTTTTAGAAACAAGAGAAAAACGTGTAAAGTTTTGGAGGTAATGTTTATAAGTCGTTGGCACTTTTAGACTAGGATTAGGAACCATATTTATTTTAATAACATTTAATGTATAGTATTTATCACTTAATTATTTACTTAGACTTTAGGTTAAATTTTAATATGTACTTGTATAATATAGGTTCAAGATTGTCATCATCTCATGTAATAGAGGGTAATTTGGGGATTTAAATGACGATAAAATGAGGGTTTTACAATATCCAGGAAAATCCATATCCTTAAACTCTTCTAAACCTCTATGAGCTAAATCAATTCCTGGTGGAACAAAGATTCCTCTTAGAGGGGGTGCAACTGACTTATACCCTAAACCAGACTTAGCTTTGTTAAGTATTTGATTATCTACTATTTTCTGAACTCCCTTTGAAGTATGTTCAAAGAGTATCTACACTTAACTGGATGTTTTCTTTTTCCTTTTTAAGCTTCTCTAGTTCATATACAAGTCCACTCATTTTATCATCTTTTAGTTGCAAATCCCTCTTTAAAACACCTATCTCATCAGAGAAGTTTGACTCATTCTGTCTATAAAACACAATTTGTTCTTCTAAAACAGCTAGTCATCTTTTATGATTTGCCAGACTAAAATTTACTTGATTAAATTCTACCCTTAGATCATCATACTGTTTCTTAAGACACTCATAATCTTTTAAAGCAGAACAAGTATTTGAACATTTTTGAACAATATGTACCTCAGAATCTGAGAAAGCCATCAAACCCAAGTTAGCTGGTTCCTCTTCTTCCTCCATGAAGCTCCAATCAAATCCAGCTCCATCAATAGCTACCATAGCCTTGGAAGAAGGCTCTTCTACATTAACTGTTCTCCTTGTTCCTTGCTGATTCGTGAACCCTTGACTCTGGTTGCTTTGTTGTCTTGGACTTCTACATTCCCTGGCAAAGTGCCCCATTTTATGACAATTATAGCACTCCACCTTGGACTTGTCATACCCAGCTACATCTCTTCCATTGAAGGTGATCTTGTTCCCAGTTCTTTGATAATACTTCTTAGCCCTAATACTTATCAAAGCCAACTGCCACTTTAAATCCATAGCTTCCAAATCATCTTCAGCAATCTGAAGAAGGTATTCATTGTAGATTTGAGACCCACCAGATTGTTCTGACACAAATCCATATATGGTCTCTTCAGTCAAGCCAGCAGTACTAGTTTTTACACTAGCAGTGCTAACTGTTGGGTTAGCAGTACCAACTGCTTCTTCATCTTCATGATTCAAACTGCTTGAAGAAGATAAGAAAGCCATATTCCCTGAACTAGAACTGGTGCTACCACTCTTCTTCACCTTCTGCTCAACAATCTTAAGATTGTTGTAAAGCTCATTCATTGTCATTTTCTCCAGTTCTGGTTTATTGCTCCAAACCACAACATAAGTATTCCATTCAGCAGGTAAACTGTGGGAAACTAGAAGGGGGGTTGAATAGTTTACCGGTTTAAAAACTTCTTTTAAAAATCTTGTTTTAAAAGTATGCTATTGGAAACTTTGATTCGAACTCTATGTGTAATCAAACAACACCAATATGAACTACAAACTAAGCTACGTAAAAATAACAAATTAAAAGTAAAGAGTAGAGTTGGAAAGATCAAACCGAGACATAGGATTTATAGTGGTTCGGCTACGAAGCTCTTCTTCGCCCTACTCCACTCCTCGAGTACCACACTCGAGAGTTTCAAACACTATATCAACAACCTCCCTTCAGGCGGAGAAAACCGTACACGTCGCTTATCCTATTTCCGACACTAAGCTAGATGTCGAGTGCTAATCTTAGCTAGCACCAATCTACCAAGGTCCACGTGACCAACACTCAAGCCCAATGGCTTCAAGAGATCACCAAGATCTCAACACGATCACAATGATCAACACTCACTTCACTCTACTTGACTAACACTAACCTAATGACCCTTGATCTTCTTGATCAATCACACAAGCCCAATGGCTTCAAGAGATGTTCACTATCTCTATAGATCACACTTGATCTTCACTCTCACTCACAAAAAGAAAAGTATACTTGATGTATGCTAAGATACAACAAGGTTGTAACAAGTGTTACAAAAACCTATCAACTACAACTCTAGTATCTTCTTGATTACTTGAGTTCTTCTCTTGCTAATGAAGAGGGATGACAACACCTTGTATCAACTTGGATACTTGTGTTCTTCTCTTGCTAGTGAAGAGGTATGAAGAGGATCACTTGAAGGATGATTGGATCACTCTTGAAACAAAGAAAAACTAATCTAAATGACCCTAAGAAGTGAAAGGTGTGAGAGGGTTTTACTAAGGGATTTTTCTGTGTGTGAAGGGTGCCTAAACCTGTGAAAGAGGTGGGTATTTATAGGCAAAGAAAATCTGAACGTTACAATTCAAAATGGTACGGACGGCTCCACTAAATGACCCACGGCTCCGTTAAATTTAACGGTACCGTGGAGCCGTGGTAGACTAGGACGCTCCAAATTTTGTCTTTTCTGGTGAAAACTTATTTGGGGAAGGTTGGAGCTGATTTTGGGGGGAAAATAGCTGTTGTGATTTTCAAACTTATTTTTCCATTAAAACATTTTTTAATATTTCAAAAATAATTTGTCATGTGTATTTTTGAAAAAATGTTTTGTCCCATTTAAAATGTGAATTTTCAAAACATGAATTCACTTCTTTGATCACTAGTCCAAGTTGTAACTTTGTTCAAGAGTGATTTGCGTAGAAACGGGATCTTCCGATTAAAAACTTGTTAACGTTAATTTTAACGTAACGTGAGTTCACATTTTGTCATCCTCAAAACGTGAAGTAATCGAAAGATATAAATAACGTTTTTAGAACATTATTTGCATCAACAATCTCCCCCTTTTTTATGATGACAAAATATAAACTCATTTTAGGTTAAAATTAAATTTAACAAGTTTTTAATGAGTTTACTCCCATTTCTCCCCCTTTTTGTCAAATCAAAAAAGTGGTTAAGGCTCCCCCTTGATGTGTACTCCCCCTCATTTGGAGAACACAAAGGAATCGAGCAATGGATCGTGCTACAAAACAAAGTTAGACGACAAATATACAATATCTAACAAGTAGCACATTTGTGACAAATAACCAATCACAAGAAAAATTATGGCTAAGAAGCCAAAATGAAAAGCCCATTACATAAACATAAATTAAATGTCATACATAAGTATGACTACATTAGGAAAGCAAATTAAATTAACAAGAAGACACATAAACTTCTAAAGTAACATGAGGCTTCTAGATTTGCTTCCAACTTCAAAAGGTTCCTAGGTATTTATTGGAGGGACTAAACATAATTATGTTTAGTTTGGGCTATTGTGTGGTGGAGGTGGTGGAAGGATGATGGGTCCTATGGGTGGTGTGAGAAGGTGTTCTAGGTATGAAAACCTAAAGCTAAGCTCATCTCTAAGGTTCATGATGAGTTCAAGGTTGTAGTTGCAACAAGGGCAACTCAAGGTGTGTGAGTGAAGGGGATACATGATTGGATAACCCATTAAGGGTTGAGGTGATGGTGATAGTGAAGGTGATGATATGTTGCTCCCAAATTCAAAGGGAGTGTTTGGTGAAAGGGTGAGGGTGAGGGTGAGAGTTAGAGGTTGTGGTGATGTTGAAAGAGATGAGGGTGTTGTGTGAGTTCCCAATTCAAGAGAAGTTGATGGTGATGAGTTAAGTGTTAGGGTTAAAGGGTGAATGGGTCTAGGTGGAGATGAGTGTGTGTTGATTCTTGTTGTGGAGGATGAGGATGTAGTTTTAATAGAGGTTGCCTTGGATGGAGCTTGGGGTGTAGTGAAAGAAGATGATGAGTTGGTAGAGGTTATGGGTGTATGGGTTTCATCTTCATCATCCAAGGTGAGATCAATGAGGGGAATGTCATTGGTGATAGGTTTAGTTGATGATTGGGGTGTGTTGACATTCTTGATCCATTGATCAACTAGAGAGGTTTGGTTGGTTGGTTTGATGTTGAATCTAGGTTTCTTGAATACTCTTGATCCCATGATGATGGTATGGTGAATGTGAAGGTGTAAGGATGGGTGTAAGAATGGCAATGCATAATGTTAGCTTAAATAGCCAAAACATAAGCATGCAAGTTTGAAATGTTGGATTTGGGTGCATGGGAATCAGGTTTTGGTTGCAGATTTTCTGGAAAAGATAGTCAAAAAGTGGAAGAGAATAGCAGTTTTCGTCTTCCAGAGGCACGGCACCATTAAAGGTGCTACGGCACCACTAAATTTAGTGGAGCCGTGGCCTATTTAATGGAGCCGTGGGCTCTTTTGACCTTCTTTCCAGGTCTGCAGGTTTTAGGCAGCCTAAATGGGGAAATTTCTGGGGAATCCATTGGCTGCAAATCTCAAAGCCTCAAATTACTAAGCACATAGAATTCCTAAAGCTAGTTTCAACTAGCAACTAACTTGATCATGTGATCATCTATGTATTTACGCAACTATTAAGCATGCATGAATTCAAGCATTTTTAACATCTAGTGCATGTAATAAAATAAACTAACATGCAAGATAAAGCAACATGAGGATTAATTAACAAGAAGATTAATCATGTTCAAGTGTTAAAAGGAAACACATCAACCAAGTTAATGTCATGCCTTTGTTTATAATAGCTTAATAATACTTAGGTTAATAGTACTACTTAAGCTAATCCTAACTAATTTCATTTCTTCCCCAACTTCTTCAGCTTGCTCCCGATCCCTTTTAGCGCCTTTCCAATAGACTTGAAACCCCCGACAGTTTGCTCATGCATCTCCACTTGTCTATTGTACATTGTAGTTTGTCTTCTCATCATGTAGGATAGGTTGACCATCCCGTTTTCGGCGTCGGTTGTACGTCGAAATGATGAGGTATCAAGGTTACGAAAGTAGGTGTCGGGAGAAGGGATTTGAGAGCTAGACGTTCCTTCTTCGTTCACCTCATCATCGTCCTCATCCATGGGTTCAGATGATGATTCGTGACTGAAAGAGGAGGATGAATGGGGAATATCGGAAGTGGATTTACGACCACGTTTGGACCCTTTGTCCTTACGTTGCTTTGTGCGACGTTGTGGTCCACCAAGAGGTTTCATAACCGGATTGACTAGGACATAGTCGACATCATTGAGAGATGGGTAGGTTTGCATAACCCACCTGAATAGACGAGTAAGCAACATGTCGTATGGTATGAGCTCATCGGAACGACGATGAATACTGGCCATCCGTTTGACCATGTAGTATGCGAGGTTGTAGGGTTCCTCGATACTAAGACAGTAGAGCATGTGGGCAAGACTTGCCGTAACGTGATCACGGTTGCCTGCAAGGCTTAACGCGTTCTCACACAGAAGAAGTTCCCAATTTCTAATATCGGGACGGAGCTCTTTGAGGTAGATTTTGTTTGGGTCGAGGTATACGATGGAACCATCACGTTTTTGATACGTGTTGGTGACTCGAGGGATTTGAATTACTTGTTTAATTACTTCAATGTCGGGAACTTCGGTACAATATGCACCTTCGTTCTCAAGATTGTAGTAAAGACACTCTAGAGAATGGTCTTTAGTGAATGCACACTGACCATACGAGGGAATACCGAGAATGTGACCAATCTCGGTGACAGACAATATGATATTTTGGTGTCGAATCTAAAAATCAAGGAAGACATTTCCGTCAAGATCGGTGTAGGTACGGACACGACTATAGAACTCGAGAATAAAACGAGGACAGACTTGATCGTTTATTTTGTATAAACAATCGAACTCGATTGAAGGGAAACAGGCATTTATGTTGTCTATTGTGACATAGAGTGCATCGACTACACGCCCTTCATGTATGTATCGATGACGAACTCAAATAAGTACATTTTATTACTATCATTTATCCTATTAATTTGACTTGTTTTATTATATTATGTATGAGGATTGATACTTAATCGTTTACTTTTGTAATTCTCAGGTAAAAACAAGCATTTGGTGAAACTTGGCGATTTTGGACTAATTATGGAGCAAAACATGCAAGAAGTTAAGAGTCTACTTAAATGTACAAGATCAAGACTATTCTGCTCCAGATGCGCCGCATCTCACTTATGACATGCGCCGCATCACTATCGATATTTCACCAGATACGATCCAAGATACAAGAGGACATGCGCCGCATCCAAGAATGGAGTTACGCCGCATCTTCTGGCGGTGTACGAATATTCCTGAATATATTAATCTTGGACCCCACGCGAAGTTAAGTCAATGCGCCGCATCTACTTACTAGATGCGCCGCATCCTACCCTCAGACAGAAACTATAAATACCCCAAGACCAGACGAATTTTGTGTGACATATTATATCCGAAGTACAGATACCTAAGGACGAATTCAGACGAATAGGCAGCACAAGACACACCCAAACGAAGATACAAGAGCTGTAAGAAGGTGCTGCATGTGTTTAATTCATTAAGTAGTTTTGTTTTATTGTGTTAGTAAACTTTAATTCATCAAGATTGGTGGCTTGTGTAATGTGACAACGGAAAGATTGCACTCCCTTAAAACTGCTTTCTCATTAATTAAAGTTTATATGTTGATGTCTTTGGTGACTTTTATTAGTGCATTGATAACCTCTGTGTCTAGCTGAGCGTTGATCGGGTCGCCATGCCTCTGCCCTCGCCTATTTATTAGATCGCCTATGCATTCTATCGTCTGTAGAAAAGTAGGAAGAAAGATAAATAGGATAGTCATAAGTAATCATTAAGGGTTTACTCACCGATAAGATTAGAACCAACGAGAAAGGACTTAATCTCGGTGCGTTGCATCGAACTATACACTTCATATAAAACTAGCAATAAAACAAGTGACAAACTACTTATCTATCAGGACAGTTCTTCTTATAGTCTCAAGTATTTATCTGTGTACGTGTGTGCTATTCGCTGATTCGTGCCTATTGGTTTAGTTTATTATTTAATTGCAACCAAATCGTGCCAGTCTCTCAGGCTGAACCCCCTTGCGTTAGATTAGGTTGTATAGCTAACTTAATATATTAAAATACTGATTAGAATAACTAGATAATACGTTCCACTCTTAGTGATCGACACTCTACTTACCATTATATTCATACTGACCGGGTACACTGCTCGTTAAGTGTGTGTGTTATTGATAAGTCGGCTAAATATAAATTTAAAACTTGAGTAGGCATTAATACTGCTAAACCGCAACGACACATCGCACGCATCAAGTTTTTGGCGCCGTTGCCGGGGAGTGAATTGTTATTATCTGTTAATTTGATTAGTATTTTAATTAGGGTTTTAATTTTTTTTTATCTAACCGCTAATTCTGTTGTGTATTAGATTAAATTGCATTCATTGTATTATTTTGCATATTTTCTGTTTTTGTGTGTTATTTGCTTGCTTTTATTTGTGTTTATTTTCGTTTGTGTTTTTATTTGTTTTTATTTTTCGTATTTTTTGTGTGTTCTGCTATCGTTGTACTGAGCTAAATCAAACGATACGGCGCATCTGATCTCTCAGATACGGCGTATTGCGTTTAATTTTTATAAAATACAACGCGTTTAATTAATTCGATACGACGCATCTTTTCCCCAAGATACGGCGTATCTGTTTTTAAGGAAAAAATTTTCTAAACGTTAACGCCATACGACGCATCTGCTTTAGCAGATACGGCGTATCTATTATTTTAATTAAAAACAGTTTTCGAATTATTAAACAGATACGACGCATCGATCTCTGTCGATACGGCGTATCTTCTGAATCAAAAATCTTATATTTTGAAACGTAACGAAAATACGGCGCATTAACTTTTGTTAATACGACGCATTTAATTTTAAATAAATATCGATTTTTTATTATTAAAATTGATACGGCGCATTCTGATTCCTAAGCGGCGTATCTATTTTCTGAATAAAGTCTGATTTAATTTTAACGATTATAAGATACGGCGTATCCAACTTTTTGGATACGGCGCATCGTCTGCAGATATCAGTTATTTTTATTCTTATATCCGTTTCTATATTCATTAATTTCTCTTCTTGCGAACAAATCCTACTGATGCTTTCGTGATTATTTCAAAAGGAAAATGGAAGGATACGGAGAACTGATTGACTTCGACTTCGAAGCCAATTTTATGAATGAAATATTAGTGCAAGATAAATCACTCGAGCGTTACGATGGGGACTACATTGAACTTAATGACCTTGATGGACCGCTGGAATCCAATGACCTGTTCATGGATGATGCGGAATCTGAGTTAGAAGAAGGAGAAATTGTGGATAGTCCAAAAGTCAACGTTATTAATACTAGGAATTACGATGAATTTGAGGGATATGATGGTTCTTGGGATTACGGTAGAAGGATCCACGCCAATTGTGCTTACAATTTGCAATTCCCATGCATGATTGGGTACAAGTGTATTGACGCCGATTTCTTTCCTATTTTACCAATCAATGTCATGTCAAGAAGCTTTTACAATTCTATTATGAGAAATAAAGTGGAGCATAAGGGAAAGAATGTAGTTGGAGCCTTCATTAATGTCCCGATCTTCGTAGGACGCTTTACTATTGTAACTGAGTTCGCCGTTGTTGAAGACATGAATGCCTATCGTGACAGCGATATGGGTGACGTGATTGTTGGAAAACCATTTTGTAGGGAGATCACTATTAATGCAAAACGATTTGAAGGAAAGATCACCTTTCAATGTGGAAGTGACATTATCACTTATATGATGCCCCGAACTCACCCTGGGTTTAAACATGCTACTAATAGGGTCTGCTACAAATTCTCTCCATTCCTTTTTATTAGTAATGATGACATGAAGAGAGGGATTGAGTACCCATATCAAATGATGGAAGGATTCTATAAAGGAGTTTTGAATTTGGGACCTGAATATATACGTGACGAATTAGTTGCTAAATGGATCCTACGTGGCAATGTAGGAATAAATGATCGATATTAAAGAGCTGAACGTGAGTCTAACTTGAAGACTCTGGAATAAAGACAAGTGCTTACCGGGAGACAACCCGGATTCATTTTTATTATTCTGTTTTTGTGTCGAGTCAGTCAGGCCGCAGAGGATACGGCGCATCTCAATCCTGAGATGCGACGCATCTCCTGCAATGGTCATATCTTATTTTATTTTTTCTGCATTTATTTTTTATTTTCGAATTTAAAACTTTTTATCAGTTTATTTCAATGCGGCGCATCCCTGGTTAAGGATGCGACGCATCTTCTATTATGATCCGTAATTATTCCAGGCTCGATACGGCGTATCTTCTTCCATAAGATACGGCGCATCGACTGACCTGATGATTTTCATTTTTATTTTTATGTTTTATTTTTAACTAACTACTAATGTATTATGCAAGTTTGAACTTTCTTAACTTAGGTGTGTTTTAAAGCCTTGGTGGTATTATAGATTCCTGCATTTCCTGTGGATACATCTATTATGAAGCTTAAACGTTCTCATCCACAAGAAAGATGATTTTTGCTCTTATACAAATGGAGGATCATACCGAGCAAATCTCAGGGGAGTTTTTCTGTTCTAATTCTCTTATTTCCCAGTTTTTAACCTTTTATACAAACAACGAGGACGTTGTTTAACTTAAGTGGGGGGATTGGAGAATTAGAACACTTAACACTTACTTGTCCTAAAATTTTCAAAATATGCTTAAAATGTGCTTAATATATAAAAATTTAAAATTTTAAGCATGTTTTTGTTTAAAGTCTAAGTTGCATAGCTGCACACACGACGTTATTTTCAGAAATTGTGATTTTTCAAAACTCACAAATCTATGAGTGTGCCGGTGACTTGTAAACTTTAGAACTTGGCTTGTATACTATTCGAGACCACCATAATAAGTATTATTTTATATAATTGGAATGACTTGTCAAAATTGGTAATTTCTAGGATTACACCTAAAAAGCCTTATATGTTATGTGTTATTAGCTAACTACACTGGTTAGTTAACCCCCGTATAAAACCTTTTGTTACTCTCACTTTTAGAGTAAGATACCCCTATAAAAACACTCAGAGCCATTCCTTTCGTTTCTTACACATTTGTTAAAATGTTTCGTTACACCCTTACACCTTAGCCTACCCTGTAGATTAAAATCCATGGTTGGTTAATTGCTATAGGCAAAGTGTGTTTCCTTACATTACCTGTGTTCGCGTGCGTAATTCATTATCTATGGTTAGGTCGGGAAATTGCACAATGCAATTGGAGTGAAAGTAAATATTGTATATCTTTGAGTTTATTTTTCGTGTGTTTACTACTTTCACTATTACCGTTATTTCTGAAGTCATGAAAAGTATGGAAAAAAATTATCCAGAATTATCATTATAGTGATATGGTGAAATTTTACACATCTATGTTTATGTTAAAGTTTAAAAAAAAAAAAAAAAAAAAAAAAAAAAAAAAAAGAAGAAGAGTTGGATGTTTATTTTAACCAACTTATGTAAAGTTTTGTATTAAGTGGTCGATATCACCACTAGTTGTTGTATATTATATTTATGGATTGAATGAGAGTTGGCAGTTATGGGAACACCAACTAAGGTTTATTCTTTGATTGAGATCTTGTTGAGTATAATTCGTGTCTACCTAAAGCGTGTGTTTCAAGTGTTAAAGCGTGAGTTATTCAATGATATGAGTCTTATTCATGGGATGGTTGGGATAGTGATTAACCATACTTAGGATTTTAATTTATTCGTTTTGTTTATTTTTTATTTTACACCAATTTATATCCTAAATATTATCCATACCCTGTATTATTCTTTATCCAACCAAACCTTTGATTTATTGAGATTATGGATTTGAGCAATCTTAAGTATCGTAGTCGTGGATTCGGCTATGTATTTATGATTTTGTCGCCCTTTTTGATATATTATTATTGGTGAAGTTTGGACCTATCTTTAGCCTATTCGAGTTAAGGATTTGAGCAATTGCAAGTATCGTGTTCGTGGATTCGATCATGTATTTGTGATTTTGTCGCCTTTTCTGAAATTTGAGATCGATAGAGATTAAGAATAATTAACCCTTAAACCTCAAAACCCTTTTTACCGCTTTAGACTTGTTATTCCTTTGCTTTAGTGGGGGAGATGTGTATACTTGCCAAGCTTATGATAGAATATTCGTCACGACTGGACAGTTAAACGATTAGATTTGCTTTTATCAAAATATTTTATTTTACTTCTAATTCGTTAAGTGTTTGGTTGTGTGATTATGACAAAAATGAATACATGCTTAAATATAAAAATAAATCCTAATATCTTTTAGGATACATTTTCATAAGATTAATTCTAAGGTTTACTTGGGGACAAGTAAAGTTCAAGTGGGGGGATATTTGATGAACTCAAATAAGTACATTTTATTACTATCATTTATCCTATTAATTTGACTTGTTTTATTATATTATGTATGAGGATTGATACTTAATCGTTTACTTTTGTAATTCTCAGGTAAAAACAAGCATTTGGTGAAACTTGGCGATTTTGGACTAATTATGGAGCAAAACATGCAAGAAGTTAAGAGTCTACTTAAATGTACAAGATCAAGACTATTCTGCTCCAGATGCGCCGCATCTCACTTATGACATGCGCCGCATCACTATCCATATTTCACCAGATACGATCCAAGATACAAGAGGACATGCGCCGCATCCAAGAATGGAGTTACGCCGCATCTTCTGGCGGTGTACGAATATTCCTGAATATATTAATCTTGGACCCCACGCGAAGTTAAGTCAATGCGCCGCATCTACTTACTAGATGCGCCGCATCCTACCCTCAGACAGAAACTATAAATACCCCAAGACCAGACGAATTTCGTGTGACATATTATATCCGAAGTACAGATACCTAAGGACGAATTCAGACGAATAGGCAGCACAAGACACACCCAAATGAAGATACAAGAGCTGTAAGAAGGTGCTGCATGTGTTTAATTCATTAAGTAGTTTTGTTTTATTGTGTTAGTAAACTTTAATTCATCAAGATTGGTGGCTTGTGTAATGTGACAACGGAAAGATTGCACTCCCTTAAAACTGCTTTCTCATTAATTAAAGTTTATATGTTGATGTCTTTGGTGACTTTTATTAGTGCATTGATAACCTCTGTGTCTAGCTGAGCGTTGATCGGGTCGCCATGCCTCTGCCCTCGCCTATTTATTAGATCGCCTATGCATTCTATCGTCTGTAGAAAAGTAGGAAGAAAGATAAATAGGATAGTCATAAGTAATCATTAAGGGTTTACTCACCGATAAGATTAGAACCAACGAGAAAGGACTTAATCTCGGTGCGTTGCATCGAACTATACACTTCATATAAAACTAGCAATAAAACAAGTGACAAACTACTTATCTATCAGGACAGTTCTTCTTATAGTCTCAAGTATTTATCTGTGTACGTGTGTGCTATTCGCTGATTCGTGCCTATTGGTTTAGTTTATTATTTAATTGCAACCAAATCGTGCCAGTCTCTCAGGCTGAACCCCCTTGCGTTAGATTAGGTTGTATAGCTAACTTAATATATTAAAATACTGATTAGAATAACTAGATAATACGTTCCACTCTTAGTGATCGACACTCTACTTACCATTATATTCATACTGACCGGGTACACTGCTCGTTAAGTGTGTGTGTTATTGATAAGTCGGCTAAATATAAATTTAAAACTTGAGTAGGCATTAATACTGCTAAACCGCAACGACACATCGCACGCATCAATCGATTTTGAACTTTAGCGAGATAAGCTCTTTGCTCATCGGGAATATTTAGATTTTCAAGAGTGCTAAGAATGTATGGTTTGGTATCTTGATAATCATTTCGAGGCATTGTTCGTCTACAAAAAAATATTTTTGTATATGTTAGTTCATTGCATTTTAATGATTACACTTCTAGTGTGTGTGCCTAAATGCAAACAATGTGGAGGTGCGGCAATCTCGACTCTTAAATTATCCTAAAGTGATTACCCAAACGCTCCTATCTTCACTTTTGCTCAATCAAATGTGTCGAACAATACATATCAATTATGTACTTCGAGCCACATTTGAGAGTTCATGTATGCATGCAAAAACGTTTTTAATTTGCATCAACAATGCATGAAAAAGGTTTCATGATCCTAGACTTGTGAGGTTTTTCGAAAAAATGATCAAATAGGGGTGTTTGGCAAATGCCTCAACATGGTGCTAATCAAGCTTTAAGATTGAAAAGCTTTAATGCAGAACGTTCCTAATTCAATTTTAATCATCCTAAACATGATTCCATTACAAATAAACAATCATAATCCGAATTTAGTGATTAATTTCGGATTAGGTTTTGCAACATAAGTGGGTTTTTGGAAATCCTAGGTTTAGGGAATCATGTGAATACTACATTGTCTAATCCTAGTCTTAATTTCACAAGGGTTTAACTAATTTTGAAAATCCCCAATTCGGATTTATACTCAAGAACAAACCCTAGACTCAAATTAAAAGAAAATAAGAGTGAATTACTTACAATTGATGATGTTGTGGTTAGGATTTGTTAATTCCAATGCCTCAATCTTGATTTGCAAGAGTTTAGTTGAATTATGGTGTTATGGTTCGATTATGACAGCAAGTGGAAGATGTTTTGTGAGTTTGGAAAATTTCTGCAGAAGAAAAGAGTGACTGGGCGCGTTTTTCAGATGCACGGTTCCACTAAACATTAGTGGAGCCGTGTCTCTTTAGTGGAGCCGTATATCTGATTGTCCAGTTTTTCTTCTGTTTTGACTTTTGGCTGATTAATCTTACTTATTTAGTAAGACTTTTTGACACGAGGAAAGAAAAAAGTTTATACCTAATAAACTTTTTGACGAAAGATGATTAAATGGGATGACCGAAAATGACCTTAGTGTTTCCGAGGAAATTGACTAAGACGTCATTGGATGAGGATTTACTTCTAGTATTTCCCGTGAAATAAATAGAAGTTATGAGTTGTGTTTAGGAGGATGACTATAATATTTCCCATGAAATATTTAATTAGTCGGAGTACGCGACACGAGGAATGACTAGATATTTCCCGTGAAATATTCATGAGTCATGTGACGAGTGAAGGATATGACTTAAAAAGTCATGAACGATTTGTAGAGAATGACTTCAATGTTTCCCGCGAAACTTTCGAGAGGTCATAGAAGGGATGAAAGGTTATGAGGTATTTCGTGACGGATGACTTTAATATTTCCGAAGGAATATTCAAATAGTCATGAGCGGGATGAGAAGAATGACTTGAAAAGTCATATGACGAGACGCGAGAAATCACGTTAATATTTCCAATGAAATATTACAAAGTCATGGGATAAGGCTTAGGGAATGACTTGAAATTTCTAATGAAATATTCAAAAGTCATGAGTCGAGAATAGGATGGAAGTGTGAGATGACTTTAATATTTCCATAGAAATATTGAAATAGTCATGAGCGGGATATGAGGAGTGACTTGAAAAGTTATATGATGAGACGTGAGAAACGGCATTAATAATTCCAATGGAGTATTAAGAGGTCATTTGACGAGAATGTAAGGGTTAAGGTGAGAAGAAATACTTTTCAAAGAAAAGATTTCTCATTCGACGTTATCATGACGGAGGAGATGTCTTTCCGCGGGGAGATGACATACTTCGACGAGCTTCGTTCATGAGCAAACTATAGGGTTCCCGGACAAGTCTAATGGCATCTTGACTGCTACTCTTCACAGGGAGTTGTCTCATCTATAGTGTTTGTTGTCATGCCTTTCTGGCGCTTGCGTACTCGGTTTCGGTCGTGGTGACAATAAGAGTAGTTTGTTTCTTGGGGAACCAAGATGTTTGTTAATCAACCTATGAAGGTACAAACATTACTCATTATGTTTCAACCCACATTAACTCTCACATTATCAGAGTTGGTATAGAAACATTTTCTACATCAATCTCCTCAAGATATCGTAATCTCAAGTGTATAGTATCTTTAATGTATGGTATGATACATTAAACACTTTGATGTAAGAAGTTTTGGGATACTTCTTACAAGTGGGCACAAAGCCAACACTATTCATAATAATGGACCTACTTGCCGTTAGGTAAACTACTTTACCTATTATGCCCCTAACCTAGTTATATCCGCGCACTCACCTTTCTTCGTCTCTTGTGAGTTTTGCATTTGCGGATATGGGCGTTATTGTCAATAGAGACTATTACTTAAACTATGTATCTCATATATATAGTATACATAAGTTTACAGGAATACTTCATTTAGGCAAGATTAAATATGTGCAAGGAAAGGAACTTGATTCACTCATCAATGCTTAATTCAAACTTGTCACGCATGATCTTCAAGCGATCATCGAACATTTCTGGACAAGATGAATTTGGCATGATGAGATGTAAATAGAGTTTCTGTGTTATAGTTCCTACCATGTTAGATTCTAAATACACTATTTCATGCCAAACATCACTACTAACAAAGGGTGTTTTAAGAAAGCGTACCTGTGCCTGAGGTGTTCGCTCTTAAAACTAGAAGACTAAGGTACCTTTGTTGAATGTTAAGCATGAAAGATACGACTTGACTATAGCGTCACTGGGTATGCTTGATAACGCATCATACTCCTTTTGTTATACTCCAAGGTTTATTTACACTCATGTTTTCCTAGCAAAACAGATGTTCAAACATCTGGTCCCCAATATCTCATGGGTCCAAAGTTGTTAGAGTTAAACATCCTACGCATTTGTTGCGTTAGTTTAGGATGTGAGAATGGAGGACACATTTCCCATGGTAAGTAACCTTGTGATGGACGATCATTCCAAGTTACGGGAAAGTTACTTGGATGATTTTGTCTTCTAAAGTTACCTCTCGGTAGAGGAGTTCTAGACCGAGGTTTGGGAGAGTTAACCTTTCTAGGTGGAGGAGTTATTGACCTAGTGTCACGCTTTACAAATCCATGTTCGGGAGATAACAATGGTTTGTTAAAGCCTTTGGTTTCCTCTCTACTTGGAGTAGACACTCTAGTTCTATTTACAACTACTTGACTTGGTTTAGGACTTAAGTTACTTTTCAGAATTGACCCAGTTTTGTCCTCAGCACCACACGGTACCACGGTACCACTAAATTTAGTGGTGCCGTCTGTATCTTTAATGGTGCCGTCACCTTCAGACATGGACTTTTCAGGCATTACAAATTTTACTTGTTTAGTACCACTTGTAGAAGCCTGATTTGGGTCAACTCCTAAACCCGAACGGTCATGTTCACTGTATCTAATATTTTCAAGTATATCATTAAGCTTTTTAGTTCCTTCATCAAACCTAATGATTCTTAAAGCATTTTCTTTAAGTTTTTCGTTTTCTACTTGAAGACTAATACATGACCCGCATCCTAAATCTACTTCCTTGTTTTTCTCAAGTCTCTTGACTTGATCATTTAGTTCTAAAATTTGTAGTTCTAGTTCTTTTAATTTTAATTTTAGCTTTGTGTTTCTTCCTAAAATCTTAGTACTAACTACGCATAGTTTGTTGTATTCGTCATGTAATTCATTATCATCTACTGACGAATTATTATCACTATAATAAGAAGAGTCGGATTGTACCTCGTTAGAAGCTTGAGCCATTAAGCACGTTTTATCGTTAGGCTTCTTTTCTTCTTCTTCACCGCTATCACTCCAAGAACCTCCTACGAAGGCTCTTTGGTTGTTGGATTTAGGTGGCTTAGGACATTCTCCTATGAAGTGATTAGGATCTCCGCATCTAAAGCATCTCCTATCACTTGTCCCTTTTCTTTCATCATGATTTCTTTGAGATGACTTCTTCTCATCTCGAGATTGTCTAGGAAATCTACCTTTCCTCCTAAGGAACTTTCTAAAGTTCCTAACGGCTAGTGCGTACTCTTCATCTTCACTACCGGAACTCGAACATTCCTCATCACTAGACTCCTTCTTGGCTTTTAATGCTAGAGATCTAACTCTCTCGCTTTTGCCTTTGACAATGTCGGAATCCTTCTTGATGATCATCTCGTGAACTTTCAAGTTTCCTATAAGTTCATCGAGTGACAATGCCGCCAAGTCCTTTGACTCTTCTATGGCGGTGACCTTTGCTCTTCATTTAGGATGTAGAGCTCTAAGAAACTTCCTAACATAGTTCTTACTAGAATAACCTTCATCAAGAGCTTTAAGACTAGTGATAATAGTATTAAATCTAGCAAAAGCATTATCAATTGACTCATCCTCCGAAATGGAGAATTGTTCATATTGTTGAACAAGAAGATCTATCTTGTTCTCTTTGACTTGGTTATTACCTTGGTGAGTGACTAACAAAGTTTTCCAAATATCTTTTGCCGTATTACACATGAAAATTCTTTCAAACTCCTTTTTAGGCAAGGCATTATAAATCATCATTTTAGCCTCATTATTTTTGGCTAATTTCCTTTTTAGTTCATCACTTTGTTTATCATAAGAAACTATTTCATCCTTTTTAGTTTCCGGATTCTTTTGAATAGGTTGAAAGTCACCCTCGGTAATAACATGCCAAAGATCAATGTCTTTTGATTTCACATACGTTTCGAATCTTGTTTTCCAATAAATAAAACAATCGGTTTCGAAAAGTGGTGGTCTTTGCATAGATTGCCCTTCTAGATATTTGTCGGAATCCATTGATCGGTTCAAGCTTTAAAATACAATATACTTTAAAAACTTGACTGACGTGGCTCTGATACCAATTGTGGGAAACTAGAAGGGGGGTTGAATAGTTTACCGGTTTAAAAACTTCTTTTAAAAATCTTGTTTTAAAAGTATGCTATTGGAAACTTTGATTCGAACTTTATGTGTAATCAAACAACACCAATATGAACTACAAACTAAGCTACGTAAAAATAACAAATTAAAAGTAAATAGTAGAGTTGGAAAGATCAAACCGAGACAGAGGATTTATAGTGGTTCGGCTACGAAGCTCTTCTTCGCCCTACTCCACTCCCCGAGTACCACACTCGAGAGTTTCAAACACTATATCAACAACCTCCCTTCAGGCGGAGAAAACCGTACACGTCGCTTATCCTATTTCCGACACTAAGCTAGATGTCGAGTGCTAATCTTAGCTAGCACTAATCTACCAAGGTCCACGTGACCAACACTCAAGCCCAATGGCTTCAAGAGATCACCAAGATCTCAACACGATCACAATGATCAACACTCACTTCACTCTACTTGACTAACACTAACCTAATGACCCTTGATCTTCTTGATCAATCACACAAGCCCAATGGCTTCAAGAGATGTTCACTATCTCTATAGATCACACTTGATCTTCACTCTCACTCACAAAAAGAAAAGTATACTTGATGTATGCTAAGATACAACAAGGTTGTAACAAGTGTTACAAAAACCTATCAACTACAACTCTAGTATCTTCTTGATTACTTGAGTTCTTCTCTTGCTAATGAAGAGGGATGACAACACCTTGTATCAACTTGGATACTTGTGTTCTTCTCTTGCTAGTGAAGAGGTATGAAGAGGATCACTTGAAGGATGATTGGATCACTCTTGAAACAAAGAAAAACTAATCTAAATGACCCTAAGAAGTGAAAGGTGTGAGAGGGTTTTTACTAAGGGATTTTTCTGTGTGTGAAGGGTGCCTAAACCTGTGAAAGAGGTGGGTATTTATAGGCAAAGAAAATCTGAACGTTACAATTCAAAATGGTACGGACAGCTCCACTAAATGACCCACGGCTCCGTTAAATTTAACGGTACCGTGGAGCCGTGGTAGACTAGGACGCTCCAAATTTTGTCTTTTCTGGTGAAAACTTATTTGGGGAAGGTTGGAGCTGATTTTGGGGGGGGGGGGAATAGCTGTTGTGATTTTCAAACTTATTTTTCCATTAAAACATTTTTTAATATTTCAAAAATAATTTGTCATGTGTATTTTTGAAAAAATGTTTTGTCCCATTTAAAATGTGAATTTTCAAAACATGAATTCACTTCTTTGATCACTAGTCCAAGTTGTAACTTTGTTCAAGAGTGATTTGCGTAGAAACGGGATCTTCCGATTAAAAACTTGTTAACGTTAATTTTAACGTAACGTGAGTTCACATTTTGTCATCCTCAAAACGTGAAGTAATCGAAAGATATAAATAACGTTTTTAGAACATTATTTGTATCAACAATCTCCCTCTTTTTTATGATGACAAAATATAAACTCATTTTAGGTTAAAATTAAATTTAACAAGTTTTTAATGAGTTTACTCCCATTTCTCCCCCTTTTTGTCAAATTAAAAAAGTGGTTAAGGCTCCCCCTTGATGTGTACTCCCCCTCATTTGGAGAACACAAAGGAATCGAGCAATGGATCGTGCTACAAAACAAAGTTAGACTACAAAATTAAATTTAACAAGTTTTTAATGAGTTTACTCCTATATTAAAACTGATAAAAGGAAATTTTTGGAAAAAGAAAAGTATTTTTTTTGACTTTTTAATAATTTTTTATGAATTAAAAACAAATTTAAACTATTTAAATGATTTAAAAATATTAAAACAACTAGGAAAAATCTGGAAAATTCTGAGTAAATCTAAAATTAAATTTCTAATCTAGGAAAAATAAATTCAGCAAGTCATTAAGCCTAAATAAGTTGTAACAGTAAATAAGCAGTTGCAAAATAAGCTAAAAATAAGCAAATGAGGTCCAAAAATTAACAGAAGCTCAGGGACTGTTTAATATACTAATAAAAGCTAATAACAACTAAAGAAACCCAAATAAGCTATCAGAATAAGCAATAAGCTATTAAGTGCAGTCCTGAACTTTAGGGAAAAATAATGAACAACCAGCAAACTTGCAGCTAAATTATAAGCTAGGAAGAAGCTTTTGTGGGAAATCCAGAAGTGGAAACTAAAACCTCATATGACAGACTACTTAAAGACCAAGTATGCCCAAAAGTTATCACCTATTGCTACTCTAATTGTGGCTGAGATCAGATGGGTGTGGGACATGACTGCTAATTGCAGACTGAGTAAACCAACTGGGCAGGATTGCAGATCACAAAAAGACAACCTAATAAGCTATAAAATCCATAATAAGCTCAGTTCATACTATCTAGTACTATAGGCTACTGAAGAAAGCAAAAATTCCAAACCAAGGCTAGAACATTTAAGCAGAAAATAAGCTTTGAAAAGGACCAAACAGGCTGCAGGTAATGCAGGGCAACTATATCCTACTTAGGTGTGTTATTGAGCTTAATAATAAGCTCCAAACAAGATCCAAATACCACAAAAGATAAACATCTATAAAGTTCATATAACAAAGAAAACTTGAGAGCAGAAAATAAAGAGCTTAATCATGAGCTTTATGTGGAACATGGACTATCATGCAGTCTGCTGAAAAGCTTGTGGCTTGTGCAGACTGAACCAGCAGGGCAAATCTCTACAAAGCCTAATGACATTCATGATCCAAAACAACAACCAATTACACTAAATTAACCCAGAAACAACAAGATTAAGGTCATAAAACTGATTAACCCTCACTGAGCAGAATCAAGAGGCAAAACTTTTTTGAAACTAAGAGATCTCAATGAAAACTTACAAATCTCATTAAATTAACTAAGCCCAACCTATAACCAACTAATTTGACTTAATTAAATCTAACCAAAGTTAAACCAAATGTGTGGAAAACTAGAAGGGGGGGTTGAATAGTTTTACGTCTTTTTAATTTTATTATGAAACCTTTGTTTTATACTTTTAAAAACTTTAGATTCTAGTTTGTTATGAAAAATAAAACATAAATCTTATTATTAGTTATATATGTATTCTTTTAAATTGATTGTAAAAGTTTTGGTTTCTTGAATGGATTTTCAATTTGATCTTTATGTGAAGTTGACCTCTAATTAATACTAGCAATTATATAAGCCTATGTGTATGAAAGTAATGACGATGCAAGTAAAGAAATAAATAAGGTATGGAAAGATCTAACCGAGACACGAGAGATTTATAGTGGTTCGGCTACAAGGACACCTTCCTTGCCCTACTCCACTCCCCGAGCACACCTTGCTCGAGAGTTTTCTTCACAACTTCAATAAGCTCCCTTATTGCGGAGAAAACCGTACACAACTTTGGCTTACACAGGTTTAACGACACAAAGCTAAATGTCGAGTTCTAATCGTAGCTAGAACCAATCTCACAACTTCACAACACAACTTCTACACGACTTAATCACGACTTCTTCACGACTTCTTCACAACGGCTTCACGACTTCTTCACGACTTCAACACGACCGCTACACAACCTCTATGATGCGGCTTCACGACTTCAACACTATGTCTTCATGACTTAAGACTTCACGACTTCAACATGACCGCTACACAACCTCTATGCTACGGCTTCACAACTTCAACACTAGGACTTCAAGACTAGGACTTCACAGCTTCAACACGACCGCTACACAACTTCTATGCTACGGCTTCACGACTTCAATACTAGGACTTCACGACTAGGACTTCACGGCTTCAACACGACCGCTACACAACTTCTATGCTACGGCTTCATGACTTCAACACAAGGACTTCATGTCTTCTAAGCTACGGCTTCACAACTTCTACACCACGGCTTCACGACTTCTACATTTTGACCTCACAACTTCTATACCACAACTACTTATACAACATCTTCATTACTTACACACAACACTAATCTACAACACACACCTTACATACAAATGAATGAATGATTTACAAACTTTGTTAAACACACAACTTAAGTAACAAAATGATACTAAGTTGTAATACTTCTAATCTTGATTGATAGAAGTATTCTTCTTTTGCACTTGGATGGTGGAAGCTTGGATCACTTGGAAACCAATGCTTAAGATTACATGATCAAAGGTTTATTTAAGATATGAAATGAGATCTACAACAGAAAGTTTTAGTGCAAAAGGGTTGAGTAAAAATCCAGGGGAAGGCTGGTATTTATAGGGAAAAATCTGGACAGCTGGAGCCTACTGGAGCGTGGCCGGCCCCCTTAAATAGGGGGGCGGTCCCCTTAATTTTAAGGGGGCCGCCTAGTAAAATTAAGGGGGCCGCCCCTGCTGAACGTTGGCCAGTTTTGTCCTTTTGTGGGGAAGGTTTTTCTGGAACATTTTAACTGATTTTGGTTAAAAATTTGAATTCATATTTTTATAAAAGATTAAACATTTTTATTTAATACCAAAAATGTTTTTCAAAAATATATAAAATGTTTTTGATGTTTTATAAAAAATCTAGTTATTAAGAAAATGTTCCTTTGATCATATAATGCATTAAGCATTAGTTCATTCATACCTTAAGTGATTTTAGTTGTAGAAGTGAATATTTACAACTAAGTACTTGTTTAATTTATAAGTTTATGTTTTAATGAGTTTACATTTTGTGATCATCAAAACATAGAGATATGAATAAATATTGATAATGTTTTTAGGCATTTATTTATGTCAACAATCTCCCCCTTTTTGATGATTACAAAACCTAAACTCATTAAATCCAAAAAGTTATTTTTGGACAAGTATTTAGTGAGTTTATATTCACTTCTCCCCCTTTTTGTAGAATCAAAAAGGTTATGCCGACAAGTTTTTGAGACAAAATTTTTCGGGACGAGAACTCCCCCTTGATGTGTGCTCCCCCTCGTTTGAGGGCACCAAGGAATCGATATATGGAATACTTGCAAGAAAAATATTAGAAGCACAAGCATATATATAGCAAAAATAAGCATGCATATAAAGACATTCATTAAAAATGTTGTGTATAAATACACAACCATCCAAAATTATATTCAATCCTACATTAGCTAGTAAGTAATGCAATCTACATAATCATTCTAGGAGTACATGATCTTCCATGGGGCTTGCACACAAAATGGTTTGAAAAATTATTTTTGATTAAGCATTGCATATGCTTAATTTGGTGAGATGAAGGTGGTGGTAGTGTAGTGGGTGAAAATGATGGAGGTTGTGGTGGAGGTTGGTTGTTAAGCATTGTTCAAGGGATGAAAACATGTAGTGTATCTCATCTCTAAGACCAAAGATGATGGTTTGGTTGTGGATGTGGTGGTATTGGTGATGATGAGAAATGAGCATCAAGAGGTTTTATTGGTGATATGGAATGACAAGTGGGTGAATGGAGGTTCTTGAGTAGGAGGTGGAGTTGAGTCTTGATGGTGTGTGAAAGGTGTGAGTTGATGTGGTTATTGATGGATGAAAGGGTGTTTTTGATGGTGCATTTGGTGCACTTGGGGATTAACATTGAGGTGGTGGTGATGGAGTTTTGGTGTCTTAGAGATGATTTTGGTGATAGCATGGTGAATGAAAATGGGTGTTTGATGGAGGTGATGGTTGATTTAGGTAAGGTTTGGGCTAGATAAAAGGGGTCGCAAGATGCAAAAGAAAACAGTAAATTTTACTGCCCAGATGGCCGGTCCCCTTAATTGTAGGCCGGCCCCCTTAAAATTAAAGGGACCTCCTAGGGAATTAAGGGGGCCGCCTATCTGGTGTTTTCCCAGGCGACCAAATTTGAAAAATTTGCAGAAAAGGGTAATTTTTTAGGTGTTTTTGCAGCAAGCTCCATTTGAATCATGTACATCAAGAATGATTAAATAGTGGCATAAACATGTTAAATACGCATGCATACATTTAAAACATATTATGGAATAAGCATGTTATTAATCATCAAGCATGTATATATATATCATGATATCAAGTATACAAGAAATGAGCATAACAATCATATATTAAAGACAAGAAATAAAGCATTCATTAGTTGAAAATAATTATGTTAAAAACATAATTATTGATACAACACATATTTTGCTTATAGCATACAATAAGTAGAAAATTTTAAATTGCCTAAGAGATCCATTGGACTTGCTTGAGACATGAAAACTTGGATTATTTCGGATAGATGATGGTAAAGAGGGGGTAAAAAAATTGGATTAATGGGGTTGTAAGTTTGGGTGTATGGATGTTGGAGAGAGTGTTGATGGAGGAATTGGAGGTGGAGAGCTTGGACTTGACCATGTTGAATGAGGGTTTTGATGTTGTTCAAGTGGTGGTGTTGGATTAGATCTAGTGAGAAGATACTCAATCCAAGTGAGACGCTCATTTAAGGTGATGGTTTGATTTTGGAGAAAGATGCAACAAGGACTATTGTTGACATGTTTCTCAATTTGACTCAAGTGATGTGGTGATGATGGTAATGATGGTGAGATGGATGGTGATGATGGTAATGATGGTTTGATTTTGGAGAAAGATGCAACAAGGACAATTGTTGACATGTTTCTCAATTTGACTCAAGTGATGTGGTGATGATGGTAATGATGGTGATATGGATGGTGATGGGTTTAAGTTGCTTTGAGCAAGGTGCAAAGCAAGGAGAGCATTAAGCTCATGGGCTTCCTTGAGTTCTTCAATGAACTTCAAGTGTTGAGTGGAAGGTGATGATGATGGAGAGGGGTTGTTATTTGGTGGAAGTGGTGGTGACACTTTTGGTGGTGGAGACATTTGTGAACTTGGGTAATTATGAGTGAGTGAAGGTGGACATACGGATGATAGGTTATGTGTGTGAAAGGGTTCATTAGGATGAGGTTTAGGTGTTGGTTGAGTTTGAACAACATCATTTGTTGGGTTATGGCAAATATCAAGCTTCCTCCTCCAAAAGAGTATTTATGGTGTAGTGATGATGTGATTGTGGAAGGTAAATTTTGGAGGGTGGTTTGTGACAAAATGTGTTTGTGAATTTTGGGAAGTATAGGATAAAATGGGCTAAAAAATAGAAAAGGGGAGCAGCACCTTCGACCATCAGATGGCCGGTCCCCTTAATTAAGGGGCCGGTCCCCTTAAATATTAAGGGGGCCGCCTAATGAATTAAGGGGGCCGCCCATCTGCTGATTTCCAGGTTACTGGAAATGGGTTTTTGCCAGAAAATTTTGAAAGGGTTGTGCTTTTGGGTTTAGTTTCAAGCAAGTCCAACTTCTTTTGAGGCAATTTAGGATTTAATAACTTATGTATGCTAAGCATATTTATTTAAGCAACTTTATCTAACATGCAAACTACTCATTAAGCATATAACATGTATATACATATATTAGACAAGTAGATAATACATAGCACCATGTAATTCATAGTATTATACTTAGGAAGATTAAAAGGCTAGTTAATTAATCCTAATGATTATCTATGTACAAGGGAATGGGGAGTTGTGATAGCATGGACTTCTAGACTTGTACCAAGTGAGATCTTTAATAAGTAAACCATGATTTTTCATTTTTGATTTAGTTCACTTATAAGTGTCATATACACAAGTATATATGACATATATGAGATCACCAAGCATGATTTAAAGAAATGTTTTTGGCATTATTCAACAATGCTTGAAAGTAGGTTTTATGTGGATGTGAAAAATATATTACTGAAATAGTTTTGGCTTTATTTCAAAATGTTTTTATGAGGAAAGAAAACATATTTTTCCAATCTTTGGTTTTTGATAAACACGTAATTATAGACACAAGTTTGGAAGAAAGGTAGGATGGTGAAACATGTTTATTAGAAATGTGTCATAATCTTTTGAAAAATTATTTTTCCAAAATGTGGAGTTTTTGCAAATTTAAAAATAAGTCCCATTAATTATAGATTTAAAAAAATAATGGTTTATAAAAGATCTCATGCTCAAGTCTATTGTCACATGCTACCTCTTTCTACATATCCTATGACATTTACGCATGTATTATGACTAAATACAAAAATACATCATGTCAGAGTAGTTAGAGAAAAACAAAAGCTATTATAATGACAATGCATTCAACTAAACAAATAATTACGAAGGCATGCAGTCAAATCACATAGGAGCAAGTAAACATCTAGAAATTTTATATATGTAAGATGACATACATCTTGGAATGAAAAGCTCTATTGAAAAGCAAAGTTCATAACAGTAAACTATCGTTAGGTATATTTAGGAAGAATAATGTATTCAAGTTGGAGAATGAGTATGAGACTATTACTAGTGGTGCTTAATTCAGGCTAAACACGACCGTTTTTACGGGTTACACACACCCAACTTCTCACATAGAAGCAATTCAACCGTTAGGTCAAATTGAGTTTCTAGTCAATAGATTCTCCAGTAGTCATTCTCTTTTTGGAAGAAATTAAGTTCCTAAATTTACCTATCGAAGAGTACCAAATATGAAGATTGCTTGGTTTACTAATACTTAGGGGGGCTAACTAAAGGGTTTCTAGTTCATTAAGCCACAGAACGAATATAACTAAAGTGTAAAGGCAAAGCAACCTATCAGACTAAGCGTATCCTAAGGCATTAATAAGATTATATGCATGAAGTAATTACTTATGAAATTTAAAAAGAGAACTTACCTCACGTCCTAGCTTTTCTTCGTAATGTCTCAGATGATGATCGACGTGTGAATGATAGGTGAGTCGGATGATGATCTTCTCCTTCGTCTGTGTCACTCCATGATCTTGGATTGAGTTCACTTTGGAGTTGATTCATGTAGTCTTCGTCGCTAACACCTACATTAACAACATTTGAACTAGTAGCACATGTATCTATTTTATCTAAATGTTTATCTATTAAATTTTCTAAGATAACTAATTCATGTACAAGATCAAAATCCTCATCTTTGGCTTGACATTTTTCTTGATGAAAGTTTAAGAAATTTTTCCAAATATCATTTGCCGTTTTATAGAAGAATATTCTTTCATATTCAACTTTCGGCAAGGTTTTATAAATAATTATTTTAGCTTTATTATTTATTTCATTCTTCGTTTTCAAATAATCAATTTGACTTTCAAAATCCGTTTTTGTTTGATTTTCAAAATCAGTTTTTGTTTAACTTACAAAATATGTTTTTGTTTAACTTTCAAAATATGTTTTTGTTTGACTTTCAAAATCACCAATCGAAATGACATGCCAAAAATCTAGATCAATTGATTTTACATAAGTTTCAAATTTATTTTTCCATTCAAGAAAAGTATAGTTTTCAAATAGTGGTGGTTTTAGCAAAGATTCCCCTTCTAGATATTTTTCGAATTCCATAGATCGATTCAAGTTTTAAAATACAGTATATTTTAAATATCTTGATTGACGTGGCTGTTGATACTAATTGTGGAAAACTAGAAGGGGGGTTGAATAGTTTTACGTCTTTTTAATTTTATTATGAAACCTTTGTTTTATACTTTTAAAAACTTTAGATTCTAGTTTGTTATGAAAAATAAAACATAAATCTTATTATTAGTTATATATGTATTCTTTTAAATTGATTGTAAAAGTTTTGGTTTCTTGAATGGATTTTCAATTTGATCCTTATGTGAAGTTGACCTCTAATTAATACTAGCAATTATATAAGCCTATGTGTATGAAAGTAATGACGATGCAAGTAAAGAAATAAATAAGGTATGGAAAGATTTAACCGAGACACGAGAGATTTATAGTGGTTCGGCTACAAGGACACCTTCCTTGCCCTACTCCACTCCCCGAGCACACCTTGCTCGAGAGTTTTCTTCACAACTTCAATAAGCTCCCTTATGGCGGAGAAAACCATACACAACTTTGGCTTACACAGGTTTAACGACACAAAGCTAAATGTCGAGTTCTAATCGTAGCTAGAACCAATCTCACAACTTCACAACACAACTTCTACACGACTTAATCACGACTTCTTCACGACTTCTTCACAACGGCTTCACGACTTCTTCACGACTTCAACACGACCGCTACACAACCTCTATGATGCGGCTTCACGACTTCAACACTATGTCTTCATGACTTAAGACTTCACGACTTCAACATGACCGCTACACAACCTCTATGCTACGGCTTCACAACTTCAACACTAGGACTTCACGACTAGGACTTCACGGCTTCAACACGACCGCTACACAACTTCTATGCTACGGCTTCACGACTTCAACACTAGGACTTCACGGCTTCAACACGACCGCTACACAACTTCTATGCTACGGCTTCATGACTTCAACACAAGGACTTCATGTCTTCTAAGCTACGGCTTCACAACTTCTACACCACGGCTTCACGACTTCTACATTTTGACCTCACAACTTCTATACCACAACTACTTATACAACATCTTCACTACTTACACACAACACTAATCTACAACACACACCTTACATACAAATGAATGAATGATTTACAAACTTTGTTAAACACACAACTTAAGTAACAAAATGATACTAAGTTGTAATACTTCTAATCTTGATTGATAGAAGTATTCTTCTTTTGCACTTGGATGGTGGAAGCTTGGATCACTTGGAAACCAATGCTTAAGATTACATGATCAAAGGTTTATTTAAGATATGAAATGAGATCTACAACAGAAAGTTTTAGTGCAAAAGGGTTGAGTAAAAATCCAGGGGAAGGCTGGTATTTATAGGGAAAAATCTGGACAGCTGGAGCCTACTGGAGCGTGGGCGGTCCCCTTAATTTTAAGGGGGGCGCCTAGTAAAATTAAGGGGGCCGCCCCTGCTGAACGTTGGCCAGTTTTGTCCTTTTGTGGGGAAGGTTTTTCTGGAACATTTTAACTGATTTTGGTTAAAAATTTGAATTCATATTTTTATAAAAGATTAAACATTTTTATTTAATACCAAAAATGTTTTTCAAAAATATATAAAATGTTTTTGATGTTTTATAAAAAATCTAGTTATTAAGAAAATGTTCCTTTGATCATATAATGCATTAAGCATTAGTTCATTCATACCTTAAGTGATTTTAGTTGTAGAAGTGAATATTTACAACTAAGTACTTGTTTAATTAATAAGTTTATGTTTTAATGAGTTTACATTTTGTGATCATCAAAACATAGAGATATGAATAAATATTGATAATGTTTTTAGGCATTTATTTATGTCAACAAAATGCAAATGTACAGTGAATGTCTAATTTTACCCATTTTGAAACTTCAATCCAAACAAACCTTATAGTGACTGTTAAGAGCTTTAAAACTACACAAACCAATTTCACCTAAGGTACTAGAGATCAGATGAATGAATAACCAAAATAGAACTTAAAAAAACAATAAGCAATCCTCAATAAGAACTGAAATTAAGCAATAAGCAATGTTTGACTAAAAATTGACTTTCATTTAAACTTTAATTCGAGTACAGATGTAATACTGAAAAGTAACTTAACAAAAAGCTTGCTACAATAAGCCACAATAAGAAGAAATTAAACTAATCTAATTAAAGCTACTCCTAATTTACCCTAACTCTAACCCTAAAATTAGCTAACTCCTGAATCCGTGAATGAGGTCTTGAATATATAGCCATCATCTTCTAATCACAGCCCTCCATTTCATCACCTTGTCATCTCAATAAACCACAACCCTTAGATCATATTTGTGATGTGTCACACCCAATCAGAGGTCTCCTTTTGTCCACCTTGGCAATCCGTGTGACTGACATTCCCTCTGACATGTCAGGTCTTGTGTGAAGTTCCGTTGATGCCCTTAATTGTAGTAAATTTGATCGGGGTAAATCTAGGGTTCATCAAGGAACAGTAAAATCTGGGTTATCAGAGATTTGGGCGTGGGTAAGTTTTTAATAAATTATTTTGACTGATCCTTTATAATAGTTGACCGGGTTTAGGGATAATGGATGGGTCGGGTTAGGTAGTGTTGGGTCTTGGGTTTATAAGTAAGGATGGTGGGTTCGGTTATAATTCAAGAGTGGGCTTGGGCTAGGGAACGGATGGGTTGGATTTGTAGGTTTGGATATATGAGATTTAAATCCGGATAAGGTTATGGTTTAAGGTTTTGGTGATTTTTTTGGTTTTATAAAGATTCAAGGACCAAAGTTGTTATTTGCAGAAATTCCAAGGACTATTTTTGCTACTTTTCCAAAATAAATCCAAGGGCTTAATTTGACATTTGATGAAACTTTGAGGATTGACTATGACTTTTTGCTTCCCGGCTTCGGCTTTCGACCTTTTCCAAATCTAGTGCTCGGTTTGTCTTTTTTTTTGCTTAATTTTGTCCCTTTTCTCGATATCCGTTCCTGCACATAAACAAACACAAAAACACAATATCTTTTGGTATTTTGGTCGGGTTTTTGGTTATTTTGGTCTTAATTTGGTAAATAAAAGGTATGTGTTTAAGCACATACCAAATTCCCCCAGACTAAGCTATTGCAATGTCCTCATGCAATGTTATAAAAACACGTTTTTGAAACCGAAAATTTCCAATCTCTTTTTACTAACTTTGAGAAGTAGCAAAATTTTCAAAAGAGATCAGGAAATCTTAAGTTTTAAAAACTCCTCGATTTTCCTTTTTATTATATTTTTGTATTTTTCTTATTATTCATGTGACGGATTTGTTGACAATCATTATCTCACGCTAACTTTTAGGGTCTTTGAGCAGAAAACACGACTCATAAAGAAGTGACCATACGGATAAAATTCGTCGTCCCTGATTTTTCACAAGTCCCCAAACTAAGCTTAAAAACGAAATCATTGTCATTTACAAGTTAGATTGCCAACACTACTCAGAAAGCTAATTGTGGACTCCTTGTTCCCAAATTCCTATTTTCCTCTATTTATTTTATTTTTGGTGAGAAATGAATTTCTTCATATTCTCGTTTCGATAATTTCTTAGTCCGATAAAGATACCTAGTTTAGACGCTAAGTAGTTTCCAAACCTTCCCTCGAAAACCGTTGCATACAAAAATGAGGTCCACATCAAGGTCTCTGATTTAACACGATTTTGAGGATATCCCTTTTATTTGCGACCGAAACAACTCATCTACGAGTCCAGAGACAGAAGCCTTTATTAGGATACCCCCGGAGTCGAAGTTTGGCATTTTTAACATTATTAAGCACATTAACGTATTTAGTCCTTGGCCCTTTATAACAATCACAACATCGGCTGCGAACCGGCAAGATGTGATAGTCTATTATGACCTTGGAATTTTTCCTCTGCCTTTATTAGAAGTCTACAACATCGGCTGCGAACCGGCAAGATGTAGAAAACTTTTTACGGCTTTGGATTATTATTATATATTATCATATTCATTAATTATTTGTGTTGCCAAACCCCAAGTCCTACGGCTTTTATAACAATCCTAACATCGGTTGTGAGCCGGCAAGATGGAATAGTCTATTACACCGTAACACTGGCAGTACCTTGATATGTACCCAACTTTCATAAGCAAGGACTTTCTAAGGACGAAATAGAAACTAATTATCGCCAAAACCAAAATACCTTTAATTATTCCTTGATTTCTATTTTTGGGGTGAAACAAGCTTATGGGAACAAAAAGCCACAAATAACTTCGATGAGCTTTAAAGAGATCCAACTACTCCACGTTTAGCAATCTAACTTATAAACAACTCTATCATTTCTCGTTCTTCGCAAATTTAAAATTTTAAATAATAAGATCCGCGAATGCTTAGCCTTATAACCAAGCCATGCATATATAAAGTCGAATACGGGAACTTGCAAACTCTTAAAAAGAATTCGCATTTTATAGCTCCTTGTGTAAAAGACTAGCACAAGCTTATAGATTATAAACGGTTAAGGAGACAAGCTAGGGCTCAACACGCCCGATCAAGTCAGAATTTTATTCCTACTCTTTCCAGCGGAAAGTCAACAAAAATGTCAAAATTTATTATATTTTTGCAAATTTTTTTTTTTAATTTTCTCATTTTTTTGGATTTTTTTCAATTTTGGAGAAAAACGGGGTTGTATGAGTAAACGGCAAAAATGCAAGGCACAAATCAAATCGCAAGATTACCCCCCCAGACTAAAACGAGACATTGTCCTCAATGTCTTAAAGGTAAGGGTTCTCCTACATAAATCTAAGGCCGTTTATTAATTATGCCAAAAGATAGATGCAAAACGATAAGATTTAAGGATATCGGATGAGCAACGAATGATGAAACTCGAGTAGCGTGAAGGAAACGACGAGCACGAGAGTCTTCATCATCGGGCAAATCCTGGACACAGCACAGAAAAACACGAAACACAAGATATGGAAGAGGAGACCTCTTCATGTTTTATTAGAAAATAGAAAAGAAGATAGATGGATAAGCATGGGGTGCCTCCCACGAAGTGCTTGTTTTTGGTAACCGAGTCACATGAGCTTGACTCGACCCCGAATTTATTTGTCCTTGGGGAAGCAAGTGGAAGAGATAATCTCAATCGGACTTTCGTTCAAGATGTTTGGATAAACATTGAAGCATACGAAAGTTCCACTCCGATGAGATACCCACGGCTTAAAAGAAGGAAAGATGTCGGGGTCAAAGATGGTATCTTCACTCCCGAAGGAGTGAAAGATAGGAGAAGTCACCGGGTAGGTGAAGAAAGGAAGAAAGATCATAATCAGAATGGGAATCCATTCTTCCTCCTTAAGATTACCATTTTTCTAATCTTGAATATCAACATTGAAGCTTTTATGGTTATAATCAACAAAGACCTCGGGCGGGAGGGTCGGGAGGATATCATCGACAAGTAAACTCTCATGATAGAGTACATCTCCCCCCGGGTCAGGATCTTCATCAATAGCAAAGTAATCATACTCCGGCGGAGGTATGATATGAGTGAGTTCTTCTGAGAACTCCTCATGAAGAGATTCGAGAATACGAGGAGAATCTGTGAGTTCCGGTATGGGCTCATCAAGATTAGAAAAAAGATCCTCCTCGCCCTCAACGTCCTCTAACCCCTCATCAAAAAGAGGATTAACAACACTGAAAGTGTAATCTTTATTATATTCAAAGAGTGGGTTAGAGAAAATTCCGGAAGTAATCTCGGAAACGTCAAGGGAATCTCCATAAGATTGAAAATCACATTCATCGTCGGATATTTCCTCGGACTCACTTGGGATTGGAACGAGGTTCTCAACTTTGTCTGATTCCGTTGCCGGAATAGTGTCGAGAAGCTCGTCCCCCATTTTTAGAGAGTCCTCGGTTTCAACGGTAGGAAAGACGGGTGCTATTTGAGGGAAGGTTACAGGAACAAATCTCTCCTCGTCATCATCGGAATCATCGTCATAGTAAATTAAGCTCTCTCGAAATTTAGCTGCTCTTTCCTCGGCAAGTAATTCTTCCATGGACTTCCCGGGAGTATTAAGACTAGCCGCTTGCTCTCGATATCGAACCACAAGTTTTTCAATTTCGCGCATTCCAACTTGATTTGGATAATTGACGGGATTTTGTGGGGGTTGGTAATTGTCAAAACCGTGAGTATTATAGCAAGGATTAGGTTCATAGTGATTTTGACCCCACGATTGACATTGATAATCATTATGAGGTCCCCCACAATTTGTACAAGAAAAGTTCGGCGTATCATTGAAATACGGTTCTTGCTCATAAAAGTTTTGAGGAGGGTGATTGAAATTGTTTTGAGGATAATCGGAAATGTTCGGATTAAAATCATAAGCATATGAATTTTCGGCTTCCGAAGCACAAAACGAACAAAATCCATTGAACAAATTTCTACCACACCTCTCGCAAGTGCACCGTTGACAATAAGACGATGTCGGATCAATCGAATCTCCACACCCATCGCAATAACGTTGATCGAACGAAGATATATCGGGCTGTGGTGGGTAGTTGTAGAAATTTGAAGAGTCGTTGAATGAATTCGTATTTGGATTATAATCAACTGAATTCCTCGAACCACAAAACAAACAACTTCCGTTTCGAATATCATTTCCGCACCCTTCGCACTACACCACCGACACACGGGATAACCGATTCCATCAGAATTAAAAATATAGAGGATTAAGAAGATAAGAATTAAACATTTAAGAGGATTTAAGAAGAATATTTTTGGGTTTTTAAGTTTAAAAACATGAAAAATCACAAAAGAAAAATGGAAAATAAATTTGAAAAGAAAATCTTTTTGGATTTTTATATAAAAGAAATTAGAATTATTATGTTTTTGGTGATCGATCGATCAACCGTACTCGTTTCTTTCAAAACTACGCGCAGCGTGGCGGGAGAGAAGAATGGATCTCTCTTCGGTCTGCAATTTAATGTCAAGACCTCCTTAAACCCCGTGTATAGGTTGTAGAAAAGAAATAATCCGAGAAACGTTCAACTTAACGATCTCTTTTGTTGTTTATTCGGAATGGTTTACAACGCCATCTCGAGAGCGAGGATATATTATTAATGGTGAAAACACTTTAGGAAAAGTGTTTTATTTATTTTATTTTTGTATTTTTTTCTTTTTATAAAAAAAGATAAACTTCCTAGAAAGGGTCTTCAAAACACGAATCGAAAAACGGAATCACGAACTCACTTCAACCCTCCCCGGCAGCGGTGCCAAAAATTGATTTAACAATTATATATCAAGGGAGAATTGCAAAGGAAATATGCAAAACCCGAGTCGTTTGTCCCGACGAAGGTCGAATGGAATTTGTGTTCCCGGGATCGTGATTCGTGTAGTGAATGTGAATAAGAGTGATTGATTTTTACTTACACTACTAATATTAAAATAACAATCAAAATTAACAACTAATTATGCTAAGAAAACAACTAAGCTAAGCATGAAAACGAAAATTGGATTTTAAAAACTAACGCGACGTAATTTTAAAAACGTAAATAAAAAGTGATTTTCTAAAATTGAAAACCTAAAAATATAAAAATGATTTTCCTATATTAAAACTGATAAAAGGAAATTTTTGGAAAAAGAAAAATATTTTTTTTGACTTTTTAATAATTTTTTATGAATTAAAAACAAATTTAAACTATTTAAATGATTTAAAAATATTAAAACAACTAGGAAAAATCTGGAAAATTCTGAGTAAATCTAAAATTAAATTTCTAATCTAGGAAAAATAAATTCAGCAAGTCATTAAGCCTAAATAAGCTGTAACAGTAAATAAGCAGTTGCAAAATAAGCTAAAAATAAGTAAATGAGGTCCAAAAATTAACAGAAGCTCAGGGACTGTTTAATATACTAATAAAAGCTAATAACAACTAAAGAAACCCAAATAAGCTATCAGAATAAGCAATAAGCTATTAAGTGCAGTCCTGAACTTTAGGGAAAAATAATGAACAACCAGCAAACTTGCAGCTAAATTATAAGCTAGGAAGAAGCTTTTGTGGGAAATCCAGAAGTGGAAACTAAAACCTCATATGACAGACTACTTAAAGACCAAGTATGCCCAAAAGTTATCACCTATTGCTACTCTAATTGTGGCTGAGATCAGATGGGTGTGGGACATGACTGCTAATTGCAGACTGAGTAAACCAACTGGGCAGGATTGCAGATCACAAAAGGACAACCTAATAAGCTATAAAATCCATAATAAGCTCAGTTCATACTATCTAGTACTATAGGCTACTGAAGAAAGCAAAAATTCCAAACCAAGGCTAGAACATTTAAGCAGAAAATAAGCTTTGAAAAGGACCAAACAGGCTGCAGGTAATGCAGGGCAACTATATCCTACTTAGGTGTGTTATTGAGCTTAATAATAAGCTCCAAACAAGATCCAAATACCACAAAAGATAAACATCTATAAAGTTCATATAACAAAGAAAACTTGAGAGCAGAAAATAAAGAGCTTAATCATGAGCTTTATGTGGAACCTGGACTATCATGCAGTCTGCTGAAAAGCTTGTGGCTTGTACAGACTGAACCAGCAGGGCAAATCTCTACAAAGCCTAATGACATTCATGATCCAAAACAACAACCAATTACACTAAATTAACCCAGAAACAACAAGATTAAGGTCATAAAACTGATTAACCCTAACTGAGCAGAATCAAGAGGCAAAACTTTTTTGAAACTAAGAGATCTCAATGAAAACTTACAAATCTCATTAAATTAACTAAGCCCAACCTATAACCAACTAATTTGACTTAATTAAATCTAACCAAAGTTAAACCAAATGCAAATGTACAGTGAATGTCTAATTTTACCCATTTTGAAACTTCAAGCCAAACAGACCTTATAGTGACGGTTAAGAGCTTTAAAACTACACAAACCAATTTCACCTAAGGTACTAGAGATCAGATGAATGAATAACCAAAATAGAACTTAAAAAACAATAAGCAATCCTCAATAAGAACTGAAATTAAGCAATAAGCAATGTTTGACTAAAAATTGACTTTCATTTAAACTTTAATTCGAGTACAGATGTAATACTGAAAAGTAACTTAACAAAAAGCTTGCTACAATAAGCCACAATAAGCAGAAATTAAACTAATCTAATTAAAGCTACTCCTAATTTACCCTAACTCTAACCCTAAAATTAGCTAACTCCTGAATCCGTGAATGAGGTCTTGAATATATAGCCATCATCTTCTAATCACAGCCCTCCATTTCATCACCTTGTCATCTCAATAAACCACAACCCTTAGATCATATTTGTGATGTGTCACACCCAATCAGAGGTCTCCTTTTGTCCACCTTGGCAATCCGTGTGACTGACATTCCCTCTGACATGTCAGGTCTTGTGTGAAGTTCCGTTGATGCCCTTAATTGTAGTAAATTTGATCGGGGTAAATCTAGGGTTCATCAAGGAACAGTAAAATCTGGGTTATCAGAGATTTGGGCGTGGGTAAGTTTTTAATAAATTATTTTGACTGATCCTTTATAATAGTTGACCGGGTTTAGGGATAATGGATGGGTCGGGTTAGGTAGTGTTGGGTCTTGGGTTTATAAGTGAGGATGGTGGGTTCAGTTATAATTCAAGAGTGGGCTTGGGCTAGGGAACGGATGGGTTGGATTTGTAGGTTTGGATATATGAGATTTAAATCCGGATAAGGTTATGGTTTAAGGTTTTGGTGATTTTTTTGGTTTTACAAAGATTCAAGGACCAAAGTTGTTATTTGCAGAAATTCCAAGGACTATTTTTGCTACTTTTCCAAAATAAATCCAAGGGCTTAATTTGACATTTGATGAAACTTTGAGGATTGACTATGACTTTTTGCTTCCCGGCTTCGGCTTTCGACCTTTTCCAAATCTCGTGCTCGGTTTGTCTTTTTTTTTTGCTTAATTTTGTCCCTTTTTCTCGATATCCGTTCCTGCACATAAACAAACACAAAAACACAATATCTTTTGGCATTTTGGTCGGGTTTTTGGTTATTTTGGTCTTAATTTGGTAAATAAAAGGTATGTGTTTAAGCACATACCAGGGATCTTCCGATTAAAAACTTGTTAACATTAATTTTAACGTAACGTGAGTTCACATTTTGTCATCCTCAAAACGTGAAGTAATCGAAAGATATAAATAACGTTTTTAGAACATTATTTGCATCAACATAAACTATTAAGAAACTTCATGTTGAGGTCTTCCTATGGAATCACAATCTTCAACACAGTAAGTTGACTGATGATCTTTTGAAGCCTATTAAAGATATGGTCCAAAGTTTCATTGCTTGTTGCCGTGAAGTTCTCATAACTTTGTTTAAGAAGGGTTCTCTGTGCCTTCTTGGTAACTTCATTGCCACCAAATCTTTCCACCACTACTTCAAAAAGAGTTTTAGCAGTCTTGTAATGGCTAAAATTTAGCACTTGATCATTAGGAATTGCCATTAATAACAAATTCCTAGCCTTCTGATCATTCTTCTTTTTGATTCTCTCCTCGTTTGTGACTGGGTCAGTGTTAAGCTTTATGATCTTGAAACCATCAGCACGTGTTTCTTCAACATGAATTGGTTTGAAGGAATCACCATTGATAATGATATCCCATAATGCGTAGTCTTGCACCATGAAATATTGCTCTATTCTGAGCTACCATAAATCGTATTCATTCTGTTTTAGCATGGGGAGTTTAGCAAGGATTGAGGTTTGAGGTGTCTCCATGTCCATCTTCTTGGCTGCTAGTGAGTAAATACTTCAAAAACTTCTAAATCAAAGTATCAGAAACCTGTCTCTGATACCACTTGACCGGATCTAAACACACGAGTTGTGTTGGAGATACTTTGAGTATATACTTGACAGCACGCGAAATTTACTATCAAGTACTTAGAAGAATTCTTGTTTGGTGATTGTATAGATGTAACAATAAGAACAATAACAATATTCACTCAAACAATTAGCTTCAATATAATATGAGAATTACAATTACGATCGTGAAGCTATGATATTAATGTGTTTTTTTTTATAACCCTTGACCTAGGATCTCCTTTTATAGGACAAGGAGTCCTTTACAAGTAAAATATCTACCGTATAATTCTAACTTGATAAGATATACATTACATCTATTCCATATATATCTTCACACGATTTCATCTTAATCTTATAAGCAGTACGAACTTTCTTCATCAGCAGTACTAACTGTTAATGTGTTCTTTAGAAACTCTTCAGCCGTACTAACTTATATTGAACCGTACAAACTGTTTTACCAACTGTTAATTTAATTCCCAACATATAGGAAGTAACATTCCATATATGTTAAATGTTAAGTCTTAGTTTGGAATGAAACTTCACATGAAGATTTAGAAAATAAACATACAACATTGGAATATATGTTTATTGTTATAAACATAAGCGGTAAAATAATTGATTCTAATAGAACATGATATACTGTTAGAAAGTCTAAATGGAAATATATCTTGGAAAAGATATAACATGAATGAAATCTAAGTTTGACACACAAGGTTTTTTCATGAACCTCATGTTATCTGTTGTATCTTGCTTGGATGAAAGATGATTTGACAACATTGATATCTAATTGAAAGTTATTAGATAACTAAGTGTAATGAATATGGTTGGATATAGAATTACATCCTCAGCCTGGAATTGCTCCTAAATTTTAAGTATGAACCATATGGCAAATTGTTGCGTAATTGTTATAGCCGACAAATCTTGAAAGATTGGAAGGCATCAAATATTACACAATGGATATTAAAGTTTACGGAATTTTAAAGAGCATATTGTTGTTTGCATACAATGATGCTAATAAAATTGAGATGACACTCAATACTGGTCATGGTAGGATTTCATCCTTGTTAATGGCCATGTGTACTAGTTATGCTTAACTAAGAGCATAGTTGCATTATACATTAAAGAATTAGAATACTTTAAACTATAAAAGGTTTGATAGTTTAATTATCATAAATTGGTGGTTGAGGATGTCACGCATTTTATTTAATATTATGTGGCAATATCAAGATAGTTGAATGCACACATACAAGAACTTCACTAATTGAATTCTTAAAATAAGTATTCTCAAAATTCCGATAGATCAAAATTAGTTGATTTATGTCTTGTCAACAAGTATGATTGACATGACTTGAGGCATAATTCGTTAACTAGAATTATCATGCATTGATCTATTTAGTATTTGGATAAGGGATGTTAAGAAATTATTATTTACAATGAATTAAAGTACTTGGTACGTCTGTTTTCATTAATAATAGATTGTATCCTATATTTGCAGGTTTAAATCCATGAATAACTTATGTTATTCTAAATTGTCCGTTGTCAATTAATGATATGGGATTATCATTAAATTAAGACAAATCTGAGTATTGGTAGAATATACTTGAAAGTATATTGATGTGTTGACATGTCAATTTCACATGATATTCAATGAATTGAATATAGGACTTATCCCAACTTCATGAGTTTACTTTATAGATCTTGTCATCAAGTAAATCATGAATATAGTTATCCTCAGACTTGAGATACCAGATAACTGTCATGGATGTGGTGCATTTCTGTAGAGCAATTTACCGCTATACGTTACTGGTAGCCATAAGGATTGTTTTCAGGAATGTTGCAAAGTTCATGGGTTAGGCTCGTAGTCAAGAGAGAATTTGTTCCTTCAAAATTTGTTTTGAAGTTTAATACTGTTGGGCCCCTCGTAGGGTTGACAAGATGTTTGCGTGGCCACGCCCAAGATCTATCTGGAATACGTTCAGACGATTTGGTAATCTTGTTCAATCATAAACAACGAGAAATAGAATAGTTAATTAAAGAATGACTAAGATCCATATATTTATTAACGTAGTATTAGTAACAAAAGGATAAGTATGATGATGAATCATCAAAATGTTTTTTCCAGGAGACCTTACTCGAGTTGTACTGGGGGCATTGGCGTGTTGCTAGACGCTAACCAATGTCATTACACTATTAAGATATGTCCAAGTGGGAGCTGTTAGTTTATGGATAATATTTAATATGTGTATGTCTAGAATCGAACTCGAGACCACGGGATTGCACACTTTACGTATGAAGAATTAATGTTTAATAATTTAATATAAAAAGTTATATTTAATTATTAATTACACAAAACGACTAACGAGCGTTAAGTAATTAACGGTAATTGACTAACGGTCGTTAAATAATAAAAGGAAAGAACTATAGATAGAAAATAGAGAACAAGAAAGATTTAGAACCCCTTTGTGAGTTGAGATCCGATCGACAATGGGCTTCCTAAACCCAAACCCTAACTTGTTCCCAAAGTTTTGTCATCCTATATAAACAAACACAAGGGTTCATTATTTTGTAACTTTTTTACACACACTAAACCCAAAAAGTGTTTTTCTCTTTTCCTTGTGTCCCAATCGGCCGAAACCTTCAAGAGGTGTTCGACTTTTGTTTTTCCAAAAACAAAATCGTTTTGTGTTTTATTAAACTAGCATTTACATTAATTATGGAGTGAAGTCGGTATTAGGTACTATAAACTGTGCAAGATTACTTATGCACACAAGGTGCTCGATGAAATTCCTCAACCAAGTGAAAAACTTTTAAAATGTAAAAGATGTTTTATACGATGCCGAGACAAGATGAGGTGTTCAGGTTATGGTGGTGTTGGTTGTAAGAGAATGTGTTTGGTTTTATTTGTTTAGAGACGAAAAGTGTTGTTGTGGTGATTTTTGGTGAGCAGAAGATGTAAGTCCATTTCTCAATGGATGTAAGTTTACTCATTTTACTTGTTGTATACTCATGAAGCTTGCATACATTTAGGTATAAAAATTTATATTTTTTATTGTTTTCGCCTTTAATTGCAGAGTTGGAAGATGGGAAGCTGCCAAATATGCTCAATTAGCACTAGTTCATTACAACAACAAGGTATCAAGATAGAGATTAAAGTCACAACCTGTAATTAGTTTCGAAATGCAATGCCAAACACCCTTCAAACTGTGTGTCGTAAAAATTAAAGTTACATGAGTTGTAACCCTCGTAGCATAGGTGAGCATCTCACGTTTTGTTTAAATACACATGCTTTATTTATTTACTTGTTATAAACAGGACATTCCTGACTTCTAAACGATGATGATTAGCTGTTTGATTCTAGTACACAGTGGGTCAGTAACTCTATATAGTTAATTTACAAATACTGGGTAGTAACTAGTGTTTTTGTTGAGTCTGTTTTTGCCATGTTATCCTAGTATCAACATTATTGCATTAGATTAGTGAATCATGGGTAGCTCATGATTGTTTTAAGATTTCATTCAAGGTTAGGGATAATGGTTTAAAAATGGCTAAGACACAGTCACACACAGAAAATGTAACTAATTAGATATGCTTTCTTGTAAATGTTCTCTTTATAAATGCTTATATGCTTTTGAGTTCATTATTTCAAATTTCCTTATAGTTTCCTTGTTATTGAGTTTATATACTAATATCATGTTTTATTCTATATTTGTCTCTCTTGAATAAAGACAGCCAGAAACCACACCAACCGAGTATTCAAGGGCAAACAAGGAGCTTCAGAACCTCAGTGCTAACATGGATCTCATAAGTAAGTTGAGGGCCATTGAAAAGGTGATTCCTTGTGCTTATGATTAACTGAAATTAAGCTTATGTCATTTATTTTGTCTTGAACGGCGATCACACACACACACACACACACACACACACTATACATGGTTCTGTAGTAGTCAAAGCAACTTTGTCCCTTTTGTGTACCCATTGGGCGCAGCCCTTTCAGGGTTTCTTAGTTATTTGTGTATAGTATAGAAAGTGAACCTCTTTCGAATTAAGTCAAAACTGTTGGACTTGTTAATGTCTTACATGCCAAAAGGATAACAAGATGGGTCAAGAAGAAACTTTCTGTCATGGGCTGCAATCCGCAGGCCTCAAAACCCAACATATGACAGTTAGATAAACGGTTATTTTCATTGTAACGTTGTATTCTAGGGTTGCAACACTTTGGTGAATCGCTGTATCTTTTCATGAAGCAACGTTTCATATCTTATAAATAGATTAGGATTCTCTGTAATTCATCAACCCAATTCGATTATCAATATCAATATAAAGGGTTCAACCCATCTTCTTTGTCCTACTTTTATTCGACTTTGTTATGCATGATTATCATGATTGTTGTTTGATTATTTCGATCCTGGAAACCCACACAACCTGTGTAATAATTGGCATCAGAGCCTAGGGGATCAAACAACACCCAAATCATGTTTACTATCATCATTCAAGATCAAATCGCAAAAGATGAAGATTAAAAACGGTTACACCAGCCAATCCGGTGGTTAACCAAGAAGAAGAAAATAGCAGATTCAATGAAGACGAGATGTCGGATTAAAGAGAAAGAAAGAAGGCTTGTTGGTTTGCACGGTTAAAAGGGATGAAGTATCAGACCTGTAGAGATCTTGAAACCCCGGTTCATAATGAACCCTACAACCGAGATGGTTGACAAAGGCGGGATGCCAAAGAAGATGGGGACAAGGCTACGATAATGGTGATGCAATGCGAATTAAAACCTTTGCCCTACAAACCAAAAGTCATGAAGAAATTGAATTAAAGAATCTGTTTGAAGAAGGCATCAAAGACTGATTAAAGATCCTGGAGAAAGAAAATTAAACCTGTAATTCGAACCTATGATACATGAAACTTATTCATGTTTTATTCGATCACTGAGGCAGAAACATTTCTGCACATATCTGAATTCTACATACTTGGCCTATCAATGAATATGGCGGGAGATAAATAGATGCTACAATCATACATGGATGTTCTAATTTGCTATGCAAGGGTGTCACATATTGAAGCGACATGCTTCAAAGGGCAGAAGAAAATTTCCAGGCAGAAGATTGCCATGAAGATCAAAAGATCAAGTGACCAAAACCCACTGGAATGGACATACCAAGAAAAGAAGATTGAGCACTTTTGGAATAAATTCCTTTTTGAAGATCTCAACAACAAGTATCAATTAAACAAGACAGGAAGCATTTCAACACAGAAGAAAACAGAAGAGAAAGGATCATGAGCAAGAAGAAGGAACAAAGAAGAACAGAGATTTTTGGCATTCGACATTAGGAGGGAGATGTTGGACTTGTTAATGTCTTACATGCCAAAAGGATAACAAGATGGGTCAAGAAGAAACTTTCTGTCATGGGCTGCAATCCGCAGGCCTCAAAACCCAACATATGACAGTTAGATAAACGGTTATTTTCATTGTAACGTTGTATTCTAGGGTTGCAACACTTTGGTGAATCGCTGTATCTTTTCATGAAGCAACGTTTCATATCTTATAAATAGATTAGGATTCTCTGTAATTCATCAACCCAATTCGATTATCAATATCAATATAAAGGGTTCAACCCATCTTCTTTGTCCTACTTTTATTCGACTTTGTTATGCATGATTATCATGATTGTTGTTTGATTATTTCGATCCTGGAAACCCACACAACCTGTGTAATAATTAAAACGTATAAGAAGTGCCATAGAGAACACCTTTTTGGACTATTTATAATTGGAATGATCAGTTGTATTGTAGTAATAAGAAAAAGTTAGATAGAAATGAAAACGAACCAGCAGTTGTTAAGGCGCGGGTCAACCTCACTCAAAGTGAAATGATATATAACGCGCAAGAACCTGTATTAGAATAGGAAAATCCAGACATTTATTTTTTCAGAGTGAATTGGTATCCTTTGAGTATCATAATTAAGAAACTTTTTAAATATTGGCAGCATGTAGCCTTTTATTACACACCCATGAGGCCTTGATTTGATTTTGTACGATATTTGAATATAGGTTAAACTATGCATCATTTTTCTGTTATAAGTTAGTTATGGGGATAATCTATAAAAAGACCATCTTCTAATTACGCAAAAAATCCACCCAACATTCCATTTGTCATTCGTATGAAATTTAGGATATAATTCATTTGTTTGAAAATTAATAAAACTTTAATGAGAAGTACCTTAAAAGCCGAGGAAACTTTTCTAAAATTTAAAACTAAACCTTTTTTATGCAATATGACATGTGTCGTATTGTTAAATATAAAACATTTGTCAGTATCAACTACCATAAGCAACCACCATGCCCTTATGGTTGGTTCTAGAATGGAGCTTATCAGTTTGAGAAAATATGGAGGGAGCTTGTGCGAAACACTTGTTTCAAATAAGGCAATATTTGATTCGGGAGATTGTCATATTTCAGTTTCTTGTATCAGTGTTTATCCTGTGTAAATGTCATATCATGTTGCCTTAAATCTCATAGGGATGATTTGACATTGACCGAGAACTTAAGACTGTAGGTTCAAAGGTTTCCTTTTCTGAAAACCTTTTTCATGCTAGCTTCTTCATATTTTCTTTCTCTGGTAAGTTCCTCACTAGAACCATTGCCATTAGTCCATGACATGCTTTTCAGATAGATGTTGATTAAGGAGCATAAGTAATCGATAATAACATAAGGTAAAACCGTAAAAGTTAGTGGCAGAGTCAGTATGAAGATTGTCTAATAAGGCAACATAAAGAAGTTGTGCTAAGCATTTAAAGATGCAAACAACAAGGCTATTGGGGCCAAGCTGCTTGAGAGATGATAAAATATGGGACAAAAGATCAAGGATACAAAAATCACTTGACATTCTGGTAATGGGTCAACACAGTGCTACTTAAAGTTGTAAGAGATTGGGGAAACATGTATGGCTACCAAATCCAGTCAACAAAAGGATCACATGTTAGAATTTAATAATCATGACTAGTGCATATATTAATCAAGTAATCATCATACACATGCGGAAGCGTATGATCTATTTAACACATAAAGAATTAACCGAATAATAAAGCAAACGTACCTTTGATTCTAGCTAAATAAGAATCAACTTCAATAATCCTTTAATCAAGATCAAGAACCCTAATTAGGGTTTATAATTGGATTAACGAATTACCCCTTACCGTTTTGTAATTCAATCCAAGATATTAACTATAGTGAGTTAATACCACGTTCTTGTACACACGTACTAATACCAAATTAATGTAAATGCTAGTTTAATAAAACACAAAACGATTTTGTTTTTGGAAAAACAAAAGTCGAACACCTCTTGAAGGTTTCGGCCGATTGGGACACAAGGAAAAGAGAAAAACACTTTTAGGGTTTAGTGTGTGTACAAAAGTTACAAAACAATGAACCTTTGTGTTTGTTTATATAGGATGACAAAACTTTGGGAACAAGTTAGGGTTTGGGTTTAGGAAGCCCATTGTCGATCGGATCTCAACCCACAAAGGGGTTCTAGATCTTTCTTGTTCTCTATTTTCCATCTATAGTTCTTTCCTTTTATTATTTAACGACCGTTAGTCAATTACCGTTAATTACTTAATGCTCGTTAGTCGTTTTGTGTAATTAATAATTAAATATAACTTTTTATATTAAATTATTAAACATTAATTCTTCATACGTAAAGCGTGCAATCCCGTGGTCTCGAGTTCGATTCTAGACATACACATATTAAATATTGTCCATAAACTAACAGCTCCCACTTGGACATATCTTAATAGTGTAATGACATTAGTTAGCGTCTAGCAACACGCCAATGCCCCCAGTATAGCGGTAAATTGTCCATAAACTAACAGCTCCCACTTAAACGTATAGCGGTAAATTGCTCTACAGAAATGCACCACATCCATGACAGTTATCTGGTATCTCAAGTCTGAGGATAACTATATTCATGATTTACTTGATGACATAATATTATATTTAAAATTATCCTCTTTTTAAAATTTAAGGTTTAATTATAAATTTTATCAAAAAAATCAAAATATAATGTTTATTTACACTTAAGTCTAAAATTAAAATAACAAAAAGAAGTTAACAAGGCCATGCGTATTTTTATTTTATTTTTCTTCATCAAATTTCTCCACAAATTTTTTCAAAAGTCTGAATAACCTAATTCAATTTTGACTTTTATTAATCAATAGAAGGACTTGATTTGTATCTTCTCTTATTATATAAGAGATCTAATGTCATAATTTAATGTGCAACTTGTGTATTTTTTGAATTTTATATTAAAAATTACTAATAATAATAAGATGTGTAAACTTAAAAAATTAAGATTCTTAATAATAAAGATCCTTAGTGAATTATAAATAGTATAAATATAGATGATTTTATAGTAAATTTAGCTGTAATAAAAGTAATAAACTTGCTAAAAACCGTCAAAAGTAAATACAGTAAGAACTTTCATAAATTGGCGATACTAGAAAACACGTATGGCATATGACGTTATTCAACTGGCTAGCTTTTACTTTTGCTCGTCTGAAAAAATTGGGTGTACGTACAAATATTCAAGTTCGATTATTTATTTATTTATATATACGTGCATAAAACGTAACAACCATGACGTCAACATGAGTAACAAATTGCCAACCTTCTTTGAAATAGTTCAATTAAAGAAAACAAAAAAAAATGTAAAATCAGTTATCATCTTTTTTAGAATAAGGGTCTTTCTAACATGTGCCCTAGGGCACATGTTAAGTACACAAAAGGACAAAAAAAAAGGTACAAAAAATACAAAAAAATACTTAGGCCCACATGTACTTTTTGTACTTTTTGTACTTTTTTTTTTGTCCTTTTATGTACTTATCATGTGCCCTTAGGGCACATGTTAGAAAAATCCTTAGAATAATCACTAGTTCACGTCAACAAAAGGATAGAACCAATTTTTTTTTTTTTTTTTTTTTTTCTCTCTCCTATGGACCAAATGGTTTACATAGATTATCTCGAAAAGAAATAAAAATGTGTTTGTTTTAAACGCTTGAGAGATAAGTCGCTATGTAATTTTCATAGTCAATAAATTAAGTAAACTCTTTTATATAATAAAACAAAATTTCTAGTGGGGACTTTTACATTTCAAAAAAATTAAATCATACCTTATTAAGTAATACTCAAATTATTATTATTATTATTTTCTTAAATATTAAATAAGAAAAGCCTAAATACTTCTAAATTTATCCATATTCTACAAAAAAAAGAATGTGATTTGTAATCATTCAATAAAAACTTAAAAAAATATATGTGTCAAAATATAAAAAATTAATACTTGAAAACGGTGGAGCAAGTTTTTCAAAGATTTGGGCTGAAACTTAAAATCCAGTATCATTCCCACTAAATATTTGAAGTCCCAACATTCCCAAATTCCTCCTCCATCAATCAAACTCGATCTCTTATCATTCATTCACGCACAATCATTGACGCAAGAACATCTCCTCCAAATCTAATTAATATTAAAACCCACTACATTCGTAAATAACTCTAATTCAATACCTCAATCAAAGTACAATGGTTTTGAAGGTCCTGTTATAATAATTAAAACCCGAAATTAAAAATAATAATTTATTTAAATGATTAAAAAAAACTTCGCGCGTGCGCGGGCATTATATCTAGTTATTATTAAAAATACAAATTACGGAGTATATTATTGAGATCTTGAAGATCTTACCCTTAATTGCATGCTTAGATCCTCATTTCAAGGAATTCGTCCTTTTATTGCATTTGTGACGTATGGCATATGACGTTGCCCATTTCTTGGATATAAAATTTACTTGGTAAATATTGAGATTATTATAGAACCTACCATATTACTCAACTTATTTTATTTTTATAAATTGTTGTGCGCTTTATAAAACTGTTGAAAAATATTAAAAGTATTTTAAAATTAGACTAATTTTTATAAAATGCTTTATAATGGCAAATATTTTAAAAATTAGGCATTTCATCTGGGTTAAGTAGTAGTTAAATTTAAATTATTGTTGTCATTAGTAGATACTTAAGGGTAAAACTTAGACATTTCATTTTGGTTATATAGTAGTGAAATATAAATATTTGTTGTCATTAGATGATAGTTAAGGGTGAAACTTAAAACTTTTAGAACTTTTAACACAGCTTAATTTAGTGGGTGTTTTTCGAATGTTTTATAAAAAGTAAGAATCATCCATCATTGTATTGTATAGATTTAATTAAAAAAAAAAAAAAATGTGTGGATGTAGTATTTTTTAAATGCATATACGTGCTTAGAAAGTAGAATTTAAATATCCACTTATTGCATTTTTATAATGGCTGGTGGTAAAGAATAAACGAACTGTTCCTGTTTTTGGAGTATAAGTATATTATTGTAAATCGAATTGTTCTGATATACCTTGTTGCATTTTGTTTATGCAAATGACGCATATACGGAATTTTCTTCTAAGTAAATTGATTTGACTTTCCCGAAGAATAAGCCAACATGCATGTGTCATTCCTCTACACGATAGATTTCAGAAAATGTATTATAAAGATCAACATGTGATTATAAGTTCATACACATGAGTTAAATAAAGACTTTTGTTCAAAAAATGAGTTAAATAAAGACTTAACGTGATAGTAGCACAATAAATAATGAATTGTTCTTGAACAGGCTAGCACCAACTACCCCTTAGTCACCTACTCACCTCACACGCTTCTAACAAAATTTGACCAGTCATTTTATTTATTTATTTATTTATTTATTTATTTTTTTTAAAAGAATTACCTCAATAAAATATAAAATCACATAAAAAAGTTAAGTACAATAGTATGTGACAGAATTACCACATAAACCTCAAGCAACACGTTTGAACAACCGTTAAGCCACGTTTGAACAATCGCTAAGCCGATTGTGACATGCCACAAACGAACTACATCATACAAAATACACTAACAATAACGTCAATAGGGAAAAACCACCTAACCACACACATATCCCCAAAACAATCCGACAGCAACGAACGAGGAGTATAGCAAGCTAAAAGAGACTGTCTCCTTAAAAAACATTCCTAGGTAAAACCCAGTGGGAAAAACCCTGTAGAAGAAAAAAATGGTACAGCTCTCAAATGGCACTCCAAACTCGTGCCATACATAGCCAACAGCATGGATGAAGACTATCGAACCCAAATCTCCACAAGAACACAATCCATTAACAGATGTCTGGATGAGCGAGTCTGGTAACTTCCAAAGATGCAAAAGCGCCTGAACATTGCTCGACCTCTTGAACTTGCTGTTAGTTTTGTGGACAAATATTAATACGTATATGTCAAGAATCGAACTCGAGACTACGATATTGCACACTTTACTTATGAGAATTAAAGTTTAATAATTTAATATAAAATGTTGTATTTAATTATTAATTACACAAAACAATAACGACAGTTAGTAATTAACGGAAATTGACTAACGTACAAAGATAAGGACTATGGATGAAAAATAGAGAACAAAAAGGATCTAGAACCCTTGTGGGTTGCTAGAACCGATCGGCCAAGGGGAAAACCCAAGCCCAAACCCTAACTTGTTCCCTAAGATTTGTTATCCTATAAATACAAAACTAAAGGGTCATTGTTTGGTTAACTTTTGTACACACAATACCCTATTTGGTTTTCTTTTTGACCGGATCTACACAGACTCCTTGTGTTAGATGTGATACTAAGAATTATACGTAGTCTAGAACGCGGAATTTACTAGCTAGCACTTAGAAGACTTTATGTGTTTTGTATGATTTGAATGAAACAATGAATGAACACATAATAAAGAACTTCAACGATTCAATATTATTGAAACAATAATACGAGTGATCTCCTATCACTAGGGTTTACAACCTTGAATCTTTATCAAGTAATTCGTACTTCTATATCTCTGTATGTTAACCTAGGCAATCCTTTTATAGACCAAGGATTCCTTTACAAAATAACTATCATTCTAATCTTATACGATATACACAATATATTTTCCATAATTATCTATTACATAAATCATAATTATAAACCGTACTAACTTCTTCACTCAGCAGTCCTAACTGCTTATGTCTTCAAAACTCTTCAGCAGTCTTAACTTCCATCTTCAACAGTCTTAACTGCTATCTTCAACAGTCTTAACTGCTAAAACTTAATTTCCTAACAATCCTCCCCTAAACTTATGATTTCTATCCAAATCACTAAGTTTCTTCAAATTAAGCTTCTTCTTCTTAATGCTGAAAAATTCTTTCAAACACATATCAAGCAAATCTCTTAGATCTAGCTTTCACTTCTTGTGCAAGGTTGAATATCTTTGTCACCAGCATATCAGCTATCTCAGATTCTTCATTAGCTTCTAGTTTAACATGTGCCATTATTGTCAAAACACCTGGTCTGAGTGGATAATCTTTTTCAACCATCATATAGATCTCTATTCCATCCTTGGTAGACACTCTATGTACTCCACACGTTCCAAATAACTTCCAAGTGATGTCCATGACTTGTGCTTGAAATCTCCATATTGACTCTCTACCATCTGGTTCATAAATTCTCTTCAATTGAACCCATAGTTCTTTATCTTTATCTTCAATAGGATCTTTATCTCTGAATCTTTCTTTCACTAAGCTCCATAGTTGATTAAGATCTTCTCTGTCAAAGCCTTTGAGTAAATCTTCAAACAACTTGTATCTTTCAGAAATATTTCCAAGTCTAATTATCTTCCATCCTTTTATTCTTCCATCAGTGAACACTTCCCAGTCAATGATTGGATGTTTTACCTATAAAGGTTTAATATAAGAAGATTCTGGAACAATCATCATCATACTTCTGATCTTCTCACTTGTTAACCCTTCTTCTTCAGACTTTTGTTTCTTTGCAACTTCTGATTCCATAGTTTCTGATTCTCTCTTCTTACCTGTTTTGAAACTTCTTCTTGGAGTGTTCAGAATAGCATAAGTTTCATAGAATTCCCTTTCAATTATGGCATAAGATTTTCCCTTGAAGTCATTCATAGTGTAATTTGCTGAGTTCTTCAAATAATGCTTCATAGACTCAACTAGTTCCGTCTTTGTTGGCAACTTTATCTTGTATCCTGACTTCTGCCTTTCTCTTATCCTTTGAATAAGATCTTCCCATGTTGCAACTCCATTCTTTTTTAGTATGAATTCTTTAAGCTCCTCTGTCTTTTCTTCTTCATTCAACTGTTTATCTTTAAGAACCATTGAAGCTTGAGCTCTTACAATCACATCAGATTCTAACAAATATTGTAGTTGTTCATTGAACTCCTCTTGATTTACTTCTTTTGATCTTTTTCTTTCCATAAATTCAGCTATGTTTCGTACATCATCAGCAGCCATTTTTCTTGCAAATTCCTCATCTTGAGCAATCTGAGCTTGTTTAGCTTCTTCATTAGCCAAATCTTCTTCTATCATTTGCCTTGCAACTTCTGCATCATGATCTATCTGATCTTGAGTTTTTGGTTTCAATCTCTTAAGCCTTTCAAGTTCTTGAGCAGCAGCAACTTCTTCAGATGTCATTGGCTTCTTCCCTTTATCTGCTCTTCTACTTTCATAAACTTGCTCAGCAGAAGTTTCATCAGTTGGAACTGCTTGATGTGTCTCAGCTGTTTCTTGAACATAACCAGAACCTGAACCAATATCAAAACCTTCATCTTGTTCTGAACCTTTATCATGCCTCCCCTGAGAACCTGATCTATCCTTGTCTTTACCAAATTTCCTCCCCTGTTTGGAAGAATTTTCATCATCCCCTTCTGAACCATCTGAATCATCATCAGAAGAATCATCATCCAATATCACTTTTGCCCTTTTCTTCTTTAACTGATCTTCAAGCTTCTTCACCCTTTTTGTTAGCTTGGTGTAGACTTTGGAAAACATTTCTTTATGAGATTTCAGCTCCTCATTGCTCTTCTTAAGCTCCTCCTCCAAGGTCTTTACTCTGTCAACTAACTTGGTACATATTTCCATCAATTCAGTTTGTGAAGAGCTACCCTCATCACGTCTAGCTGTGTTACCTGCTAGGAGAGGTGAATCTTTGGGCAAGGATCTAGTCACAACCCTAGTTAGACTAGGTTTAGACCTTCTCCTATAAGTGATGGGTGGTGGTTGGGTTGTTTCAAGTTCTTGAGTGGATGTGTGATGGGGATCAGTTGGAACTTCTGAACCTTCACCCAACTCAGTTTGAATCATTTGAGGAAACAATGGAACTGGTTCCCCTTGAAAAAGCCTACTAGCCATAGCCATATTTTGAAAAACCTTTGATTGAAGGCTAGGCGTAGCAAAAGTTTCAGTTGGTTTTGTAAGCAAATATTTCTTTTTATTCAAAAGAGTTTGAACAAATCTTGGATACATTAGAAACTTTGTTTTACTGTCAACATTTGATGCCATACCCTCAAAAATATATTTTGAAAAGTTAAAAACTCTGTTTATAGACAAGCAAATGAGAGCAATAGCAATATTGCTACTGATATGTGTCGTTTTACACATATCTTTTCGTCCAATTTTCGAGTCAAAACAACCAAAAACACTTTAAAACGATCAAATAATGTTAAAAATATCTTTGAGATGTGTTTTTGTGTATTCCATATGCAAAATGATTGAAAACGATTGAAAAACAAATAAATTTGCATAAATGGCAAGTCTAGTCCCTCAAGCTTGAAAAAGAAAATAAAAAAAAAATAATAAAAAAATAAATTTTTGGTCCTTGGAATAATAAGCTTGGCAAAAATGGTCCCTGAATTTACATGAGTTACACTTTTGGTCCTTTTTGTTTAAAACCTATCCTACCAAAATAACACAACCGATCCACCCATACAACCCACCTAAACAATTTAAACCCCAACCCATTTTCCCCTTAAGCCCAACCACCCACAGCCCAACTACAAATACCCTCTAGCCCAAGCCTTAACATTATAACCCATAAGCCCACCAATCCTAAACAACAAACCGACCCAACACCTAAAACAACAAACCGACCCATTCTTTATAACTAATACGCAGATAAAGCAACCATTCGGGGTCAAACCCCCAATTTCCCACTTAGTCAAAATCCCTAATATCCTCAGCTACTTGTCTCCTTCCCCAAAGAAGCAAACCGCCAAAATCCCATTCTCTTTTTCCCCATACGTTTCCCTTCTCCCATCACCATCATCTCCACCTCGGTCCAAGAAGCCTCACGGGTTTCATTCCACCTCAGCAATCCAAGTCTTAAAAAGGATCCAACGGTTTAGAGTTAAAATGGGAAGTTCAAGATAATCCAAGGGTGAAGAGAAGCACAGAAGAGGGAGGAAGGAAAACCCTAGTATTTTGAATTTTCTTTTTGTATAAATAGGGTAGTAGTGTTTTAGAATGGACAGGTTTTATTTAGCTAAAAAAACTCTCGGTATGTATTTTTTTCTTTTAGTGTAATTTAATTTTAAGTTTAGTGTAATTTTAGTTTTAGTTTAAAAGTAGATTTAATTTTAGTTTTTAATTTCGAAGGTATTGTAATCTTTTAATTCACTCAGTTTAATCATTTATTGTTCTTGTACGTTATCGTTATTTAAGCTTGAGATTTTATTTTATTTTTGTCAACGTTTTCTGTTGGTGATTGAGATTAACAGTTGGTCATTTTTGCTTAGATGTGTTGGAATTAAGTGGTAATCAGTTGGTAATTAATGAAAGCTTGAGTTTGTGTTTTTTGGTTAACGTAAAATTAAGTTAGAATCTGTTCATCGTTGTTGTATATGTTGTTGTTTTAAGATGATGTTATTGAATTTGTTTAAGGCTGTGTTCTTTTTAATTGTTGGTAATTTTATTTGCTTCGGTTAGATTGCTGTTATAGCTTATTGTAATAAGTTGTTAGTTTAAAGTTTAAGTCATGTGGTGAATAAGTTATGTTGCTGAATCAGTTGTTGTTGTGATTTGTTTTAAAGTTATGTTGCTTTTATTGAATCAGTAGATGTTTAAGGTTAAGTTTTAGGCTGTGTTTATGTATTTTTTTTTAGTTTGAGAATCAGTAGTGAATCAGTACTTAGCAAAGATTAAAATTGAAAAAAAAATATATAAAGTTCAAAAGAGCAAGAGGTGGGATTCGAACCCCAGACCTCTTGCTCAGCAAATCCCACACACAACCAACACACCAGACCATCTGGGCTACAGCCCTCTTTCCTTATAGGATTTAATTAGTTTTTATTTAATCTAAATTTTAGTTGTTTTGCCTTAATGTCAGTTTTTTTTTTATTTTTAAATTAGCTTGCAAATTAATATTAAATTTTAATTAAAAAAAAATGTTATTCTTTTTATAAAATTTTCTTTTGTTATTTAGAATGTAAGAAAAATAATTTAGTTCCCGTAGAGTTTATATTTCATCATTTTCACGTTTTTAGCTTCGTTCTAGTTCCCGTTTTCGTTAATTCGCGTTTCTTTTATTTTAATTACGTTTTTAATCACGTTTATTTTTCCTTAATTGTTTTTCTCGTCTTTTAAATCGTTTTTAATTTATGTTCATATATCTTAGTTTAGAAACCCAAAAATCCCACTTTATTTCACCATTCAAACACGTGCACGATTCGAGATCACGAAATTCCATTCACGCCTTCGTTGGGGATAACGACCCGGGAATACAACTTCCGCTGTATTCTTTGGAAATAAAATAACGACTTGATTTTAACCGATCAAATTTTGGCGCCGCTGCCGGGGAAGGCTGACGTGAATTTTTAAATCTCGTTTGTCGTTGCGTGTTTTTGTAAATATTTTCTTATTAAAAAGCCAAAAAGATTTTTATTTCAAAATTTATTTTCCTTTTTCCCTTTGAATTTTTCAAAATGTTATTAAAAATCCAAAAAGATTCTTCTTTGCCCTCTTATCCGTTTAATTCCTTTTCTCACCCTCTAAACGTTTCATTCTATCTTCTTAACCCTCTACACGTTTGATTCTTTTTATGTCTACATCTTACAACTACGGTTGTGAATGGTGTGGGGGACCTCCAAATGGTGGAAATTGCCAAGGTTGTAGCATTGTGAATACGGGAAACGGGTTTGTCTATGACCAAAATTCCTACAATGAAACAACCAATTTCCTTAACCAACCCCCGCACCATGAGATGGAAACATATTCTTGTGAATTTTGTGGAGGTTGTCCTCATCCGGAATTTGATTGTCGAACGGGAGACTTGCTTGTCTATGAGCAGAACCCTTATAACAATCAGACATCATCCGGATTTGACACATCTTCATCTTATTCACCACCACAACAGTTTTACTGTTGTGAATACTGTGGAGGCCCGCACTATAATTTCGATTGTCAAACGAGGACCCCGCTTGTCTATGAGCATGGTCCTTGTAACAATTATGATTATTCGTATCATAACCAACCTCCACAGTATCAACCTATTCAAACGCAGCCTCAGCCATTTCCTCAAGATTCATTCCAAGAAATCCATAATATTAGGAATGATCTTTTGGATTCTACTTTTAAAGATGTACTCCAAAAACTTCATGATGTGAGGAATGCATTTAATGCCTGGGCTGCTAAACAAACCAAAAAGGATCGTCATGGTGAATCTATGGAGGATTTACTCGCCATAGAACGAGCAGCACATAACCGTTTCTTGTTTAATCAGGCGTGCATGCTCGATGACGAAGATGAGGACGACGAGGAGAGTACTGTTCCTGTTAGCAATAGCGTTTCTCAACTCCCTCAGTCTGTTGCAATCACATCACTCTCACCCAAGGACTCTCTTATCATGGGGGATGAGCCTCTTAGCACTATTCCTGAAAAGGAATCGGACGAATTCATAAAGTCTAGTGCTGAGAACCTTATCTCAATCCCAAGTGAGTCTGAGGATATTTCGGATTGTGAAAGTGATGAGTCAGATACGGAGACAATAATGGACGAGGTGCAAATTTCTAGCACACAAAGTACAGCACATGTCCCACCTCCGTATATCCTTCCAGAGCCCGAGCTCATGGATGCTTTTCCCGCATATGAGAGTTTTATTTTTGATGACAAAGAGGAGAGTAGTGGCAGTCCCACTTCTCATCCCGAGTATTCTCTCGCGGCCTACGAATCATTTAGTTTTGATTTCACGGAAGAGACGAGTAGTGGCAGTACCACTTCTCATGCTGATTTCTCTCTTCCGGAATATGATTCGTTTACCTTTGATCTTGATCATGAGGAGTTCTCCGATGAACTCACTCAGATTATATCTCCGCCGGAGTATGATCACTTCTACTTTGATCTAGACAAAGATGTTTTGTGTGACCCGGGGGGAGGCATTCTCAATCATGAGAATTTGCTTATTGATGATTTAATCCCGACCCTCTCGCCCGAGTCATTTCTTGAACAAAAGAACTTCAATGATCAGACTCATAATATGAAAATTATGAAGTCTACTTTTGATGATGATGACCTAATCATGATTGTTATCATGACCTTCTTCCCTCACATCACATATGATGTGACTTCTCTTCTTCTTCACTCGTTTGGGAGTGAAGACAAAGTTTTTGACCCCGGCATCTTCATTCATCATTCTTTAGAGCCGGATATATCTCATCGGAGTGGAACTTTCATGTACTTCAATGTTTATCCAAACAATTTGAATGAAAGTCCGATTGAGATTGGTTTCCACTTGCTTCCCCATGGACAAATGAATTCGGGGTCGAGTCAAGCTAGCGACTCGGTTAACAAAAACAGTAGCACACCATATGGGTTTTCACCCATATTTCTGACTTCTTTCTACTTTCTACCACCCTAGTGTGGGGGAGATGCCCCCGATGTTGTACATAAATTTCAAAAAAAAAAAAAAAAAAAAAAAAAAAATTTGCAAACACAAAAATAAAATAAATGGCCCGTAATATTTCCCTTTTACGTTCTCAGTTTCGGCATAACAGCCGGTACTTTGAATATTGAGGACAATATTCATTTCTAGTGTGGGGGGAATTCTCACGAATTTAATCACGTATATATACCATCTAATTCCCCCATTTTTGGCCAATTTTTTTTTTTTGGTGTAAGTGTTTTGCACTTACACAACAAATGGTAATCAGTCCACCATGTCTAACCCACAAAAGGATTGGCTAATCCAAGAGCAAACGGTTCTTGGTAAAGATATATCAAATCCGTTTACGGCTTACAATTTGCCAAAAATTGTATGGTATTCGACTCACCATATCCTAAAAAGATGAAGAGTTGGCTAGCCCGCAAGATTATGGCTTGTGGTAAAGGCAGTTGGAAAACCATAATTGGTCATCAGCTCACCAAAGATAATAAGTTGTTTTATCTAAGAGTTGGCTAGTCCAGAAGCAAACGGCTTCTGGTAAAGACAAATCAAATCCGTTGGCAGCTGATGATTTGCTCAAAATCATATGGTTATCAGTGTACCATAGTTCTTACTTGAACTGAAACATTTGGCTACTCCAGAGGTGATGGCTTCTGGTAAAGAGATACATCCATCAACTTTTCATAAAAAATTGCTAGGGACTAGCAATTGCTCAGTGTGGGGGATTTGATATGTGTCGTTTTACACATATCTTTTCGTCCAATTTTCGAGTCAAAACAACCAAAAACACTTTAAAACGATCAAATAATGTTAAAAATATCTTTGAGATGTGTTTTTGTGTATTCCATATGCAAAATGATTGAAAACGATTGAAAAACAAATAAATTTGCATAAATGGCAAGTCTAGTCCCTCAAGCTTGAAAAAGAAAATAAAAAAAAATAATAAAAAAATAAATTTTTGGTCCTTGGAATAATAAGCTTGGCAAAAATGGTCCCTGAATTTACATGAGTTACACTTTTGGTCCTTTTTGTTTAAAACCTATCCTACCAAAATAACACAACCGATCCACCCATACAACCCACCTAAACAATTTAAACCCCAACCCATTTTCCCCTTAAGCCCAACCACCCACAGCCCAACTACAAATACCCTCTAGCCCAAGCCTTAACATTATAACCCATAAGCCCACCAATCCTAAACAACAAACCGACCCAACACCTAAAACAACAAACCGACCCATTCTTTATAACTAATACGCAGATAAAGCAACCATTCGGGGTCAAACCCCCAATTTCCCACTTAGTCAAAATCCCTAATATCCTCAGCTACTTGTCTCCTTCCCCAAAGAAGCAAACCGCCAAAATCCCATTCTCTTTTTCCCCATACGTTTCCCTTCTCCCATCACCATCATCTCCACCTCGGTCCAAGAAGCCTCACGGGTTTCATTCCACCTCAGCAATCCAAGTCTTAAAAAGGATCCAACGGTTTAGAGTTAAAATGGGAAGTTCAAGATAATCCAAGGGTGAAGAGAAGCACAGAAGAGGGAGGAAGGAAAACCCTAGTATTTTGAATTTTCTTTTGTATAAATAGGGTAGTAGTGTTTTAGAATGGACAGGTTTTATTTAGCTAAAAAAAACTCTCGGTATGTATTTTTTTTCTTTTAGTGTAATTTAATTTTAAGTTTAGTGTAATTTTAGTTTTAGTTTAAAAGTAGATTTAATTTTAGTTTTTAATTTCGAAGGTATTGTAATCTTTTAATTCACTCAGTTTAATCATTTATTGTTCTTGTACGTTATCGTTATTTAAGCTTGAGATTTTATTTTATTTTTGTCAACGTTTTCTGTTGGTGATTGAGATTAACAGTTGGTCATTTTTGCTTAGATGTGTTGGAATTAAGTGGTAATCAGTTGGTAATTAATGAAAGCTTGAGTTTGTGTTTTTTGGTTAACGTAAAATTAAGTTAGAATCTGTTCATCGTTGTTGTATATGTTGTTGTTTTAAGATGATGTTATTGAATTTGTTTAAGGCTGTGTTCTTTTTAATTGTTGGTAATTTTATTTGCTTCGGTTAGATTGCTGTTATAGCTTATTGTAATAAGTTGTTAGTTTAAAGTTTAAGTCATGTGGTGAATAAGTTATGTTGCTGAATCAGTTGTTGTTGTGATTTGTTTTAAAGTTATGTTGCTTTTATTGAATCAGTAGATGTTTAAGGTTAAGTTTTAGGCTGTGTTTATGTATTTTTTTTTAGTTTGAGAATCAGTAGTGAATCAGTACTTAGCAAAGATTAAAATTGAAAAAAAAATATATAAAGTTCAAAAGAGCAAGAGGTGGGATTCGAACCCCAGACCTCTTGCTCAGCAAATCCCACACACAACCAACACACCAGACCATCTGGGCTACAGCCCTCTTTCCTTATAGGATTTAATTAGTTTTTATTTAATCTAAATTTTAGTTGTTTTGCCTTAATGTCAGTTTTTTTTTTTTTATTTTTAAATTAGCTTGCAAATTAATATTAAATTTTAATTAAAAAAAAATGTTATTCTTTTTATAAAATTTTCTTTTGTTATTTAGAATGTAAGAAAAATAATTTAGTTCCCGTAGAGTTTATATTTCATCATTTTCACGTTTTTAGCTTCGTTCTAGTTCCCGTTTTCGTTAATTCGCGTTTCTTTTATTTTAATTACGTTTTTAATCACGTTTATTTTTCCTTAATTGTTTTTCTCGTCTTTTAAATCGTTTTTAATTTATGTTCATATATCTTAGTTTAGAAACCCAAAAATCCCACTTTATTTCACCATTCAAACACGTGCACGATTCGAGATCACGAAATTCCATTCACGCCTTCGTTGGGGATAACGACCCGGGAATACAACTTCCGCTGTATTCTTTGGAAATAAAATAACGACTTGATTTTAACCGATCAGCTACTGAACTGCTCCCAAGCAGTCTTTTTAGGACTCAAACAACATAAAAGAGTATGTATCAAAAATCTCCATTGAGGTGAAAAACATCCTTTTTGAAAAGTCAATTTGTTTTCAGATGTACCATACCCCATTTTAGACAGTTCTTCCCAAATTTCAGTATTTAGCATAGTGTGGATACCATCTGAGTCATTTAATTTAAGATGTCTCCTAAGTATAGACTCGGTAACAACAAACTTAACGCCATCTACTTCAGTATGAATTTCTAAGTCTCCGTCATCACTTGTCAAGACAGATGAATTCTGCCAGAACTGTGTGATGTGTGAGACATAAAGAGTAGGAGAAACGGTTAGAGCATACCTTATGTGAGAGTGGCTCTGATACCACTTGACCGGATCTACACACACTCCTCGTGTTAGATGTGATACTAAGAATTATACGTAGTCTAGCACGCGGAATTTACTAGCTAGCACTTAGAAGACTTTATGTATTTTGTATGATTTGAATGAAACAATGAATGAACACAGAATAAAGAACTTCAACGATTCAATATTATTGAAACAATAATACGAGTGATCTCCTATCACTAGGGTTTACAACCTTGAATCTCTATCAAGTAATTCGTACTTCTATATCTCTGTATGTTAACCTAGGCAATCCTTTTATAGACCAAGGATTCCTTTACAAGATAACTATCATTCTAATCTTATACGATATACACAATATATTTTCCATAATTATCTATTACATAAATCATAATCATAAACCGTACTAACTTCTTCACTCAGCAGTCCTAACTGCTTATGTCTTCAAAACTCTTCAGCAGTCTTAACTTCCATCTTCAACAGTCTTAACTGCTATCTTCAACAGTCTTAACTGCTAAAGCTTAATTTCCTAACACTTTTCTCCTTGTTTTAGAAGCTCGGTGATCGGCCCCAAACGGTCAACCCAAATTAACCAGGTAAATGGTCAACAAGAGTCAATCACTTGAGAACACAATGCAATTATCCAAGGAGTTAGTGTATCCCCGGGTTGTTAAGTCCCAACGAGGTGTGTAAACTGTAATAGAATGAATGTGTGTGATCTGAACAGGAAAGTGTAAATGAATTAATTTACACTCAGCATTCCCACCTGTCACGTGGGAATAACAGAAAATAGCTCAAATGAGCTATATGAACAAAATCTATAAATAAGAAAAAACTAAAAACGTAAAAGGATATATAAACGTACGTTTAGGTTTAAATAAACGTAAACGTACAAAACAAAACGATTATACTATAGTAGGAATTTGCATGCCTTAGGGGCTTAAATGCAAATTAAATAAACTTAAAATATTTATGTATAATTTACAAACTTATTAAAAAGTTAAGAAATTCTAAAAACCTAAAACGCATACGTTTAAATAACAGTTACGTAAACGTACCAAAATAAAAAGTGAATTCTATCAAATTCAATTCCCACAATTGTGAAAATTAAATTTTTGGAATCTTAAAAGGATAAGAAAATTATTAGAATAAATTTTTACACTATTTACTTAATTATTATAAATTAAAAATGAATTAAATCTATTTAATAATAGCCTAAATAATAAAAAAGTCTAAAATAAACCTAAATAAATAAAATAAAGAATTGGAAAAATCTAAAATATTATAAAATGAATTTTAAAACTAAAAATATATTTATTATAGAAGTATTCTATTTATTATTAATTATTTACTATTATTAATTACTAAAAACTATTATTGAATTATTAAAAATATTAAATGAATAAAGAAAAATCTGAAACTTTTTACATAATTATTAAATAAATACAGGAACCTAAGAAAAATATAAAAAACACTATGTGCTTAAGGAAAATAAGCAAATAAGCAATAAGCTTCTAAATAGAAGCTATCACTTATTTGTAAAAAGCTCTTTTTTGGTTTTTCTTTTTCTGGAACTATTTGTACACTAATATTGTACAAGTTAACAAAGATAAAACTTTACAAACTTAGAAACAAGCAGATTATGGGCTTATGACTTATTCAGTATAGCTTTTGGGGCTCACAGTGAAGTCATAAGCTTAAATGAGCTTGAAAAAGCTTTATTCATGAAACAAAAGATAAAATAAGATAAAAATAAGCTAGATGGACAAGACACAAGCACTAATAAGCTCTGAATAAGCAAATCAACAAGGTACTGCTAGAGCAAAAGCAAGGTACTGCTAGTTCAAGCAAGGTACTGCTAGAGTAAAAGCAACCTGCTGATGATGTAAGTGATTCTGCTGATATGCTTAGTGTATACTGAGAAAATTGGGACAAGTTAAAGCTACTTGCAGCCCTAGCAGATGAACTACAAAGGGAAAATTAAGCACAGGATCATTGAGTTGGGTGGATGAGCTTCACATAAAGCCAAAACACTTAAGCTCAAGATCACTAGATAGCTTTTAAAGAAGCTTGTGAAATAGGCTGAGCATACTGATTTCTCAGTACACTCAGCAAAGGGGCAAACAACAAGCTCTTGATTAACTTATCAAATAAGCTTGTAAAAACTCAACAAGCACTGAGCCATTGAGTGTGATGGATTAGCTTCATAGGAAGCCAAAAATCACAAGCTCAAGGTCAATGAGGAGCTTTTATGAGCTTAGGAAAAAGGCTCAACTTCACTGTTTGCTCAGTGAAGTGAGTAACTTGGAACAAAATAGATGGTATGAGAATTACTCTAAATAAGCTATAAAAGGAAAATAAGCACAAACATAAACAACTAGGACATAAGGGCTTCTAAGAACAACAACAATAACAGGCACAAGTCCAGGATTCAACAAGCTACAAGCTTGTGAGATTGGACATGTGACTGAGAAACAGGGCAAAAACAACTAATAAAAAGCTTGACTTTTAACTTAAAACACATAAGTTTGACTAATATGAATTTAAAACCTAATCTACTGATTAATTATGTTATATTAAACAATAAGAACATGGAATAAAGCAATATAAACAACTTTTAAACAGATATGCAAGATTCTAGGATCTAACAATCTCACAGTGAACCAGTAAAAGAGATCAAGTGTCAAATTGACTATTTCACTAGTAACACAGCTTGATTAAGTTTTCACTGAGTCAATGAGGTCATATGTGAGGTACATCAAACAAGAACAACAACTCAAACAACCCTATAACACAGATTAAGCATCAAATCCAAACAACCTTTAAATGGAACCAAATTGAGATTTTCACCTCATAAGACTGTATAAACCTATCATATCCAATCCAGAGGTTATAATTTGTCAAATCAAACCTTTTTAAGCCTAAACATGCAGTCAAACAAGTTAAACCTATGATTATCAAAAATTTGTAAAGTGACAGTCAAAATGAGGTTTCAAGCACAATCAAATCCCAAAACATAATCAACCTAGATTAAGCTATAATATGATAAACTAACAACAAAGAAACATGAAAACATGGAAATTTAAGCAGATAAGTAACTTAAGCAATAAAATGCAAAAATTGTAAAAAATGGCTTACAAGTGAATCCAGCTGAAAACCATAAGACCAAGGACTTACTCACTACCTAAGGCTTTCCACAAAGCTTCTAAACCAAAAGCATTCTAAGAATCACCTTGTATCCAAGCAGTTTCCATCAAGATCACCATATTTTTTTGTTTTTCATTGTTTTTCTAGATTTCTTTTGGTGTTTTTGAATTTTAAGACTAAAGCATGATTTAATGTATCTACAAGCTTTAAAGCTTTTGTCAGGAGCTTATATGGCTTATAAAGTCCAGTAAACAACTAAGATTAACACGAATTTAAATAACTTGGAAAATTAAAGACAATTAAGTAAAAAACATGAAATTTTAAAGATAGATGGAATTAAAACTGTAAATAATGTTTTATTACACTTGTTTAAGGAGTAATTCAACATTGAAAGCATTAAATGACAAGTAATTAAAGAAAGCAGTAAAACTAATTAGCTACGCGACCTAGGCTAATCCAAAGGTACTCTTCTCTTCTTCCTTCTTTGATCTTTATAGACTTTTTGCAATCCCCACTTGATTATGAGCAAATCCCACTTGATCTTGGCCTTTGGTACTCTGTAATTCATCCTAGCCATTGATTTAGACTTTTGGCGCCAAAAGTATCAAAAGCAGGTTTTGGCAATTAATGCATTTTGGTTAGATGTGGAGGTGGAGAAGAAGCTTTAAATGCTTCTTGGCAGTTAGGTAAGGTGTAGCAGAGAGGAGGGGGGTTGAGTCAGGGATAAGGTGAGGTGGAAGGGATTGTAGCAGGAAAGGCGAGCAAGTTGGGGAAGAAGAGAAGTCAAACTTCTTGTTTGACCCTGATATTTAGCAAAGGAAAATTGGGTCGGGTTATGGGGTTTAGGTTTAGTTTGGGCTTTTTGGATTTAAGGATTTGGATTTTTGGGTTTTGAGTAAAAAGGGATCCGGTTTGGTTAGTTTTAGTACAAGGACCATTATTGTAATTTCATGAAAGATGAAGGGTCTGAATTGTCAACTTTCCAAAATTATTCCAAGGACCATTGTTGACTTTTTCTTCCAAAATAAACCTTCAAGGACTAATTCTGCCAATTTATGAAACTTCAGGGACTGAAACTGTCAATTTTGTGAACTTTGCATGTTTTTCACTTGTTTTCAATCTTTTTGTTCCTGAATCATATAAGAACACATTCCAATGATATTTATAGTATTATGTGACATTTCAAAGTGTTTTTGACTGTTTATGTGGGTTTAAACAAGGTAAATATATGTGTATTTAGACACATATCACTCGGCCGAACACCCCTTTAATAAGGGTTTTCGGATTTTTTTGTTAATCAAAAAAGTTTTGTGTTTCTGTAACTACATTGACTTTAATTCGTTAATAGTACGTGTGTACAAGAACGTGGTGTAAACACACTATTGTTTGTATCTTATATTGAATTGAAAAAACGGTAAGGGTCAATTCGTTAATCCACATAAACCCTAATTAGGGTTCATCTAATTAATTGCTTGTTGAAGATTGCAAAGAGGTACGCATACTATTTAATATTCGGTTAATTAATTATATGTTATATGTTCCTACGCTTCCGCGTGTGTCTTGATGTGTTCTTGATTATATTATGATTGTCATCTTATTATAATTTCAACACTTGCACGTAAGCAGCTTGAGCCAAACAGTAGGCTTGATCACATCCACAATGTGAGCATGAGACCTCTTTTGATTCTTGAATAACCTAAAGTTCTTCTTTTGCCAAATAAAATAGCATGAAACAGCAAATACAAGTTTAGTCACAACACTTCTAGCAGAACTCTTCTTCAATGTAGGAATCACCAGTCCCTCACTTGGATCTCATAGTTTTGTTTTATCACTTTTATGATCACAAAAATCTCTAACAATTTTGTCACTAACAACGCTAGTTAAATCAACGTTTATGTATAAGTTGACGTACTTGCCTATCTAGTGATTTAGTGTCTAGTAGAGGTGTCTCAAGGGAACAAATCATGTTTTGGCATTCGCGGCGTAGATATGGTGGCAACAAAGGACTCAGAGTTTAAGCATTTGTTGTAGAGTGGTGCTCTGCATGTGTAACTGTGTAAGCGCGCTTTGGTCAAGGACGTAACTAGGGAGTCCCACGGGATCATAGGTCCCTTATAAAATTTTGTTTCGTAGTGTCAATTTTCGTAAAAACACTGAAATTTTCAAAATACACCCATACCCAATGCGTTGTATTTCTAGTTATTGTTTAATTAATCTATCAATAGATGAAAAATGAACTACGTTCACTTAACTCCATTATTTTAACTGAAAATCATTTTTTTATAGCAATTTGGGGTGGAAACGAGCCGAGCCGAGCTCGAGCCCTAGTAGGCTCGAGCTCGGCTCGTTTATATTTTAGAAAGCTCGAGCTCGAGCTCGGCTCGGTTCGAGCCTTAAGACTTGAGCTCGAACTCGGCTCGTGGCATAATATATAAAGCTCGAGCTCGGCTCGAGGCTCGGTTTTTTTGTGATGTGTTCGAGCTCGTTTATTTTTTTGAGCTCGTTAGTATACATACTCACTACTTGGTCTTGGTTATTTGTGGGCCTTTTGACTACAGACTAGTGGCACTCCATCTCACAAAACAAACAAGACTCGACCAAGACAAAATCTCAGATCTGTTTTCAACTTATTTAAAATCGTTAAATATTTTTTAAGTTTGAAACTCAATCATCATCGATCTATAACTAGCTTTGCACTTTTATATCCGAAAATAAAGAAAGAATGATAACAAAAATGTTATATTCAATCTTTGTTTCGTTCAAGATCTTAAAGCCGAACTGAGTTACTGAGATGTACAAGAGTGTCTTTGATCTTCGTTTGTGGGTTTTGAGTTCGTAAGTTTCGATTGGATTCGAGCAGAAATATTGAAGTGTTTATGATTCGGCTTATGATTGGTAGAATAAACGTGCTCGTTGTGTATGCTATTCGACTATCAAAAGAAGATGAAACACTTATTATCTTTTATTTGAGATTTGTTTTGATGAGAGAAGTATTGGGAGGAGGAAATAGTTAGGTGGTTGCTAAGATTGAAATGGAAAAGAAAAAGTTTGAGAGGCTGCGTATGTGGTTGAGAAAATTTAGGGTAGACTATTTAGGGAATCATTTATATAGCAACCATTGTTTATATATTAAATAAATAAATTAAAGCTCGTTTAGGCTCGCGAGCCTATTCGAGCTTTATATATAAAGCTCGGGCTCGGGCTCGTTTATCAAATGAGCTCTAATTTAGGCTCGGGCTCGTTTAGGCTCGGCTCGTTCGAGCTTTTTACTGATCCGATCTCGATCTTTTCACGAATAGCTCGGCTCGTTTCCACCCCTATGCCAATTTCCTTATAATACGGTTAGAAAAATTGTTCACTCAATCACTCTTAGCATTGGTTTCGTCTTTTAGCTATGGTAGCTAGAAAAAAGCAACCATGAAGATGGAAGCGTAGATAAAAACACCTCTGAGAGTTTAAAATAGCTTTTATACCGAAAAGCACTTTGTGATTAGTTTGTCTCACAAATAATATTACTGTCTAATGTCTATCAATAAATTTATAGTACTATGATGTAGTCCTTTAAGGTATGCTTAAAAAATGTAGACTGTAAATATTATATGAGAAAATGTGGATCATGAGTTATTTAGCGGCCCTATGTGTTCGTCACGTTCTTATCCCACCTGCTCGCTTACTTTTGAGTTTTTAGTTCCACTAAAAAAATATAAGGCAACTTGTCTCAATTGTAAATTTTATTTGTACTTCTTGGATCAACCTTAAAAAGTATACAGTATTATACTAACTTTGTTGCAAAATAATACGGTGTAATAAGAATTATATTACTTTCATTGTAAAATATTGTCCTTTATTATAAAATACACAATTTAGAAAAATTCACAATTATTAATTTTTTCTGACTCTTTACATAATAACAGTTTTACCCTAAACTAGTTATTTAATGAAATCTTTTAAAATCTGTAATAATAATTTCAAGGAAAAGTAATATGGTAAACTCTGTTAAAATTTTCTATCAAATTTTTTAATAGCTGACAATCAATATGGGACATCACAAAATGAAAAATTAGACATATAATTTGAGACGCATGTAATAAATTAAAAATCGGAAATTAATGATTCGATGGCTTAATAAACTTGCATGAAAATGTATTTAACGATAAGATTGAGACACATCTCAAGATAATTAATACTGTAGTAATTGATTATCAGGGAGAAAATAGATTAGAAATGTCTTTATAACTTTATTTATGCGTTTTAGTCATCTATATCACTACTCACTCATTTACGCTAGAAGGAAACCCAGTCACATACTGTAATTAATGTCGAATAGTCTACTCTCTTACGGAAATGCATGTGGAAGAGATCTGGAAACTAGTTCTTGCATGTTGATTCAATGAGGAACAAATACATTTACTATTTTTTTTATGGCACTTCAATAATTCAAAAAACACTCGTAAAAAGCTAGAGAAAAGACATCATATCGAGTCTAGGCTAATTGTTACGTGTAGTTATAGTGAAAACTGAAAAGAACGTTAAACTTACTTTTTCTTTTACTTTGAAATATCCACACCAATAATATATCGAGCCGGGCAGCCCGCGCGTTGCGCGGGGTGATTGACATCAGTTTTTTGCAACCATGTTGGCCAAAACAATTTAGCAATACAAAGTACTATAAGTAACAGCAAGATATTTGTATTTGAAAAAGGACTCGTTATGCAAAGAGGCCACGACTTTAGGGGTATTTTGTGTCATTTTCCCAAACTTTTGAAATAGACTTTTTGGAAAAGGACTCCTTTTGCAATGTGGCGTCGACTGCAGGGCTATTTTTTGCCATTTTCTTATATTTTTCTATTGTTTTTGGGCTGGTCTTTTTGGGTGAAAAAAGTGGAAAAAAATATTTTTTTTATTAAGCTCGTAAGATTTAAAAAAAACATTCGTGGTAAATTATTATTATTATTTTATTTTTTATTTTTTTTTAAATGACTCTTTTTGCAAAGAGGCGGGGTTAAAAAAAACGGTCGTAAGATTTAAAAAAAAACAGTCGGGGTAAAAAAAAAATAATAATTTTTTTTTTTTGAAAAAGGACTCCTTTTGCAAACAGTCGCCAATGTCAGGGGTATTTTTTGCTAATTTTTGAAAATTTTTTTGGCAAAAGGACTACTTTTGCAAAGACTCGTCAACTTCAGGGGATTTTTTTTTGCTAATTTTAAAAACTTGTGAGTAGGTTGGGCCTCATATGGGCTAAGTTAAAGGGCTAATGAAGAAAGTGGGCCAATTGAATATTTTAATATAAAAAAATATTAAAAAAAGGCCCACCGACCATCGGGTTTAATATATATATATAATATCCACACCAATAATATATCAAGCCTGTTAAATTATGAACTTAGAGTTACCACTTGTATGAAATATATTAGCCATGAAAACATGTGATCTAATCATTATATTTAACAAGTTTTAACTCTCTAATCACCCATAATTAGCTATTGCAAGTCAACCATTGTCACCTTCCTGAAGCTTGCAAACACCCTTCGTGCTCAAACAATGTTTTAATTAAATAAATACCCACAAATATTCTAAAGTCCCCATATATAAAACCTCCATATTCGTCTTCATTACTTCAATCTTAAACTTCTTCTTAGTATGCACTAGCTAGACTCAACAACGCACGTACGTTGAGGTCAAGGTGGAGTTTACTTAGCCCATAAGAGATTTCAAAACCTTTAAACTCTAACCATCATCTTAAAGATCAAGTTTCCAAAGACCTCATAGGTCGTCATCAGTTTTCGGGCATTTAGCAACATGAAAGTATATGGGAAAAATGGGAGCTTTATCATTTTCTTGGCGATCTTGATGGGGTACTTTGGGATAATCGACGCTACCACGGTGACATGTGAACCTCAATACGGGTTCTTGCCATGCTCAACCGAGCTTTGGGGAAGGCTTTTCTTGATCGTGGTATATCAATACTTGATGTCTATAGGACAAAGCTATATCTCGAATGGTTCGGATAAATTCTTAGGCCTTATCGGACCGGGCATATTTGGTGCTAGTTTGTTTCACATTCTTGCAAATTTTCCAACACTTTTCATTGTTCTTGGTAAGCTTCCCTAGTTTCTTCCCATCTTTCACCTTTCCTTTTCTTGCATTTTCATAACAAATTATTTGTTTATTATGATTAGATAAACTCTAAAGAAGTCATATTTCATTAGCTCTTCCCATAGAATCTATATATAACAAAAAAAAAAAAAAAAAAAAAAAAAAAAAAAAAAAAAAAAAAAAATCTACTTTAATATTTTAATCACAACGGTCGATTCAGTTATAGATTTTTTTAATATGGAACAAAGTGCAAGGCAAGTGGTAATTATTAGTAATATTATATCGGTAATGTATGGTTTAATTTTCTACTATTGTTTACTGAGTAATTGGTTACGAGTAGGGTTAACCGGTTAACAGCTTTTATGTGCTCTATAAAGTATAAACTATTAATTAATCTTTGATGTTTTGTACACGTGCGATGGTTAATGGTACCTAATGAAATGTTGTGTCGAGCATCATATGCAATTATATTGAACCAAGCTGTTTGTTACGAGTGATTAGCATGACTCAAGCATAGTATTCACCTAGGACTAACTCGTACGTAGTAATATTAGTATCACTAGGATGCACGTACATGCTATGTGTGCAAAGGGTTTTTTTTTATATTTATTTATTTTTATTTTTTTAAAATCTTGCCGGTTTTCATGATTTTGTACGTTATAGTGCAAAGGGCTTTCATACATAATGTACGTTCTTGTAACATCAAATTTTTTGAACGACATATAAATATCATTAATTGGAAAACTAAGGAGACACTGAAGTTGAACGCTACGAGATAACAACCACACCAAGCCTAAAACTGAGCACCCCTGAACTAGAAAAGAAACACACTCCCAAATTAATTACGGCGCAATGAAACATATATCTATTTATTGTGGCTGAAGGTTTCTGATTATGAGTAACGTGTTAATGTCAAGAAAAGTAATAATGATCATCTCTATAAGATTTCACTCTAAACTGACTTCCAGAATCGTTATCAAGATGATCAGTTGCAAAAAATCATGGTACATTGTTCAAATATTCGCTATATATTAAAACTACAAGAAAGGAAACATATTAATCATTTACTCGTATTAATTAATATGTCTGATTATAAATTTGCAGAATCACGATTAACAAGTGCTGATGCATCTTCTAGTGCCGCAATGGGTATGAGTGTGCTAGCAGGATCAGCAGTCATGAGCCTAACACTCATTTGGCCTTCTGTAATAGTGTTCGGAAGTTATGATCTTGCAGATGATGATATAATTACAATTACACCACAAGTTCCGGAAGAAGAGCCAACGTTTCTAAAGAAGTTGACAGGTACATGGCTTTCGAGATCACGTACAATTAAGTCATATAAGCATTAATAAAAGTATCATCTGCTATTATATTAATGTGTCGGTTTTGTTTCTGATTAACTTTTTACATTTCAGCATACGGTCTTACAACTGATACTGAGACAAGAAAAACTGCAATACTCATGCTTGTGTCAATGATCCCGTTTGTCCTTCTTCAACTACCCCAAATCATCGATTCAGCAGCAGTAACTCGAGTGATCATTTTAATTGCCCTCATTATAACGTTGTCATTCTTCGTTAGCTCCATGGTGTATCAGGTTAGCATTTTATTAGTTGATCAACAGCATAAAGTATCCGACAAATTTTGCTCTAAATTACACTTGAAACAAGATATGTTGTACCACATAGTAACATTTCATGCTCAAATAACTATCCGCAACCGTTTTCATCTAAATGTAGATCTTCCAACCATACATTCAAAACAGAAGATACGACTATGTGAGGCAAAAATTTGTCAGCAACAAGTTATTGCAACTACTAACCACAAACGGGAAGACAAACGCGCAGCTTATTCAAGAGTTAGTAAATGCTTTATAATTATCTTATAGTTTCTTTTTTTATTGGAATTCTATCGACCAAATTGTTTTTATATGGAGAAATATTTATGTGCAGCCTCTATAAGAGACTTGATATAAATCATGATCACAAAGTGACGATTGCGGAGATGAAAACGTTACTCTTAGGAATACAAGTGCAATCAGACGGTGAGATAAGCGATGGTCTTCTAGACAATATCATGTACCAACTCGACATCTCAGGCAATGAAACTATTGAAGCGGAGGAGTTTATTAGAGTAGTGAGCAAATGGCTCAGTGAGGCGAGAGATTCCCTCTCTAAGAATGATTACAACCCTCTCAGTTTCTTTGCCCCCAAACCTCAAGCGGTAACTTTTTGCTATAAAAAGATCAAACAATCTTTTCTTTTGTTATTGGACAAAGATCGTTTAATGAACGTTTTTATAATTACTATGTATTTAATTAATATCGTGTAATTATGTAGTAGTAAAGTGACCTTTTTAATATATTTGTATAGGTTGCAGACGTAGAACAGCAAGAGGCTTTGTTACCAAAAACGACAGAGGTTGATATTGCAAGTACGATTCGGGACTACTTGGAGGCTTTGGCCTTTGTATTCATTGGGATTGTTGTGGCAGTTCTCGTTGCACGACCACTTATAATGAATATTGCGTTGTTTGCTGACGCTGCACACGTACCTCAATTCTTCATCCCATACTTTATAATACCAGCTGCCATAAACATACCACGTCTCTTCTCAACGATTACCTCTGCTAGCCAAAAGACTCAACGTGCCGCATCTTTAACTCTTTCTCAGGTATTTGCTTCTTTATGTCCATCCATCTATATAAGTGCTGTTATGGTTTAATTCGCACCATCTTAATTTATCAATATACGTCCCACATAATGTTGGTGAAAACACTTTAACCTAAATGATCTTGTTTTTGTAGATATACTCAGGAGTGTTCATGAGTAACATGAGTAGCTTGTCGACATTTCTATTAGCAATGTATATCAAAAATGCAATGTGGGATGTCACTGCTGAAGTTCTGGTCGTATTGATAATCTGTGGAATAGTGGGAATTTTCACGAGTACGAGAACTGTTTTCCCACTTTGGTCCGGTTATGTGGGTTATATATTGTACCCTACATCGCTACTCATGTTGTATCTTCTAACCGTCGTTTGGGGTTGGTCGTAGGCTTTATTTCTATGATCTGGTATTCTGGTTTCTCATTTTATTCATTGTAATAAAGGTTGTACAATATCTGGCACTTACACAACAAATACTGTTTATGTATGTTATCAGTTGTATTGATTATGTAACCTATGAAGTTATTAAAATTTATTAAGTGTAGTTATATATCATCTATCTTATCAAAAAATTTTCATTTTTTATGTCAAAAGGCCCAAGTTCAAAGCTCATTTTGAGGTAATGAAGTTCTAGTTTTTGCCTATCTTGAGGCTTGTTTAAGATACAATGATATGATATATACATTTTTTTTTTTTGTGATGAACTTAAAACCTCGTATGATCCAAAATACTTGAAAACCTTCCGATAGAAACACGCAAATGTTCGTTGCTAAACATGCCACGTACTAGACCTAAAAAAGACTGTAATTATTTACTTGACAACCAACCTAATGACCACTGAACAGGGGCGGAGCCAGGATATTTTCCGAGAGGGGGCAAAATATGATAATTTTTAGAAACTACACTAAAAATTGGTTCGTTGGGGGGGCAAATTACAAAATAGCCGAAAATTTTCGAAAATTTACACAACAATTTTTTTCCCCCCCCCCCCCCCCCCGTCTCCGCCTCTGCCACTGAAGCTGATGCAAACCATGAGTTTAAATTGTAACCGCAAAATGAGAACTATATATATTGAACGTCCCCAACGGAGTGACTAGAGATTCAAGAGGGTCATGATATGCAGCATAAATATTAAATAGGGTTTTGGCCGTTAAATAGCTACGTACTTTTTCAAATGTACCGTTTTGAACGTGTACTATTTTCCGTTCCACTTAATATTGCGTACTTTCATGTTTTGTACTAATTTGACCCACCAAACTTGTTTAATCGAACACAAAACTTTTTTTGCCACATGTGCATCCACATAGGATTTACACTAACATATATTTATTTAAAATATTAGGAGTAAATTACATGGACGGTCCTCGTGGTTTGCCAAAATTTCATTTACCGTCCTTATAATTTTTTTACTTAAAATTGTTTTAAATCTATTTATAAATTTAAAAAATTAAATCTTTATAAAATATAACTGATTTAAAAACTGTTCACCTTTTAAATCTTTATAAAATTTAACATAAAAAGTTTCGAAATAAATTGATAAATTTGTATATTTTTCGTAATAAATCCAGAAAATTTTAGAAATTTTCTAAATAACTAATTAATAAAATTTTTAAAAATTTATATATTAATTTTTTTTTACTTAAAACAGTTTTTAAATCTATTTAAATAAAAAAATTATAATTTATAAAAAATTGTTCACTTTATAAAAACTTTTTATAATTCTCGAAATAAAAACAGTTTTTAAATCTATTTAAGAATATTTAAAAGCAAAAACGAATATTTTTTTATTTAAAATTTTTTTTAACTAATGAATTCGGTTTTTTTTTTTTTATTGTAATACTAAACTTTCTAAAATTTATGATTAAAATCTGAAACCTTTTATTTTGGATGATACCAAAGAATTGAAATATATTATTGCTTTTAAATATTTTTAAAAATTATAAAATGTTTCGGCTGTTATGAAAAAAAGAAATTTTCAAAATTTTATGTGTTCTTTGACACATAAAACGGATGAAAACATATGAAAACATAAGAAGACGTATAAAAACGTATACAAACGTACAAAAACATATAGAAATGTACAAAAATGTATAAAAACGTATAAAAACGTATGAAAACATATGAAAATGTACAAAAATGTACTACAATTGATAGAAACGTATGAAAACTTACAAAAGCGTATGAAAGTATACACAAACGTATAAAAACGTACACAAAAGTATGTGGTGTGTATATTGTGATATAGTTAATTGTCGTTTTAAAAAGAATAAATAAAAAGGCACTGTCAATGCAATATAAAACTACCAAGGACATTAAATGCAATTTGGGACAAACAAGAAGGACAATCTATGTAATTTACTCAAAAAATATGCCACATAGGCATTTTGCCGGTTTTATACATTTTCAACCGGCTGCCTCTAAACATGCGGGCAAAATGGAATGTTGATATAAATAATGCCTAAAAAACATTATTAATACTTCTTGATATCTCTATGTTTTGATAATCACAAAATGTAAACTCATTAAACATAAACTTATTAAATAAACAAGTATTTAGTTGTAAATATTCATTTCTACAACTTAATCACTTAAGGTATTAATAAACAAATGTCTAATGTATTATATGATCAAAAGAACATTTTCTTAATCACTTGATATTTTATAAAATGACACATACATTTTATATCTTTTAGAAAATCATTTTTGGTATTAAATAAAAATGTTTAATCCATTATAAATTTATGAATTCAAATTTTCTACCAAAAATGGCAAAAATGTTCCAGAAAAACCTTCCCCAAAAAAAGACAAAACTGAGCAACGTTCAGGTAGGGCGGCCCCCTTAATTTTAAGGGGACTGGCCACCTATTTAAAGGGACCGCCCCGCTCCTCCAGCTGTCAGTTTTTGCCAATAAATACTGGACTAATCCTGGACTTTTTCCTCACCTTTTGCACCCCAAACCTTCTGTTCTAAATCTCTTCTAATCTTTCTTAATCCTTTGATCATATATTCTTAAGCATTGGTTTCTAAGTGATCCAAGCTTCTATCATCCAAGTGAAAAAGAAGAATACTCCTTCAACAACTAGAGAAGAAGTATTGCAACTTAGTATCTTCTTGCTACCTAAGTTGTTTGTATAATCATTCATTCATTTGTGTATAAGTTGTGTATATTTGTTAGATAAGTGTGAGCATAATTGTTTAGGCTAGATTAGTGTGTTAGTAGTGAAGTTGTGAAGAAGTTAAGGTGTGTAAGTAGTGAAGGTGTAAGGAAGTAGAAGAGTATATAAGTAGTGCCAGGTTGTGAAGTAGTTGTGAAGCCGTAGTGTAGAAGTTGTGAAGCCGTTGTGTAGAAGTTGTGAAGCCGTTGTGAAGAAGTTGTGAAGCCGTCGTGAAGAAGGTGTGAATAAGTTGTGAAGAAGTCGTGTAGAAGTTGTGAGATTGGTTCTAGCTACGATTAGGACCCGACATCTAGCTTTGTGTCGTTAAACCGGTGTAAGCAAAAGTTGTGTAAGGTTTTCTCCGCCATAAGGGAGCTTGTTGACATAGTGAAGAAAACTCTCGAGTTAGGTGCTCGAGGAGTAGAGTAGGGCAAGGAAGGTGTCCTTGTAGCCGAACCACTATAAATCCTTTGTCTCGCGGTTCGATCTTTCCATCTCTATCTTTCATTTCATTTCATTACTTTATTTGCATTGTTAATTTAGATTTACTTATATTTGTTCATATTGTTCAAGATTTGAGTTCACATAAATTCGAATCTAAGTTTTTAAAAGTAAACAAAGTTTTTTTAATAAATTAAAAAGACGTAAAACTATTCAACCCCCCTTTCTAGTTTTCCACAATTGGTATCAAGAGCCACGTCAAACAAGATTTTTAAAATATATTGTATTTTAAAACTTGAATCGATCTATGGAATCGGAAAAATATTTAGAAGGGCAATCTATGCAAAGACCACCGCTATTTGAAAGTGATGGTTTTCTTTATTGGAAAAATAGATTCGAAACTTATGTGAAATCAAAAGATCTTGATCTTTGGCATGTTATTACCTTTGGTGATTTTCCCCCTATTCAAAATAATCCTTTAACTAAAATAGATGAAATTGTACCTTTTGAAAAACAAAGTGATGATTTAAAAAGAAAACTTGCTAAAAATAATGAGGCAAAAATGGTTATTTATAATGTGTTACCACGTAAAGAATACGAAAGGATCTTTATGTGTGAAACCGCAAAAGAAATTTGGAACTCCTTACTAATAACTCACCAAGGTAATAGTCAAGTCAAAGATAATAAAATAGATCTTCTTGTTCAACAATATGAACAATTTACGATTCCGGAAGAGGAATCAATAGATAATGCTTTTGCTAGGTTTAACACTATCATCACAAGTTTAAAAGCACTTGATGAGAGTTTTTCTAGTAAGAATTTTGTTAGGAAATTTCTTAGGGCTCTTCATCCAAAATGGCGGGCTAAAGTTACGGCAATTGAAGAATCGAAGAACTTGTCAACTCTTCAACTTGACGAGTTAATCGGCAACTTGAAAGTCTACGAAGCAATAATAAAGAAAGACTCCGAGATGGTCAAAGGAAAAAGAGAGCAAAGCAAGTCAATTGCATTGAAAGCTAGGAAGGAATCTACTGACGATGATAGCTCAACCTCCGAAAGTGATGACAAAGAATATGCCATGGCCGTAAGAGACTTCAAGAAATTCTTCAAAAGACGAGGAAGATTCGTTAGACAACCACATGATGAAAGAAAGGCATTCCAAAGAAACAAAGACGACAAAAGTAGCAAGAAAGAAAGGAAGTGCTTCAAATGCGGTGATCCAAATCATCTCATCGGAAAATGTCCAATGTTGTCAAGGGATCAAAATCAAAAGGCGTTCGTTGGAGGAGCATGGAGTGATAGCGATGAAGATGAGAAAGAAATAACAAAGGATGAAAAATGTCTTATAGCCAAGGCATCCAATGAGGTACTTTCCGAAACTAAATACTTTAGTGACAAAAATCAATCATTAGACGAAAAAGACCTAGATAATGAATATAATAGGTTATGCAAATTAGGTCAAAAAGTCATGGCTAAAAATAAATCACTAAAACATATTAATAATCGATTAGAAAATGAAGTACTCGAATTAAAAATTAAACTACAACATTTAGAAAAAGGAAAAGAAGTTTTTATAGAATGTAAAACATGTCTTGAGGTCAAAAATGAAAACGAAAAACTTAAAGATGAAATTTCCAAACTTGACAAGTTTAAAAATAGTAGTAACTCACTTAAGAAAATAATAAGTGTTCAAGGAACTTCAGGAGATAAAACCGGTATAGGATTCAACTCAAATAATGTTTCAACTAGTGAAAATAAAAATGTAAAGTTTGAATGTCAATCTAGTAAACAAAAACCATTAGAGTCAAAACCTAAGTATATACTTATAAAAGATAAAAAAAAAAAATACCTATTGCGAGTGATGAGGAAGTAAAAAGTTTTTATAAACAATCATTAAAAGCCATAACCGGATTTTCTAAACAGAAATTAAGATCTAAAACTCCACCTCCAAATAGACCAAATAATCCTCATCCTCGGTCTAAAACCCCTCAACCTAGAAGAAATCAAGGTAGACAAAACTTTCCTAATAATAATAATCACCCAATGTGGAATTATTCACTTTAACCAAGTTTCAACCCTTGGGGAATACTTTCACCATACATGCAAATGCAAACCACGTTTGGTTCTAATAATTTTGGACAAATGGGACAATGGGGACCAAGTGGCTAAATCGTCACTCATTGAATAATTCGGAAACTCATCTATGTTTGGCTTTCATAAGTCATTATGACACCTTGAAGCGTTTGAAGAAAAATCTACTGAAGACTAAAAGGTACGCTTTCCTTTTAAGTTTATTGTTATAATATATGCTTAGATTAATGACTAGTTATTTCATGCCTATTTAGCTCATAATGCCTAGTTATATATATACACATAATAACTTATATGAATCTACTTAGAACCTAGAATCACTTGTTCTTTTCCCTTTGGCCCTCCTAAGCTATAACGTTTAAAATGGAAATCTTCTATGTCCACTATTAGAAAACTCATGGTAATGAAGTGAAATGAGTTAAGTGGATTAATCATTAACATAGAAGTAAGATTATATTTCTCGCGTTAGAAAACTATGGATGAAACAAGCTCTCGTAGATTATGGCATCAAGTTAGATAAGTGTGCGACAACAAAGGAGCTATAGGTGTTAGGTTATACCCCATTCAACACTCTCGCATCAAACATATAGAATTTCGTCATCACTTCCTTATGACCATAGGATATGTAGAAAAGGGTAGCATGTGACAATAGCCTTAACCAATTCCCTTGAGCATGAGATCTTTAACAACCATTTTTTTTTAAATCTAGGATTAATGGTATTTGTTGTCAAAAATCTAGTATCTTTAAAAATATACAGAAACTTCACATTTTGGAAAAATAATTTTTTAGAAGACTATTTCACTTTTCTATTAACATGTTTTACTATCTCATTTTTCTTCTTAATCTATGTCCATAATTCTGTTTCGATCAAAGTCAAAGATTGAGAATTTTTTTTTTACCCATTCTTCATAAACACATTTTGAAATAAAACCCAATCTATTTTATTCAAATAACTTTCACATCTACATAAAAACTCACTTTCAAACATATAGAAATACGTCACCACTTCCTTCGCCATAATGTTCAAAAAGGAAACATATCTATAGAAAAGGTTGCATCGGAAGATAACATAGCGGACATATTCACTAAACCCCTTAAGCGCGAACTCTTCAACCACTTACGTTTAGGCTTAGGAATGATAGAACAAATTGACTGAATTTTCTGCATTTTTGGTACATCAGATGGGCGGCCCCCTTAATGTTATTAAGGGGACCCCCTTAATCATTAAGGGGACCGGCCATCTGTCTGACGAATTTTTTTTTCTCTTTTCTTCCTTTCTGCCTTCCTCTCATCTGTGTCTAGGAATCTGTTTTGCACAAACTTAAAGACTGGGAAACATTTTTCTTTTGCATGAACATATTTATATACAAAACCCAATCTACTTTCTTCAAATCATTCTCAAATCTAGGAAAACACATGAAAACCATTTTCCTTGCATTGTTGAATAATGCTAAAAACATTTCTTTAAATCATGCATGGTGATCTCATATTTGTCATCTATATTTATGTACATGACATTTATAAGTGAACTAAGTCAAATCAAGCGGACCATGGTTTGTCTATTAAGATTTTGTTTGTAACAAGTCTAGAAGTCCATGCTATCTTAAGTTCCCATTTATTGCACATAGGCACACATTAGGATCCATCAAATAGTTCATTAATCTTCCCACTTACATATAATTAAGAAAATACTTGGTGTAGTTTATTGTTTCCTAGTCCATATATATTACTTGCTTGATGAGTATGTTTACATGCTAGATGAAATTACTTGTTTGCTTAATCTCTTTAATTAACATGTTTTGCATAAATATCTATTAAATTCTTAATTGCCTCAAAGAGTTGGACTTGCTTGAAACTAAACCAAAAAACACAACCCTTTCTACAATTTTCTGCCAAAAACCCATTTCGAGTAATCTAAGAACCAACAGATGGGCAGCCCCCTTAATGTTTAAGGGGACCGGCCCCTATTTAAGGGGACCGGTCATCTGATGGTCGAAGGTGCTGTTTCCTTTTCTACTTTTTAGCCCATTTCATCCTAAACCTTCTAAAATTCACAAACATATCTTATTCCAATCCATCCAACAAATTTTATCCATTCCTTAATCCCATCAATCCTACACTATAAACACTCTCATTCCTCATAATCTTCCATCATCTCATCATGCCATCTCCCATCAAACCAAAGCCAAAAACCTCAAGGTTAGCAAGGATAACCGAAAAACCCGTTTGGAGAAGAAAACCTAACCCCCGAAACAAGTCCATCTCAACAAATGATGTGGCTAAACAAACAACACCTCTACCCACATTTGTTCCCAACTATACTCCCAATCCTCAAGCTCATTCCAATGAACCCTTTCACAAACCTCATCATAGTAACCAACCATCCATCTTTACTCCCAAAAATACACCTTCATCTCATCCATATGATTCACATAAAGAGCATGATCAATCCCAAAACAATAATCCCAATCTCATTCACAACACCTCACATCTTATTCAACCTACCAATGTACCATCCAAAACACTCACCACTCTTGGAATATCCTCTTCTTCCATATCTCCATCCTCATTCACTCATGATTACCCAAACTCAAAAATGTCTCCACCACCAAAAGTATCACCACCACTTCCTACCAACTCACATGCTACTTCTATGTTGCATATCCAAACATCCATCCAAAATAACAACCACACTCCACCATCATCACCTTCTTCCGAACACTTGAAGTTCATTGAAGAACTTAATGAAGCCCATGAGCTTAGTGCTCTTCTTGCTTTACACCTTGCTGGATCAACTTCCTTCTAGCTCTTCTTCATCACAAACTAACCTCAACCTCCACTTCGTTCCAAACTACAAATCTCAACCTTAAACTGACCTCATTGAAACCTTTCAAAACCCTCATCATATTGGTCAAACATCCAACTTTACTTCCAACTACACACCCCAATTTCATCCACTTCCACCAAATGACCAAATCCACATTCCCACGAAAAAGGAAAAGTTCCGTGAAGAGATAAACCAAATCCATGACCTCCTTGCTATGCACCTTGCACAACGTAACAAGGGCCAACCTCCATCCTCCATCCTCACCCTACTCAAATTGCTTACCTCACCCCCACAACTTGAATCAAGTTGATAATCATGTCAACTATTGTCCTTGTTGTGTACTTCTCCAAAAACAAATCATTGCCTTAAATAAACATTTCACTTGGATTGAGTAACTTCTTACTAGATCTCATCCAACACCTCCACTAGCACAACACTCTAACCCTCAATCAACCGATTCCGCTCCAAACTCTCCACCTCCAAAAATATACCTCTATTAATCAGACATCCTTACCCTCACTCAACCACTTTCATCCCAAACACTCTACCATCAAATAAAATAATTCAAGCTCTTGTGTTGCAAGCAAGTCCGATGGCTCTCTTTGGCAAATTAGGACCTTTTTACTTGTTGTATGTTTTAAACATAATAAATGTTTCACATAATCATTTTGATTTAATGAATGTCTTGCTATGTGTTCTTAATATTTGTTTGCCATGATTGTTGTTTGTCATGATTGTTGTTTTTATATTCCATATTTTGCTATGTATGTTTGTGCTTCTAATATTTTTCTTGCAAGTATTCCATATCTCGATTTCTTGATGCCCTCAAACGAGGGGGAGCACACATCAAGGGGGAGTTCTCGTTCCGACAAATTTTGTATTTAAAACTTGTCGGCATAACCTTTTTGATTCTACAAAAAGGGGGAGAAGTGAATATAAACTCACTAAATACTTGTCCAAAAATAATGTTTTGGATTTAATGAGTTTAAGTTTTGTAACCATCAAAAAGGGGGAGATTGTTGATATAAATAATGCCTAAAAAATATTATTAATACTTCTTGATATCTCTATGTTTTGATAATCACAAAATGTAAATTCATTAAACATAAACTTATTAAATAAACAAGTATTTAGTTGTAAATATTCATTTCTACAACTCAATCACTTAAGGTATGAATAAACAAATGCCTAATGCATTATATGATCAAAGGAACATTTTCTTAATCACTTGATTTTTTATAAAATGACACAAACATTTTATATCTTTTAGAAAATCATTTTTGGTATTAAATAAAAATGTTTAATCCATTATAAATTTATGAATTCAAATTTTCAACCAAAAATGGCAAAAATGTTCCAGAAAAACCTTCCCCACAAAAAGACAAAACTGAGCAACGTTCGGGTAGGGCGGCCCCCTTAATTTTAAGGGGACCGCCCCGCTCCTCCAGCTGTCAGTTTTTGCCTATAAATACTGGACTAATCCTGGACTTTTTCCTCACCTTTTGCACCCCAAACCTTCTGTTCTAAATCTCTTCTAATCTTTCTAAATCCTTTCTAAATCCTTTGATCATATATTCTTAAGCATTGGTTTCTAAGTGATCCAAGCTTCTACCATCCAAGTGCAAAAGAAGAATACTCCTTCAACAACTAGAGAAGAAGTATTGCAACTTAGTATCATCTTGCTACCTAAGTTGTTTGTATAATCATTCATTCATTTGTGTATATTTGTTAGATAAGTGTGAGCATAATTGTTTAGGCTAGATTAGTGTGTTAGTAGTGAAGTTGTGAAGAAGTTAAGGTGTGTAAGTAGTGAAGGTGTAAGGAAGTAGAAGAGTATATAAGTAGTGCCAGGTTTTGAAGTAGTTGTGAAGTCGTAGTGTAGAAGTTGTGAAGCCGTTGTGTAGAAGTTGTGAAGCCGTGTGTAGAAGTTGTGAAGCCGTTGTGAAGAAGTTGTGAAGCCGTCGTGAAGAAGGTGTGAATAAGTTGTGAAGAAGTCGTGTAGAAGTTGTGAGATTGGTTCTAGCTACGATTAGGACCCGACATCTAGCTTTGTGTCGTTAAACCGGTGTAAGCAAAAGTTGTGTAAGGTTTTCTCCGCCATAAGGGAGCTTGTTGACATAGTGAAGAAAACTCTCGAGTTAGGTGCTCGAGGAGTAGAGTAGGGCAAGGAAGGTGTCCTTGTAGCCGAACCACTATAAATCCTTTGTCTCGCGGTTTGATATTTCCATCTCTATCTTTCATTTCATTTCATTACTTTATTTGCATTGTTAATTTAGATTTACTTATATTTGTTCATATTGTTCAAGAGTTGAGTTCACATAAATTCAAATCTAAGTTTTTAAAAGTAAACAAAGTTTTTTTTAATAAATTAAAAAGTCGTAAAACTATTCAATCTCCTCCCCTTCTAGTTTTCCACATGGAACAAAAAATGAAAGTACGCAACATTAAGTAGAACGGAAAATAGTACACGTACCAAAACGATACATTTAAAAAAGTACGTGGCTATTTAATTGCCAAAACTCATATTAAATAGCATAGGGCTATGACTTGAACATCAGTCTCTTGTTTCCACTGCTATATCCATGGAGACACCCATAATTTATCTCCCCCTGTTCCTAGTGATACCAGTTAGAAGTGGTCAGAAGCGGACATATTTGAGGTGGAGGGTATACACGTACATGCCTTCTGAAAAATGTTCGTAGTGAAATTTATCTTTTTTTTAATTGAATTATTGATAGTTTGATATTAACTACATACCAAATATTAAAATAAAAAAAAAAAAAAAAAAAAAAAAAAAAAAAAAAATTGAAATTACATATATCCTATGACTAATATCTGCGTCCGCCACTCGTAGAGGTGCCCAAAATCTAATCATAATAAGAAAATAATTTGTTATGAAAATGCAAGAAAAGGAAAGGTGAAAGATGGGGAGAAACTAGGGAAGCTTACCAAGAACAATTAAAAGTGTTGGAAAATTTGCAAGAATGTGAAACAAACTAGCACCAAAGATACTAGGTCCAACAAGACTAAAAAATTTATCTGATCCTGTTGAATGAAAATGTACAAAAATGTACTACAATAGATAGAAACGTATGAAAACTTACAAAAGCGTATGAAAGTATACACAAACGTATAAAAACGTACACAAAAGTATGTGGTGTGTATATTGTGATATAGTTAGTTGTCGTTTTAAAAAGAATAAATAAAAAGGCACTGTCAATGCAATATAAAACTACCAAGGACAATAAATACAATTTGGGACAAACAAAAAAGGACGATCTATGTAATTTACTCAAAAAATATGCCACATAGGCATTTTGCCGGTTTTATACATTCTCAACCGGTTGCCTCTAAACATGCGGGCAAAATGGAACAAAAAATGAAAGTACGCAACATTAAGTGGAACAGAAAATAGTACACGTACCAAAACGGTACATTTGAAAAAGTCCTCAAAGCAAGGACTACCGGCTCAAAACAACATATACAAAGGATATTCTAACCAATTATCCCATGACAAATCCTTAAACTTGGACCTATGTTTACACCAAAAGAACGACATCCTTTTAATGTTAGCAATGACAATTCTACCCGTGGACTTCTTCTCTTGAAAAACGTTCTCATTCCTGGCTCGCCAACAAAACACATATTAAATAGCATAGGGCTATGACTTGAACATCAGTCTCTTGTTTCCACTGCTATATCCATGGAGACACCCATAATTTATCTCCCCCTGTTCCTAGTGATACCGGTTAGAAGTGGTCAGAAGCTGACATATTTGAGGCGGGGGGTATACACGTGCATGCCTTCTGAAAAATGTTACTAGTGAAATTTATCTTTTTTTAATTGAATTATTGATAGTTTGATATTAACTGCATACAAAATTTTAAAATAAAAAATAAAAAATGAGATTACATATATCCTATGACCAATGTATGCGTCCGCCACTCGTGATATAGATTAAATGAAGAAAAGAGTGATGGATGAGATTTTATATGGGCAAAATAGTCATTTAACAAGAATAACGGGATTTGACAACAAAAAATGGAACATAGACCAAGGGAAAACGGATCAAGGGGCGCAATCGGCCCCAAAAACGCAAGTTTTGGACTCACGACGACTAAAATCCCAACTTTGGTGCCCAAGCAATGCTTTTGGGAAAGTTTAGGGACCAACGGTGTATTTTTGTCTTGTTATAATAATAATAATAATAATAATAATAGTTGTTTGTTAAAAAAAAAAAAAAGTTGTTTGTTAAAAAAAAAAAAAAAAAAAAAAAAAAAAGTTTAAAATGTTTGGGATTTTTGTTAAATATATACTGTAAATATTTTTAGAAATTTTGAAAATCAAGGGTTTTACACTGACGGCCATAATATTATATTTAAAATTATCCTCTTTTTAAAATTTACGGTTTAATTATAAATTTTATTAACAAATCAAAATATAACGTTTATTTACACTTAAATATAAAATTATAATAACAAAAAGAAGTTAACAAGGCCGTGCGTATTTTTATTTTATTTTTCTCCATCAAATTTCTCCGCTAATTTTTTCAAAAGTGAATAACCTAATTCAATTTTGACTTTTATTAGTCAATAGAAGGACTTGATTTGTATCCTCTCTTATTATATAAGAGATCTAATGTCATAATTTAATGTGCAACTTGTGTATTTTTTGAATTTTATATTAAAAATTACTAATAATAATAAGATGTGTAAACTTAAAAAATTAAGATTCTTAATAATAAAGATCCTTAGTGAATTATAAATAGTATAAATATAGATGATTTTATAGTAAATTTAGCTGTAATAAGAGTAATAAACTTGCTAAAAACCGTCAAAAGTAAATACAGTAAGAACTTTCATAAATTGGCGATAGTAGAAAACACGTATGGCATATGACGTTATTCAACTGGCTAGCTTTTACTTTTGCTCGTCTGAAAAAATTGGGTGTACGTACAAAAATTCAAGCTCGATTATTTATTTATTTATATATACGTGCATAAAACGTAAATAACAACAATGACGTTAACATGAGTAACAAATTGCCAACCTTCTTTGAAATAGTTCAATTAAAGAAAACAAAAAAAATGTAAAATCAGATATCATCTTTTTTAGAATAATCACTAGTACACGTCAACAAAAAGATAGAACCAATTTTTATTTATTTATTTATTTTTTTTTTTTTTTTTTTGTCTCTCCTATGGACCAAATGGTTTACATAGATTATCTCGAAAAGAAATAAAAATGTGTTTGTTTTAAACGCTTGAGAGATAACTCGCTATGCAATTTTCATAGTCCATAAATCAAGTAAAATTATTATTAAAAATACAAATTATATTATTGAGATCTTGAAGATCTTACCCTTAATTGCATGCTTAGATCCTCATTTCAAGGAATTCGTCCTTTTATTGCATTTGTGACGTATGGCATATGACGTTGCCCATTTCTTGGATATATACTTGGTAAATATTGAGATTATTAGGGTGTGTTTGGTATGCAACTATGGGAATCAATCAATGACAATGATAGCCATTGCAAATGTTTGGTTAGCAAGTTGGGAATGAAACTATGAAAGGATACCCATAGACTCATAGTTGGGGGGAGAGGCTCCTTTCAAATTCTCATTCCTTATTCGTGTGAGTCCCTCTACTTTATTTATTAATCATCACATAAACTTGACACCTTTTCGAAAAAATTTCAAAAAAAAATTTTCGAAAATAATTTTTTTTCTTGGAACTAATTTATAAAAAAAAAAAAAAAAAAAAAATTTTTGAAAATAATTTTTTTTGAAAAAAAAAAATTCAAAAAATAATTTTTCTAAATAATTTTTTTTCAAAAAATTTAAAAAATTTTCGAAAAAAAATTTTAAAAAATTTTAAAAAATTTTCGAAAAAAAAAATTCAAAAAAATTTTCGAAAAAAGAAATTCAAAAAAATTTTAAAAAAAAAAATTTTGAAAAAAAATTTTCGAAAATAATTTTTTTCAAAAAAAAAACTTTTTCTTTTGGAAAATAATTTATAAAAAAAAAACTTTTTTGAAAAAAAAATTTCTAGAAAAAAATAATTTTCTAAAAAATAATTTTCGAAAAAAAAAATTTACAAAAATATTTAAAAAAAAATTTGAAAAAAAATTTTCGAAAATAATTTTTTTCAAAAAAAAAAAAAATTTTTTTAAATAATTTTCGAAAATAATTTTTAAAAAAAACTTTTTTGAAAAAAAAATTTCTAAAAAAAATTTCTAGAAAAAAATAATTTTCTAAAAAATAATATTTTTCGAAAAAATTTCTAAATTTTTTTTTTTTTTTGTGATTCCCGTGTCCCCACAAAACATACCAAACAATATTAATCATACTTTTCTATCAATCTCATACCATCCATTTATCAAATGCATAGTGATTGTGATTCCCGCATACAAACCAAACGCACCCTTATAGAACCTACCATATTACTCAACTTATTTTATTTTTATAAATTGTTGTGCGCTTTATAAAACTGTTGAAAAATATTAAAAGTATTTTAAAATTAGACTAATTTTTATAAAATGCTTTATAATGGCAAATATTTTAAAAATTAGGCATTTCATCTAGGTTAAGTAGTAGTTAAATTTGAACTATTGTTGTCATTAGTAGATACTTAAGGGTAAAACTTAGACATTTCATTTTGGTTATATAGTAGTGAAATATAAATATTTGTTGTCATTAGATGATCGTTAAGGGTGAAACTTAAAACTTTTAGAACTTTTAACACAGCTTAATTTAGTGGGTGTTTTTCGAATGTTTTATAAAAAGTAAGAATCATCCATCACTGTATTGTATAGATTTAATTAAAAAAAAAAAAAAAAAAGAAAAAATGTGTGGATGTAGTATTTTTTAAATGCATATACGTGCTTAGAAAGTAGAATTTAAATATCAACTTATTGCATTTTTATAACGAGATGGGCGACGGACCGCCGCGTTGCGGCGGGGCGTCGTTTCATGTCGTTGATAGTTGCGGTATTTTTTTAGTAACAAATGTGTATACAGAAACGTATTTCAGACATGGAAAGTGCATTTCTGGATCAAATTAGAATAACTAAAAGGAGTCAGGCCACAATTGTTTAGTTTGGCATTGAACTCATTAAAGCTTACAACAGCTTGAACTTTCGTGGTTTTTCAGATGCCGTGTTTCTAGTGTAATAAGATTAATTCATCTACGGACCTGAGATGACTCCTTCAGCGACCTAGTTGCAGGCAGCTGCTCATTCAAATCCTTGAGATGGCGACAGAATGAGCAGTTTGGGAGCATCTTGAAACGGCTTTAGTAATCTCTTGAAATCATCAGTTTCTGTGAAGACGGAAACCTGTAATACCAACATAAAAACAGCTTTGATTTAACACTGAATAATTTCAAAGAAATGGGATTATGGCCGTGTTTGGATATGTATCCTAAAGGGTGTTTGGGACTGCGTTGTACACTTATAACAGGCTGTATAGACAGAGATGCAAGAAAAGGTCACTGTTAGAGCTTTACGGTATATATATGTGATTCATTTGTAGAAGTGTTTAAAATAAGATAAAAATTGGTTAATGAGGAAATGGATTATACAGTTTTAATTTAATCTCTACCATGTTCATTTGTTTGGGTGTTTGTCAATAAGCCCAACCTATCGCCCCTGCCCATAGCCTAGCTGAATGTTGATTGCATTTCACAATCAATAATAACATCATAGCCTAGCTGAATGTTGATTGCATTTCACAATCAATAATAACATCAGGTCAGTGAGATCACATATAAATACTGCTAATACCTATGGTATGTTGCCGCCTTCTCCATCTATTTATGTTCGTCAATGGTCGGGTACATTCCCAAAATGTGCTCGGACATGAAGTCGTGACGCGTGAAAACACCAACGATTGGTGGCCTCTGCACACAAAAAAAAAAAAAAAAAAAAAAAAAAAAAAAAAAAAAAAAAAAAAAAGATAAACCGATAAAAGGAGACTACTGTTACCAAGCATCATATAGATTTCATGACTCACTTTTGACGATGAATGTGTCATTCCAATTTTAATGGTTAGACCTCCTAAGTATCTAATAAATCGAATTGCTATTCAAAAAAGATAACATTTGTAATCATATTTAACACACGATTGTATGAGATAGTTCAATGTAAAGTCATTATCGCTCAAACTAATTTCCGCTTACTTTAAGTGCTTATGTTAGAGTGACTAAGGAAAAGCAGTTTTATCCAGGCAGGTAAGTAAGCCTCAAAAAATTACGGAGTATTAAATCTGTTTTGTCACATGACGAAAAATTCACCATTTTGTCTGTAACCCATTCTGACACGTAACACAGCCCACCTACCCATCAATTTTGACGCATCTACTGAATTTGATAACACAACATTATTGAAAGAGAGAATGATCTCTGCCGGCAAAATATCCAAATCTTCCAATTTAGGCCCCTTTCCTAAACCCGCTTTAGCAAAATCCATAATTTTGGTAAACAAAGAGGATTATAAAAAATCATACCTCAAACTTGACAGAGCCAAGTGCGAGCTGTTGTTTTACTTCCTTAAGAACATCTGGTTCTGCAAATTATAGATAAAGTCAGATAGTTAGTTAAGATCAAAGATTGAATAAAAAAATTAACAATAACTAAAGAAACTGTCAACACATGAATCAACTGAAAAACGGCAATCAAACATTGAACCATTACATTTTTGAAAGATAGTAGGGGGGAAATAGAGGTAGCGGAAGCTTACCAACAGTTATTGGTGCAGTTGAAGCAGAAACCGGACACCCCTCAACCCCATGTTCTCTTATTGGAGTATAAATAGCAACCAAACGGTATCCCACATCATCGACATTTGGTTCATACATCCTTCCCGTCTCACCTACAATTCAAAAAAAAAAAGCATCTATAATACTGAATCGGAAATTTGTTACAGTAAGTTAACTACAATGAAAATTACCTCCGATAATCTTCTTCATCATCCGGCTTCGGATAAGGATGAAACAGAGGCTAAGCTAAAAAGAAGAAGAAAAAAAAATGGTGGACTGTGCTAAAAAAAGGGGCTACTAAAACAATATATAAATTATAAAAAATATATTAAAAAAAAAAAAAAAAGTGTGAATTTTATTTACCTTCGTTTCTTCCTCCAAGTCTTTTGCTTGACTCCAGTTGCACGTCTTTTGTGCATAGAATCACGTGATATACCTGTTTAACCATGATCATCATATATTATTATATATAAACTCAAACTTATTATTATTTTTGAACGGAAAATGAAAAGTTTTAACTTACCCATGGCTGTTGATGACCGGCGGCTGATACTATGATGATTATAGTCATCAATCAGTAACTGTAGACATCAAACAAAAAAATTATAGTTTTCAGCCAATCATTTAATTACCAACAATTGTTAGTACCAGAATCATGAGCAAGCAATAACGAAAACCTAATAATTAGGGTTTTCAACCAATTATTTTAAATCATCAATCAGAGCAGACAATCGGCAACTAAACCCCATATAAATCAAAAGGCCTAAAGCCAAACAGCCACTAAACCCTATATAAATAAAAAGGCCCAAAGTTGCAGACATCGACACAAAAAATTAGGGTTTTCAAGCAATCATTTAATTAACAACAATCCTTACCACCAGAACCATGAGCCAGCAGCCAATCAGCCAGTAAACCCTGTATAAATCAAAAGCCCTATAGTTACACACATCGATCCAAAAGATATTGGTGCATATCAAAGATCTATGTTTCATATTTTTCTGGAGATGCACCAAATCTTCAAACACCGCAAACAGCAACCCCATATAAATCAAAAGGCACAAAGTAGATAGTTCCGCACTGAACCCGAAGATATCAATCAATTGTTTCTTCTGGAAATAACTAAAAAGATCAGGGCAAAGGTGTATTAGTTTAAAGCAATAATAATGGATCGGGCTATCACCTTTAGCAGGCCAAAAATGGGCTAAAAAACGGGCTGCTCAAAAATGTGACGTCATCGTGCGTCACTTAACGGTGAATTAATATATATAGTAATGGCTGGTGGTAAAGAATAAACGAACTGTTCCTGTTTTTGGAGCATAAGTATATTATTGTAAATCGAATTGTTCTGATATACCTTGTTGCATTTTGTTTATGCAAATGACGCATATACGGAATTTTCTTCTAAGTAATTTGATTTGACTTTCCCGAAGAATAAGCCAACATGCATGTGTCATTCCTCTACACGATAGATTTCAGAAAATGTATTATAAAGATCAACATGTGATTATAAGTTCATACACATGAGTTAAATAAAGACTTTTGTTCAAAAAAAAATTATAAAAAGACTTAACGTAATAGTAGCACAATAAATAATGAATTGTTCTTGAACAGGCTAGCACCAACTACCCCTTAGTCACCCACTCACCTCACACACTTCTAACAAAATTTGACCAGTCATTTTATTTATTTATTTATTTTTTTTTAAAAAGGATTACTTCGATAAAATATATAATCACATAAAAAAGTTAAGTACAATAATATGTGGCAGAATTACCACATAAACCTCAAGCAACATGTTTGAACAACCGCTAAGCCACGTTTGAACAACCGCTAAGCCGATTGTGACATGCCACAAACGAACTACATCATACAAAATACACTAACAATAACGTCAATAGGGAAAAACCACCTAACCACACACATATCCCCAAAACAATCCGACAGCAACGAACGAGGAGTATAGCAAGCTAAAAGAGACTGCCTCCTTAAAAAACATTCCCAGGTAAAACCCAGTCGGAAAAACCCTGTAGAAGAAAAAAATGGTACAGCTCTCAAATGGCACTCCAAACTCGTGCCATACACAGCCAACAGCATGGATGAAGACTCTCGAACCCAAATCTCCACAAGAACACAATCCATTAACAGATGTCTGGATGAGCGAGTCTGGTAACTTCCAAAGATGCAAAAGCGCCTGAACATTGCTCGACCTCTTGAACTTGCTGTTAGTTTTGTGGATAAATATTAATACGTATATGTCTAGAATCGAACTCGAGACTACGAGATTGCACACTTTACTTATGAGAATTAAAGTTTAATAATTTAATATAAAATGTTGTATTTAATTATTAATTACACAAAACAATAAAAACAATTAGTAATCAACGAAAATTGACTAACGTACAAAGATAAGGACTATGGATGAAAAATAGAGAACAAGAAGGATCTAGAACCCTTGTGGGTTGCTAGAACCGATCGGCCAAGGGGAAAACCCAAGCCCAAACCCTAACTTGTTCCCTAAGATTTGTTATCCTATAAATACAAAACTAAGGGGTCATTGTTTGGTTAACTTTTGTACACACAATACCCTATTTGGTTTTCTTTTTGACCGGATCTACACACACTCCTTGTGTTAGATGTGATACTAAGAATTATACGTAGTCTAGCACGCGGAATTTACTAGCTAGCACTTAGAAGACTTTATGTGTTTTGTATGATTTGAATGAAACAATGAATGAACACAGAATAAAGAACTTCAACGATTCAATATTATTGAAACAATAATACGAGTGATCTCCTATCACTAGGGTTTACAACCTTGAATCTTTATCAAGTAATTTGTACTTCTATATCTCTGTATGTTAACCTAGGCAATCCTTTTATAGACCAAGGATTCCTTTACAAGATAACTATCATTCTAATCTTATACGATATACACAATATATTTTCCATAATTATCTATTACATAAATCATAATCATAAACCGTACTAACTTCTTCACTCAGCGGTCCTAACTGCTTATGTCTTCAAAACTCTTCAGCAGTCTTAACTTCCATCTTCAACAGTCTTAACTGCTATCTTCAACAGTCTTAACTGCTAAAGCTTAATTTCCTAACAATCCTCCCCTAAACTTATGATTTCTATCCAAATCACTAAGTTTCTTCAAATTAAGCTTCTTCTTCTTAATGCTGAAAAATTCTTTCAAACACATATCAAGCAAATCTTTTAGATCTAGCTTTCACTTCTTGTGCATGGTTGAATATCTTTGTCACCAGCATATCAGCCATCTCAGATTCTTCATTAGCTTCTAGTTTAACATGTGCCATTATTGTCAAAACACCTGGTCTGAGTGGATAATCTTTTTCAACCATCATATAGATCTCTATTCCATCCTTGGTAGACACTCTGTGTACTCCACACGTTCCAAATAACTTCCAAGTGATGTCCATGACTTGTGCTTGAAATCTCCATATTGACTCTCCACCATCTGGTTCATAAATTCTCTTCAATTGAACCCATAGTTCTTTATCTTTATCTTCAATAGGATCTTTATCTCTTAATATTTCTTTCACTAAGCTCCATAGTTGATTAAGATCTTCTCTGTCAAAGCCTTTGAGTAAATCTTCAAACAACTTGTATCTTTCAGAAATATTTCCAAGTCTAATTATCTTCCATCCTTTCATTCTTCCATCAGTGAACACTTCCCAGTCAATGATTGGATGTTTTACCTGTAAAGGTTTAATATAAGAAGATTCTGGAACAATCATCATCATACTTCTGATCTTCTCACTTGTTAACCCTTCTTCTTCAGACTTTTGTTTCTTTGCAACTTCTGATTCCATAGTTTCTGATTCTCTCTTCTTACCTGTTTTGAAACTTCTTCTTGGAGTGTTCAGAATAGCATAAGTTTCATAGAATTCCCTTTCAATTATGGCATAAGATTTTCCCTTGAAGTCATTCATAGTGTAATTTGCTGAGTTCTTCAAATAATGCTTCATAGACTCAACTAGTTCCTTCTTTGTTGGCAACTTTATCTTGTATCCTGACTTCTGCCTTTCTCTTATCCTTTGAATAAGATCTTCCCATGTTGCAACTCCATTCTTTTTGAGTATGAATTCTTTAAGCTTCTCTGTCTTTTCTTCTTCATTCAACTGTTTATCTTTAAGAACCATTGAAGCTTGAGCTCTTACAATCACATCAGATTCTAACAAATATTGTAGTTGTTCATTGAACTCCTCTTGATTTACTTCTTTTGATCTTTTTCTTTCCATAAATTCAGCTATGTTTCGTACATCATCAGCAGCCATTTTTCTTGCAAATTCCTCATCTTGAGCAATCTGAGCTTGTTTAGCTTCTTCATTAGCCAAATCTTCTTCTATCATTTGCCTTGCAACTTCTGCATGATGATCTATCTGATCTTGAGTTTTTGATTTCAATCTCTTAAGCCTTTCAAGTTCTTGAGCAGCAGCAACTTCTTCAGATGTCATTGGCTTCTTACCTTTATCTGCTCTTCTACTTTCATAAACTTGCTCAGCAGAAGTTTCATCAGTTGGAACTGCTTGATGTGTCTCAGCTGTTTCTTGAACATAACCAGAACCTGAACCAATATCAAAACCTTCATCTTGTTCTGAACCTTTATCATGCCTCCCCTGAGAACCTGATCTATCCTTATCTTTACTAAATTTCCTCCCCTGTTTGGGAGAATTTTCATCATCCCCTTCTGAACCATCTGAATCATCATCAGAAGAATCATCATCCAATATCACTTTTGCCCTTTTCTTCTTTAACTGATCTTCAAGCTTCCTCACCCTTTTAGTTAGCTTGGTGTAGACTTTGGAAAACATTTCTTTATGAGATTTCAGCTCCTCATTGCTCTTCTTAAGCTCCTCCTCCAAGGTCTTTACTCTGTCAACTAACTTGGTACATATTTCCATCAATTCAGTTTGTGAAGAGCTACCCTCATCACGTCTAGCTGTGTTACCTGCTAGGAGAGGTGAATCTTTGGGCAAGGATCTAGTCACAACCCTAGTTAGACTAGGTTTAGACCTTCTCCTATAAGTGATGGGTGGTGGTTGGGTTGTTTCAAGTTCTTGAGTGGATGTGTGATGAGGATCAGTTGGAACTGCTGAACCTTCACCCAACTCAGTTTGAATCATTTGAGGAAACAATGGAACTGGTTCCCTTTGAAAAAGCCTACTAGCCATAGCCATATTTTGAAAAACCTTTGATTGAAGGCTAGGCGTAGCAAAAGTTTCAGTTGGTTTTGTAAGCAAATATTTCTTTTTATTCAAAAGAGTTTGAACAAATCTTGGATACATTAGAAACTTTGTTTTACTGTCAACATTTGATGCCATACCCTCAAAAATATATTTTGAAAAGTTAAAAACTCTGTTTGTAGACAAGCAAATGAGAGCAATAGCAATATTGCTACTGAACTGCTCCCAAGCAGTCTTTTTAGGACTCAAACAACATAAAAGAGTATGTATCAAAAATCTCCATTGAGGTGAAAAACATCCTTTTTGAAAAGTCAATTTGTTTTCAGATGTATCATACCCCATTTTAGACACTTCTTCCCAAATTTCAGTATTTAGCATAGTGTGGATACCATCTGAGTCATTTAATTTAAGATGTCTCCTAAGTATAGACTCGGTAACAACAAACTTAACGCCATCTACTTCAGTATGAATTTCTAAGTCTCCGTCATCACTTGTCAAGACAGATGAATTCTGCCAGAACTGTGTGATGTGCGAGACAGAAAGAGTAGGAGAAACGGTTAGAGCATACCTTATGTGAGAGTGGTTGAGAAAATCCACAATCTCATAAAACTTCGGCCCATCTCCTTGCTCTGTTTTCTCTAAAAACGCAACCTAGTTGTGACGCTTAACAAATTCCAATCCAGCCATTCTTAATGATGAAAAATGAAAGATTTTAGCAATACAATGATCTTGTAAATTGGAATTGAGGTTTATGTAGTCGCTTGGGGTTTATAGGTACTGTTTAGGGTTTTGCGAAATATGCGTATGAGATAAATTATCTTTAGAAAGAGAATAAATAAATTTATGGTAAAAAGATAATTATCGTCTATAAAAATCCCTATAAGTATCTTAAGAATAACGGTTTTACCCCAACGGCTAGAAAATTAATTACTGACAGATTTTTACAACGGCTAGTTGAGCCGTCCTAACTTTGTACTAACCGTACCAACTGTTTGATATGTCTTTACCAATAGCCGTTTGCTTTGGACTAGCCAACTCTTCACACTTAGATATGGTGAGCTGATAACCATACAATTTTTGGTAAATTGTCAACCATCAACGGATTTGATTAGTCTTTACCAGAAACCGTTTGCTCTGGACTAGTTGGTTCTTATGTGGATAAGACATGGTGAACCAATTACCATTTGTTGTATGCAAAGATCACATACTAATCTCCAGAACACCATTTAGTCCAAAACATCAAGCATTCATAATCCCTTGGTGTTTTCTCTCCAATCCTGCAATTGTTAGTCCAAAAACAAAGAAACAAGATACAAGCATATGACTAACAATGCATATAACAAGAAAAATTAATTTCCTTGTGGAACCCAAGCCAAAACAGACTTAGGCTTTCCTCTAGCATCAACATAATTCATTCTTTTCAAAACATTCTTAGCACCATTGGGTTTAATAGGTCTCCATACCCAACATGCTGATGCATTCACTCCATTACCCATGTTTCCCTGCTAGCAGTTGGAACTGCTGGCTTGGTAGTTGTTACCTTAGGTTTCCAAACTTGATTTTTTACAACTGCTTTGTGATGAAAGGGTCTATTAACAGTTTTTGGTGCTGATTTGGAAAACATTTTTGCACCTTGAACTGTTGGCCTTGGGTGAATTGGTCTCATAGGTCTGACATCTGAACTGCTGGTCTAGCAGTTTGAACTGCTTTAGGTCCAGACCTTAAAAGAACTGATCTAGGTATCATTCTATCATTCCTAAGAAAAGATTGAGGTCTTGCTATGCTCAACCTATGATTTGTATATCCAGATACCCATTTATCACAATAATCTGCAAGATGGTCAAAGCTACCACAAGAGTAAAACGCTTTCCTATAGCAAACAAAATCCTCCCCTAATTGGTGAGATTTTAGGTCATTCCAATTCCTTTGGTTACCTCTTGGCTTGTTTGTGGTTCTATACATTTCTGCATACCTAACTGTTGGTCTAAAAGGTTTGGCATTTGATCTAGGCCTAACAGTCTCAGGTTTAACCATCTTTGAAACTTTTGGTTCCTCCACTTTAGCACTAACAGGCTTAACCACAGCCTGATCATCCTCATCATCAGAAGTCCATTCCTCAATGGTTGGAGCATCTGAGTCCTTAGCTGAGGACCTATCAGAAGACACCTTGTCCTCAGATAGTGATTTATCACTTGCACTTTCAAACACAGGTTTATCAACTACATCCTTCTTGGGTTGAGGACCATAGTTAAGCACAGGTAATTGAAATTCAGGGAGTCCTGTGTGTTCTAAGTCTACGCCTGGGGGTGTTGGAATTCCTCTATAGGGAGGTGGAACAGACTTATATCCTAGGCCTGACTTAGCTTTATTAAGGATCTGATTCTCAATTATCTTTTGAACACCTTTTGATGTGTATTCAAGTGTGTCTACACTCATCTGAATGTTCTCCTTAGCTTTCTTAACCTGTTCTAACTCATGTTTTAACAAAGTGATCTCATTCTCTCTAAACATTAAGTCTCTCTTAACAATAATCATATCATCAGAAAACTTAGACTCATTACTTTGATAATGAACAATTTGTTCTTCTAACACAGCTAAAGCTCTCTTATGATTTGCTAAGCTAAAAGCAGTTTCAACTAGCTCTTTTCTCTGATTCTCATATCTTGTTTTAAGTGTTTCTAGATCTTTTAAAGCTTCACAAGATTTAGAACATTTTGAAATTTGTACCTCAGAATCAGAAAATGCCATGAGAGCAACCTCTGGAGATGCTTCTGCTTCCTCCTCTGCAATATAGCTCCAGTCAAATCCTAAGCCATCAATGGCAACCATGGCTTTCGAGCTTGAATCAGTAACCTCCACAACCTTTGACTTGTTACCATAACCTCTGCTCTTTCCATCCTGTTGGCTTGGTAATCTGCACTCCCTTGAATAATGACCTTTCTTGTAGCAGTTGAAGCACTCAATCTTGGACTTGTCATACCCTGCAACATCATTACTGTTTATGACAATTTTCTTGCCAGTCTTCTTCAAGAATCTCCTAGCTCTCAAACTGAGAAGAGAGAGCTGCCACTTAATATCCATCTCTTCAATATCATCTTCATCAATCTCTTAAAGATCTGAATGAGTCAACATACTTCCATTGTGCTGAGTAGTCAGGAAAGCACAATAAGTATTATCATTCAAAAGTCCACTAGTACTGCTTGAGGTGCTAGTAGTACCATGGTTTGCACTAGCAGTACCAACTGCTCCAGCAACTTGCACTTCTTCATCTGTACTTGAGGAACTGGGAGTTGATACAAAGGCCAAATTCCCTGAGCTTGAGCTTGAGCTTGATCCAGCAGACTTCTTAATATCATGTTCAACTATCTTGAAGTTGCAATAGAGATCCATTAAGCTCATGGAATCTATATCAGGTTTGTTTTTCCATACTACCACATGCATAACCCATTCAGCAGGTAGACTCCTCAGAAATTTGGAGTTGAGATCTTCCTGAGGCATCTCAATTCTTAGAACAGCCAATTGACTCACCAACTTTTGAAGTCTATTGAACATATGATCCAACGACTCATTGCTTGTTGCTGTAAAGTTCTCAAACTGATGCTTGAGAAGGGTCTTCTGGGTTTTCTTGGTGGCTTCATTCCCATCATACCTTGCAACAATAGCTTCAAAAAGGGTTTTAGCACAAATGAACTTACCAAAATTCAGCAACTGATCATTGGGAATAGTCATCAGAAGCAAACTTCTAGCCTTAACATCATTCTTGTGCCTTGCCTTCTTTTCATTAGTGGTTGGCTTTGTCTGCACTGTAGTCTCAGATTTTCCTTCAACAACAGTTGTTGTTGTTGTTACTGGTGTAAAGGAGTTTCCTTCTTGAATGATTTCCCAAAGTGCATAGTCTTGCACTTGGAAAAACTGCTCAATATGAAGTCTCCACATGTCGAACTCATTAGGTTTAAGCATAGGAAGCTTAGCAGCAATGTTAGTTGTGTTTGGTGTTGTTTCCATGTCCATCTTGGTTCTTCTCGGATCTTCTAAATCTAAGTATCAGTAACCTGGCTCTGATACCACTTGACCGGATCTACACACACTCCTTGTGTTAGATGTGATACTAAGAATTATACGTAGTCTAGCACGTGGAATTTACTAGCTAGCACTTAGAAGACTTTATGTGTTTTGTATGATTTGAATGAAACAATGAATGAACACAGAATAAAGAACTTCAACGATTCAATATTATTGAAACAATAATACGAGTGATCTCCTATCACTAGGGTTTACAACCTTGAATCTCTATCAAGTAATTCGTACTTCTATGTCTCTGTATGTTAACCTAGGCAGTCCTTTTATAGACCAAGGATTCCTTTACAAGATAACTATCATTCTAATATTATACGATATACACAATATATTTTCCATAATTATCTATTACATAAATCATAATCATAAACCGTACTAACTTCTTCACTCAGCAGTCCTAACTGCTTATGTCTTCAAAACTCTTCAGCAGTCTTAACTTCCATCTTCAACAGTCTTAACTGCTATCTTCAACAGTCTTAACTGCTAAAGCTTAATTTCCTAACACTTTTCTCCTTGTTTTAGAAGCTCGGCCGAACACCCCTTTAATAAGGGTTTTCGGATTTTTTTGTTAATCAAAAAAGTTTTGTGTTTCTGTAACTACATTGACTTTAATTCGTTAATAGTACGTGTGTACAAGAACGTGGTGTAAACACACTATTGTTTGTGTCTTAGTGATGAAGCGAAAAGTGTACCGCTTTTAGGGGGTCATTTAAGCCCTAAATCGTATTTATTTGATCAAATATTGTCCTAAATCGTTCCTTTTGTCATTTTAGGTACTTTGGAGAAGAAATCTGGAAAAGGAAGCATTTTGGACGTTTTTGGAGCATAAAAGTGAAGAAAACGACAAAGTCTCAAAATCTGCTGGAAAAGTACCTGTGACGGCGTCAAGTACCAGTGTGACGCCGTCAACCCTTGATAAGCCAGAGAGGATTTTGGAAGATTAAAGGGGGACGGCGTCAAGAAGGTCGTCAACCCTTGATAAGCCAGAGAGGATTTTGGAAGATTAAAGGGGGACGGCGTCAAGAAGGCCATCAAGAAACCCTAACCGCGGCGAGGTGACGGCGTCAGCTCTATACGTGACGCCGTCAGATCTGATTTTCTATATATATTCTCATAATTTTTAGTCATTAGTGTGCAACTTTGTGAGGAGAAAGCCTAAGACGATTTTTCTGCCATTTTTAAGGGTTTTATACCCTTAGATCTCCCATGTTCAATTAAAGATAAGTAATCAATTAATCATTCAATATGTCTATGTGTTGTTTGATTATATCTTGTTCTTGTCTTTTATTTAACATGCTAGGCTAGATTTATCTTGTGTTTGCTTAGAACTAATGAAACCTAACTATTGATTATTGGTTGTTGGTGTGTTATTAATTGTATTGGATGATTGTTTATCGATGTTAGGCTTAAGAAAACTGGCTAACCTCCTATACGGTAACTTGCCTGAACGTCTTAAGAAACATGAACCAATGCGTACTAAGGTTTTTATGGTTGTATTTAATGCGTGAGCGAATTCTAGTGATCCCATGTTAGGAGCTTCTTAGCCGGCTCGACATAGGAGTGAAGTAGGAGCTTATAGAGTTGGGGAAGTACGTACGCCACCCCACGATTGGTATTAAGGAATACACCCGTCATCCACGCAATTAATACACACTAATCAACCGGTAAAAGATAGTTAGAGAGTAAGGAAATCTAAGTAAACACATTTCTCTCCATATAAGTTCCACAACCTTTTTATTTTCAGTTATTTTATTTTATTTGCAATTGTAGTTATTTGGGTTAGTTGACTAGCAACTAATTCCGCCCACTCCTTCAAACCCGAGATTTTACTTGCTTTCATAAAAATATAAAAATACAAAAAGAATCTTCCCTCACCCTTAGACCTATTAGATTAGTTTTTCAATCCTAACGATACTATTCCCCTAGAGAACGATCAATCCCCCGGTACTTGCCACTACACTATACTACATCGGTCAGGTACACTGCCTGGTGGGGATTGCAAGCCTCTTGAGATCCCTCGAGAGGTAAAACCTGTTGTAAGGTCGCAAAACCACGCATCAAGTTTTTGGCGCCGCTGCCGGGGAATAGTTATTGTTTAGGTTGAATTTTTATTTTATTAGGTCTACTCACTAGATTCCTTTCTAGTGAGATTTTTATTTTATTTTTCTAGGTTTTTCTGTAGTCTATCTTTTTTCTTCGTTTCTTTGTTCGTAACCATTACCATCCGACATCATGGAAGGTGGTTATATCCTCGATCCCAACAACCCACCACCACAACAACACCCACCTCCTAGAGCCCGTACCTTAGGAGACTACTCCCGTCCTAGCCACCATGGCTATCGAAACACCATTGAGCTCACTCAAGGAGCCAATGTCACTCCATTGCGATCCGACACCATCCGGTTGGTGCAAAGCGGATGCGCATTCCATGGACTTCGTTCCGAAGATCCTAATCAACACCTCAAGGACTTTCTCAAAATCGTTGATTCCATAGACCTTGATGTTGCCACTCGAGAGACGACCCGACTGCGTCTCTTTCAATTCTCTCTGCGGGACCAAGCTAGTCAATGGCTAGAGCGTCTACCCGCAGGATCCATCACCTCTTAGGATGATCTCACCACTCGTTTCCTTGCTCAGTTTTTCCCACCAGGAAGAACAACCAAGCTAAGGAATGATATCTTGATGTTCCAACAACGTCAAGGCGAAACCCTCTACGAGGCATGGACTCGATTCAAGGACTTACTCCAAAAAGTCCCTCACCATGGCATAGAACTTTGGCTCCAAGTCCAAATCTTCTATGACCACATCAATCTCTCCACGAGGCAAACCATTGACCAATCGGCCGGTGGTAAGCTACGTGATCTAAGTGCGGAACAATCATGGGCTCTCCTGGAAGATCTTGCTCTTTATGACAACGAAAGTTGGAATGATCCCCGTGATTTGAATAAAACGGTCAAGGCAATATCTTTGCCTTCGAACAATTCAAGCACTTCCGACCGTAGGATCATAGAACTTGAAGACCAAGTCAAGTTTCTTATGAAATCCTACGAGGCTCCTAAACCTTCAAGCCAAGTGAACAAAATCACTTCTTCGTGTGAATTATGTAGTGGTCCCCACGACACTCGTGATTGCATGGAACTCCCCAAACAGGCTTTCAAAGAATTCGCATCCTCGCGAATCGATAAGGCGGGAGATAAGTGGCTCACCACTAATTATGGACCCAAGAATTCCGAAGATAGGTATGAGGCATGGAAGAGTAAGCCAAATTTTAGTTGGAACCAAACTCGAAGCGTATCATTCAATGACTCTCCCCCACTCACCTGGTCTGAACGTTATCCTCATCAGCATCCGCATAAACAACAAAATCGCGAGGAATCACTGCAAAAATTCATTCTCTCTCAAGAAACACAGCTCTCCAAACTTGAGAATCAATTCAGACAACAGCAAGTTGATATGAACAACAAGGTTGATAACCTGTTAAAGGTTATCAATGATCGCATTGCTGGCAGGTCAACTTGTGAGTTGGCACGAGTCAATGAGATCAAATCTGTCACGGTGACTCACCAAACACCCCCTCCTGTAAAAATCAAGCACCCTAGTAAACTCTTCAAACACATATCACAAAACGTAAAAGAAACTAGAGATACTCATACCCCCTCAAAACCACTCTACTTCGTGAACACCATTACAACAATACCTATTCCTAAACCCAACCTGGACCAACAATCAACCGAGAATGTGGACAATGAAATGGAGGGTGAAGTTCCGGAAAAGAACCCCGAGGCGCCCGACGACTATCTAGACTCACCAAAGAACTCTAGTAAAAGAGAGGTGAGTGATGAGGAGGGCTCGAAAGAGAAATCCGAAATGCCTCATGGGCTCCCAGGACTGCTAAACCGCCCCCTGGTGGAGGAACTTGAGAGGGGCACAACAAAGTTGCCTATGGGATTTGGAGAGAGAATAGAGGATGGCGCTCCCAGGGTCTTTAAGATATCTTGCACCACTAGGAAAAAGTTTATAAAAGATGCCTACATAAACCCCAACTCATCTATGAATGCAGTATCCCTTTCTCTATATGTTGGGAATTATTATACGAATCAAGAGAAGACAACTTAGGTCTGGTAGTTTATCTAAGTTAGGTCTGTTTGTGTTATTAGGTCTGGTAATGTAATGTTAAGTCTGGTAGCATGTTTAAGTCTGGTTGACTTGTAAAGTTAAGTCTGGTCGTGAAGTTAGGAAAGTTTGTTAGAGTTATGTTAGGAAAAGATACAATGCGTGTATGTATCTTTATAGAAGATTTGTGTATATCTTCTGAGTCGGCTAGGGTTTCCTTGTGTTATAAAAGGATCCCTAAAGATTGTTAGTTCATATGTGTGAGTTGTACGAGTTCATTATAGTGATTATCAATATACGAAGTTAGTGATATCTCTGCTTGTGTTCTTAATTGTTCTTGTTAAGATTCCGCATTAACAATAACAATCACCTAGGGTTTCTCACTTAGATTGGTTCGGATTTATCCTAACCATCTACTAGGTATCCAAGACTACTTAGTGATCCATATACCAATTCGTGGACCAACAAGTGGTATCAGAGCAAGGAGAGAGACTCTGAATTCGAAGAACACTAAATCTCAAAAACCTAATTCTCACTCAAATCACCCTACACAATGTCTGAATTTGATAAGCCTGTTAACACTGAAACTTTCTCAATCCATAACAGTGAGGATGAGAAATCAAACCATGAAGATGAAGGAAAAACCGAAACCAGTAACTCCCAAACACAACAACAACCCATCCCTTCCACAACCACAATCTCAAACATAAAACTTCCATTACTGAAAAGAGAAGAGTATGATATATGGGCCATGGAGATGGAACATTATCTGGAATACATTGATAGCGATGTATGGAAGGTGATTCAGAAGGGAAATTCTAAGAAAAGAATTTCACAAGGGAATGATGGGCAGCTAAGAATAATGCCACCAGTATCTGCAGAGGAGATTAGGGCTGTGGAGAAGGAAAAGAAGGCCAGAACCTTGCTTCTTATGGCTATTCCTAAGGATCATCTACAAAGGTTTCATGGCATTCTTGATGCAAAGGAGATGTGGGAGGCTATCAAGAAACGATTTGGAGGTAATGCTAACTCCAAGAAGATGCAAAAGGCTGTTCTTAAACAGCAATTTGAAACATTCAGTGTTTCAAAGACTGAAGGTTTGGAGAAGGGCTATGACAGATTTCAACATCTGTTAACACAACTGGAAGTGCATGGTGCAGCAGTCTCAAATGAGGATGCAAATCACAAATTCCTTAGATCTTTACCATCAGAATGGGGCAATGTATCTGTGGCGATGAGGATTAAGGAGGAAGTAGATTCTATGACACCTGATGACCTATACAATAATCTCAGGATGTTTGAAAGGGACATCAGTAACAACACTCAGGCTTCAACCAGTTCATCAAATGTTGCTTTTGTGTCACAAAACAAAAGCAGTACTTACAAGGTTAAATCTGGTGGTGTTAGGTCTGGTATCTATGAAACTCCTTCAAGTGAAAGGTCTGCTTCAAGTTTTACTGATGAGGTGATACATTCTTTCTTTGCCAATCAAACGGAAGATGAAAGCTTTATTAGTGAAGACCTAGAACAGATTAATGATGCTGAAGTTGAGGAGATGGACATAAAATGGCACATTGCCATGGTTGCTTTAAGGGTCAAAAGATTTCAGAAGCAATATGGAAGGACCATCAACTTCAACAACAAATCACCAGTGGGATACACAAAGAGGACTGTTGAATGCTACAACTGTCACAAGCATGGACATTTTTCAAGAGATTGTCCAGAGAAGAAGCCTGCTGATGGGAAAAGAGATGATGATGGGAAGATGGAAAAGAATCAGATGAGCCTGCTGACAATGGAAGCTGGAGGAGTCAACTGGGGTGAGCATCCAAGAGTAAATGGGGAGTCTGATCATGCTCTCATGGCCATTGGTAATGAGGTATCATTATGCTCTAAATTATGTACTGACTCATATAATCATGTTAAGACTTTGTGTGATGAGCAGCAAGAACAAATAGGTGATCTAGAAGTAAATTTATTAGCACATAAAAATGTTGTAAAAACTTTAGAAGCACAAAAGGTCACCCTTCAAAACCAACATGCTGCTTTAAATGAAAAACTATACTTTCAAGCTAATAAAATATATGAACAAGATGAAAAGCTTAAAAGGTATAGACAATTAGGGCTTAAAATTCAGAATGAAAGGGATGAGCTGAGAAAAAGGGTAGATCAGTGGAACAGTTCAAATAATAACTTGTTTAAGTGTTGGGATTCTCAAATTAAGTCAAATAAAAAATGTGGCTTAGGATATGAGGAAAATGAGAATAGGGCTATATTTAAGAATAAAGAAGAGGACTATGCTGATAAGCCTTTGTATAATAGGTTTGTTAAGACTGGTGACTTTAAGGGAGTACCACCACCTTTGAGTGATGACTATACTCCTCTTGAAAAAAAAGAGTTGGATGATTCACTCTTTGTGTATGGTAAGAAAGGTCCTCAAGTGCCTGAACCAACCACCTCAGAGGACAAATCCAGTAGGTATTCTTCTTGTCAATCCAATGACTCTGAAGGATCTATTGATGGTTCCTCTGATCACTCTAAGTCTGAGACAAATAATGAGGAAAAAGAGAATCCTGAACCTAAGGTTGTTGAGAAGTGTGAACCTGTTGTTACTAAACCTATAGTGACTGAACAAAAGGTTGAGACAGTCAAACCTAGTTGTGTCAATCACATAAAAACTCCTAGGGAATCTGTTAAAATGAGTGAGTCACCTAGAAGCAATAGTGTTCACAGAGAAAGTAGGAGTAGTTATACTTATGCTCCTAAAAGATGCTTTGTGTGTGGAAGTTTGAGTCATTTAATAAGAGATTGTGACTTCCATGAAAAGAGAATGAAAAGAGAGGCTGAACAAAAGAGAATGAATGTTAATAAGGTTCATGGTTCAAATAAACCAGTTTGGAATAATGCTAGTAGAGTTAATCATGCTAACCAGTTTGTTCCCAGACCTGCACAACTAAATAACACTACCAGACCTAACTCTTATGTTAGTTCTGGTAGACAAAATTTTAGGTCTGGCTACAGAAACTTTGATATGAATAGGCAAAATGTTAATTCTATGAGGCCTAAAGTGAATACTGGTTATGTTAATTCTATGAGGCCTAATGTGAACTCTGGTTTTGTGAGACCCAAACAACCTTTTCAAAAACCTCAGGTGAATGCAAATTTTCAAAGAAATAATTTTTTATAAAGCTCATTCACCTGTAAGGAGACAAACAAATGGGGGTTCTGCTGATAATTTCTCTGATTGCTGGGCTTGGAATCCATTTAAAAATGAATTTACCTATAAGTCCAAACATGGTTTCACTGGAGCAAGTTCATACAAGACCTATAAGTATGTTGCTCCACAGAAAGGACTCAAGCCCACTCAGGCCTGGGTTGTTAAGAAAAACTGATTCTCTTTCTTAACTTTGTATAGTTTGTATATTTGTTTGTTTTTCATCTTGCTACTCTTCTTGGTTATTCTTATTTTCAGTAGTTAATTTGTTTTCTGCTTTCCATAGTATGTGTGTTTTTGGTATTGTGTGCTTAACTTTGTTTTGCAGTTGTTAACTCTTCTCTATTGCAAGTAATTCTTATGTGGAAAATTAAAACATCAGAACCAAAGAGCTTTTTATTTATTAACAAGAAATTGCAGTCTAGGATGCAAGTTACAATGCTTCATAAGACAAAAGCTTTAACGCAAACCAGCTAAACATCACCACCTACACTTTCTGTTTCCCTTTGCCCATGAAGTCAGGAATGGTCTTCTTGGCTCCTCTGCCACCAAACTGATTCCACGCTTTTGGGCATGGAAGTGCAAGAATCAAGCTGCTTGGTGGGGGACGTGGCACAGAACCACTTCTCAGGGAAGGCACAATCTTCGAAGGAAAAGTCTCTTCATCATCTTTGGAGGGGTCTTCTTCTTCAGCACTTTTATCATCTACATCAGAAGGGGGAATTGGTCTTGAAGTCTTTGGTGCTTCATTGTCTGGTTCCTTTTCAGAAAGATCATAAGCAGCTAGCCATTGTTTCAGAGTTGATTCTCTCAATGTCTTGTTTCTTGTGATTGATGAATACCCTGGTGGGAAGTATCCACCCCATCCTCCTGATGATGTATCAGAAGATGAGTCATTTGGATCCCAAGAAGAATCGGATGAAATCTCTATGGTTTCTGAGTTGGATGGATCCATTATGCTTATAAGGTTTTCTTTTGGTTTGTGATGGTTTTTGTGATAAAACAATGGGTGGTTTTATAGGGAAAATCAAGGTTTAATGTCTTTTAATGCTCGGCTGGTGTATGAGTTAATACTTGCAGGGAAAGAGTTATTAATTGTATTTTTGGAAAGTTGACCACAGGTTTTATTTTGATTAAGTGATAAAAAAAAAAAAAAAAAAAAAAGGGAGATTTACACTTAAGGGGAGGTAATGTACATTTAAGGGGAGGCAAATGTACAAGTTTTACATGTTTTTAAATCGGGTAAACTTAAGTGTTAAATCTGGTAGCTTGTATGTCTTGCAAAGATTGGTTTTTGTCTCCTTTTTCTTGTTGTTTCAACTAATTCTTGCAGAAAAGGTTGGAATGAGATGATGTAAAGCCTTGCATTTGCTACATTCAGTATGTAAGTCCACTCTCTTGGTTAGGTCTGGTAAGTTTATGATTCGGCCTGGTTGACTATTTAGGTCGGGTAGTGTTATATTTTTGACCGTTAGATCTGGTCAGAATAATAAAGATTTATCTAAAATATTACCGTTGCACTATTTTCGGTAAAAAGAGATATTTATGAAGTATATAAGATTAAAATTTGATATATTTTATCTCCTTTTATTCTTTATTTACTTCCAAATTTAAATCATCTGTTCCGAATATTTTCAACCTACCTTTCTATCAACCAGACCTAATTCATTAACTCATCCATGGCTAATCTCAAGTTTGTGGACAAGCATAATCAAGTTGGTTTCTTGAAGAAGCCAGATCAAAGTGCAGGTTTCGAGCAGATTGTGGATTTCCTAAAAGGTTCTTACATTTGTTATTCATTAACTCATAATCCTACTATTTATCAGTCCCTTGTCAAGCAGTTCTGGAGGTCGGTTACCTCTGAGACTCTTGATGATGGGACACCATGTTTAAGGGCAATCATAGATAAAAATGGTTTTACCATTACTGAAGCCTCAATTAGGGACAGTCTCCAATTGGCTGATGCTTTAGGAGAATTTGATTTGCCTAGTGATGATATTTTGGAGGGATTGAATAGCATTGGGTACCCCACAGATGGAAGTTTTACCTTTTGGAAAAGTCATTTTTCACCTCAGTGGAGGTTTTTAGTACATCATTTACTTCAGAGCTTAAGTCCCAAGAGTCGTGGATGGGATCAATTTGGAAGCAGAATTGCTTCTGCATTGGTCTGTTTATCATTTGGAAGGAAATTTAACTTTTCAAAATTAATTTTTGAAGGAATGGTGAAAAATGCTAAGGACCCAAAATTTTTAATGTATCCACGATTTTTGCAAATGATCTTGAATAATGAAACTAAGGATAAAGTGCCTTACATCAGTGTGGCCTTTACTCCCAAACTTTTTGCAAATTTAAAAAGGAGTTTTCAAGGGTCAGACAAACCTTTGCTTGCTGCTATGCTTGGTACTAACAATGCAGGTACTTCTGGAGCTGCACAAGTGCACCCTGATGAAGCACAAGACCAAGCATCATCTAGGTCTGCTACACCTACATCTTCTCCAATTCCATCACCTCAACCAGGTCCCTCACCATCTGCTGAAAGATCATCTACACCTATCCAACAATCTTCACCTCCACAACCAAATGTTCCAAGTCCTGCAAGGGAGGAGGAACATGATCCCATAACTGTGGCAAATCTTCTTATCATTGTTCCTCAACTACAAAAGAAGATTGCTATTTTGGAAAAGTCTAATGAGGCACTGAGAAAAGCTTATGTGACTTTGGTGAAGAAAGTAAAGAAAATGGGAGTAGCTATGAAGAAAAAGGGTGTTTCTTTTGATGATGAGGAAGATGAAGTTGAAAATTCTTCCAAACAGGGGAGGAATTTGGAGCAAGAACAGGAAAATATTCTTCAAACACCAGTTCAAGAACCACTTGTTCAAGATAATGTCACCACAATTAGTCCAGAGACACTGGAAGTAGCAGAGACTTTGGCTCAATCAATGGGCAAAATTAAACAGGATAGGAAAAGAAGAAGGTTAATTTTGTCTGTTGAGGAAGAGGTTGAAAAGTTTAGGACAATATCTGATGAAAAGTCTGGTGAAGGAAAGTCTGGTAATGAACTTAGTTCTGGTAATGAACTTAGTTCTGGTAATGAAGAGCAACAATCTGTTGTGGGTGAAACTTCAAAGTCAAAGAAGTCTAAGAACAAAACAAGAGAAGAAATAGCATCTGAGGCTGAAATTGAAAGGATTATGGCACAAGATATTGCTGAGGAAGAAAGACAAAAGATGCTAGATGCAGTTTATGCAAGACAATTGGCTGAAGAATCTGATGAGTTTACAAAGCTGCTCAATGTTGATGATGAAGTGAGGGCAAAGTATGAAGAGCTGCTAACTATTGAAGGTTTAACTGCTGATGAACGAGCCAAACAGTTAGCTAACTTCATAAATGCAAGAAATAATGATGATACATTGGGTGGATTCTTAGAAAAATTCAAGCTTCAGAAGAGATCAAAGATTCCCAAGAAGATGTCTATGGCAGAAAAGAAATATGATATGAAGATGTATCTTAAGAATCAAATGCATCTTTCTTTGGAACAGATGAAAAGGAAGTCATATGAAGAAATACAAGTAGCATATCTCAAGGCATTTGAGAGAGATCAAGGTTACAAAGCTATTGATTATGATGATGTGCAGAAATATTGCTTTAAAGGTAGAAAGGCTAAAGAGACTGAACTGGTCATTGAACCTGATAAAGTGATTGATATACAACCTGAAGCTGGAAAGTCAACAGAAGAAGTGCAAGATGAAGTAATAAAGCCTATTGTGTTTCAAAGAAGAAAAGGTTTGGAAAGGAAAAGTAAATCCAAGAAAGTGATTGTTGAAGAGGAATTAGATGAAGAACCTTCATCTGAAGGAGCCACAATGGGGACTATTGAAAGCACTAAGGAACCTACTAAGGTTGTCAAGTATCAACTAATCATGACTGGTGAGAGGGCTGCATATCAAATAATAAGGGAAGATAATTCTGACATTGTTTATATGAATTTTGCTGGAATTTTAAATGATGTGAATAGGGAGGATCTTCAAGAACTTTATCAGTTGGTGAACATTAAATATGGAGATCATCCACCAGAAGATGAATTTGAAAGAGTCTTTTGGGGAAATTTGAAGGTGATGTTTGAGCCACCAACTGAGTCTGATATAGTGTGAAAACTTCCTGAAGAGCAAAACATTGTCAGCTGGAGATATTTTCATACCTGCAAGGTACATTGTGTTTCATTAAAGAATGTTGATATTTATATGCTTGCAGAGGTGGAATATCCTTTATCATCAAGTGTTTGCAAGGAAATGATGAGCAAAAAGTTGTATGCCAATAAAAAGGATGAAGGATATGAGATGTTATTGGATTTGATTAAGAAGCAGTCTTTGAAGGATGTAGCCTAAGGGTGTTTGAAAGAATTTTCACAAGTTGTTGAGTGAGACTATTGGAACTTCTCACTTGGTGGAGGTGCTTTGCACTAACACATCAAAAGGTTATCAGTCCACCTTGTCTCATCAACATAAGGACTGGCTAATCCTGAGCAAACAGCTAATAGGTAAAGATTGCTCAAATCCGTTTATGGCTGACAATTTGCCAAAAATTGTATGGTATTCAACTCACCATATCTAATAAGTGAAGAGTTGGCTAGCCCACAAGGTTATGGCTTGTGGTAAAGGCTGTGGAAAACCATAAATGGTAATCAATTCACCATGATGAGGTGCTTTTCCATCAAAGAATTGACTAGTCCAGAAGCAAACGGCTTTTGGTAAAGACTTAACAAATCCGTTGATAAGCTGATGATTTGCTAAAAATCATATGGTTATCAGTGTACCATGGTCTTACACACCAAAACATTTGGCTACTCCAGTAGTGATGGCTATTGGTAAAGAGACATCAAATCCATTAAATTTCAATGATTCACCTCTCACAGGAGTTAACACACCTGGAAGTGATGAGAATAGATATGAAACTTAACATGAATTGATGTACATATAGTCAAGGTTGCTGCAAAGACCATATCAGAAGAGCTTATCAAGATTCAAGCTGCTAGAAAGGATCAAGACCTAAATACAATTCAAAGTGTTCAAGATTCAATCCTCAGAAAGCTTAATCAGAAGAACTTGAAGTTCATGGAGAATGAAGATCAAGTTAGGGGAGGATTGTTGGGAATTATTATACGAATCAAGAGAAGACAACTTAGGTCTGGTAGTTTATCTAAGTTAGGTCTGTTTGTGTTATTAGGTCTGGTAATGTAATGTTAAGTCTGGTAGCATGTTTAAGTCTGGTTGACTTGTAAAGTTAAGTCTGGTCGTGAAGTTAGGAAAGTTTGTTAGAGTTATGTTAGGAAAAGATACAATGCGTGTATGTATCTTTATAGAAGATTTGTGTATATCTTCTGAGTCGGCTAGGGTTTCCTTGTGTTATAAAAGGATCCCTAAAGATTGTTAGTTCATATGTGTGAGTTGTACGAGTTCATTATAGTGATTATCAATATACGAAGTTAGTGATATCTCTGCTTGTGTTCTTAATTGTTCTTGTTAAGATTCTGCATTAACAATAACAATCACCTAGGGTTTCTCACTTAGATTGGTTCGGATTTATCCTAACCATCTACTAGGTATCCAAGACTACTTAGTGATCCATATACCAATTCGTGGACCAACACTATATAACAAAGCCTTCACCAAACAGGTCAAATATGAAGGGTTTAATATCATCGGGGTAATAAGAAGGGTACCAATTGTGATAGAAAAGTTCCTCTTTCATATCGAGCTAACTGTATTTAATAACATGAACTCGCTCATCAGCCCATCCTTAACTAGCCTTGTTCTAGGCAAACCATTCATAAAAGCAACGAGAGTGATACTCGATGAGGATGATAGTAGTGCATTATTTACCGATGGTGTCAGGAAAGTGATTTTTCGGGATGGCAGTGAAGAAGTGTATGAGTATCAACCATCAGCAATTTGCAACACATGGGGGCTACACGGTAGAAGGCCTGGCCGAATTAAGCGACGTTATCCGAATAATCTCAAAATACCTTGCATGATTGGTCACAAGCATTTTTATAATGTTTACATTGACACATGTTTACCCAAAAATGTGATGTCCTTGTTTCATTATAACAACATTTGCAGATGGGGGATGATTCATAAAGGGAAGGATGACATTGGCATAGATGATGATGTACAGGTGTTTGTAAGAAATATGACATTCACTATGAGCTTCGCAATCGTCGATAATATCGAAAAGTACATCGATCCCAGGTTATCACAAGTTGTTTTTGGGGCACCTTTTTGCAAGGCCACAAGCTTGGTTGTGGACGAGCTCAATGGGATCATGACTTTCACCGATGGGATTAGGGAAATCTCATACCAAACGCCTTACAAGATGAGAGAATTCAAGGAGATTGATTATGGAGGGCTCGATAGGTTAAGTTCCCAACTCGTGTTATGTGATGATGATGTGAGAAGAGGACGTAAGGACACTTTTGACCTGTCGAGTGGATTCTTTAAGCATGTTAAGGAGCTTAGTTCTAAATACCAAAACAATCCTTTTGATCTCGAGGACCTGAAATACCTTTACTATGAAAGTGATTCTGATAGAGAATCAAAGGGGAACCTAGAAACCGTGACCAATGATGGAGTCACGTAATGCACGGTGACTTTGAGTCTAGCTACAAGACTCGTTAATAAAGAAAAGCGCTTCTTGGGAGGCAACCCAAACTTTATTTGCTTTGTGTGTTTATTTATTTGTTTGTTTGATTTTATTTGCTTCCGTATGTATGTTTAATTTTTATTATTATTGATTCATGTTCGAAATTAAATTGTGAAAATGCTTTATCTTGTTTTTAACTTCGTCTTAACTACATATAAAGGTATTTTGCAAAAGATAAGTGTAAGGGAAGTACAAATCGGTTTATTAGAACAAATGAACATGAATCATAACAATATTAAATTAACATACATATTAGTAATTGTTTGAGTCAAATGCTTGTATCGAGTCATAATGATATTTTGCAGGATTTCCAGGAAATAAGGATTGAGTTTTTCCAGAAATTTTCCAGAAACTTAACATGAAAAATCTGTCAGATCACTTCTGACGGCGTCAGACCCCAATCTGACGGCGCCAGGAACAGTTTTCTGGAATTTTTTTTTGAAAGTTTTGTTTTTCTTCCGGAATCATAAAATGCTTTATTAAATCTCTAACTTATAAACTCCAGGAATCTGCAAAATAATCATTCCACAAGCATTATATCTTTATACAGATTTATCCCGCCGATGTTATGCAGGTTTTCGTGTTTGTTTTCTCAGGTTTAACAGGTTATTTTGGACAAGGAGATGTATGTGGAATCTAGCTTTTGGCGCTGCTTTAATCTTGAAGCTTCAACATTACCTTGGAAGAAGATCTAACCATGTTACCCCTTTATCCACCGAGCGAATCAGGGGAGTATTTGATTTCATTCTTTTACCTTATTTACTTTTACATCTTGTTATTTAAACATTGGGGACAATGTTCATCTTAAGTGTAAGGGGGGTAAAGTACGATACCTTAGAGAATGCTATTACGCTTGATTTTTGTTTGTTTAAAGGTAGATGTGTAATAAAACTGAGAGAAATACCTGTTAAGGCAATTTTAGTGAAATATTTAAAAATTTTTACAACATATAGGAGTGAAACTTTTGTCTTAATGAGCGTCTCACGGATAGGAGTTATATGACTAGCACAAAACCGTACCACTAAAAAAATTTCCACCCCCAAATATGTGAGGTTCGCCCCTAGAATTGGTAGGAAAAGCATTTATGCTATGATGTGTGTACCGGTAGCACTTAGATTCTAGAACTTGCGTTAGGACCATTCCGAGGCCACAAGTGAGACTACATTCGTGTAGTTAGATTTACTACATGATAAGAGGCATTAGGATTAACCCATTGTTTTACACCTGTGTTTTTGTTATAATTACGTTGGCTACATTGGTCAAGTAATTATCCCACACCCTTTGCGTTGTACTCATTTTTAGTACACGATACCCCTAGTACACCCCTCAGAGCCTATCTTTTCGTTTCTAACTTTAAACATTTTACTTAAAGTAAGAATTTGTTTACACCCCACTTAAATGTACACCCAAATCGCCTTAGCCTACCTTGTATGCACTCATTTTTAGTGCATTATTGTGACAACATTTGTTTAAACCCCAAGTTAATTATCTAATTGATTACATGGTTGCTAATTCGAGTCATATCCTTGTACATATTGTTTTGGGACGATTGGGACTCATGGGTAAAGTACTAGTGTAATGGAGTAATGGGGAAGAACAACATTATTACCCCCATATGTGCTAAATATTTTAAAAGTACTCCAAGTATTTCGATTATCTTAATTCGAGTCATTAGAATAGTTAATTGTAAAGTTATGTAAAAGTTCAAGTGTAAGGGGGATACAACCCCCCTACGATGTATTATTTTGGATGGTAGGGCAAGAGTGTATGCAAAAACAAAAAAAAAAAAAAAAAAAAAAAAAAAAAAAAAAAAGTAGAAAAAAACATACGGACTACTATCCCATTTCATTTTATGTTTATTTTATCTTTTTGTTATTCATTAGCTTAAGTCGAGTCTAGTCTTGGTTTAGCAACGCCATTTTGTACATGTAATTAATCAAGATCTTTAACTCGCCACCAGTAAAATATCATTTATCCAACAAAACCGTGTTTATCATATCCCTACACCTAACGTTATAACCCGTTTAAAAGCCCTCTTTGATAGTTTATCTTAGGTGCTTACGCCTAGTGGAGGAGTTTTTTATCCTTTCCCAAGCCTATGGTAATCTATTTGCTATGACAGGTAGTGAGAGATATTATTCATTTTCATTTATGAGATATACTTTTATGACACCTGAGAGATGTGAGTATCTAAACACTACTTGTGAGGTGCTAGTCTGTAATCTCCGTGCTTATTATGATTAAAGTGGAACGACTATTTGTTGTAATTACTTTTATATTAGCATTAAATGACCCCTAACTTGTATTTTGATTAGAATAAAAGCGCATTTGATTAGAATAAAAGCACATTTGCTTGAGGACAAGCAAATCTCAAGTGTAAGGGTATTTGATGAAGCGAAAAGTGTACCGCTTTTAGGGGGTCATTTAAGCCCTAAATCGTATTTATTTGATCAAATATTGCCCTAAATCGTTCCTTTTGTCATTTTAGGTACTTTGGAGAAGAAATCTGGAAAAGGAAGCATTTTGGACGTTTTTGGAGCATAAAAGTGAAGAAAACGACAAAGTCTCAAAATCTGCTGGAAAAGTACCTGTAACGGCGTCAAGTCCCAGTGTGACGCCGTCAACCCTTGATAAGCCAGAGAGGATTTTGGAAGATTAAAGGGGGACGGCGTCAAGAAGGCCGTCAACCCTTGATAAGCCAGAGAGGATTTTGGAAGATTAAAAGGGGACGGCGTCAAGAAGGCCATCAAGAAACCCTAACCGCGGCGAGGTGACGGCGTCAGCTTTATACGTGACGCCGTCAGATCTGATTTTCTATATATATTCTCATAATTTTTAGTCATTAGTGTGCAACTTTGTGAGGAGAAACCCTAAGACGATTTTTTCTGCCATTTTTAAGGGTTTTATACCCTTGGATCTCCCATGTTCAATTGAAGATAAGTAATCAATTAATCATTCAATATGTCTATGTGTTGTTTGATTATATCTTGTTCTTGTCTTTTATTTAACATGCTAGGCTAGATTTATCTTGTGTTTGCTTAGATCTAATGAAACCTAACTATTGATTATTTGTTGTTGGTGTGTTATTAATTGTATTGGATGATTGTTTATCGATGTTAGGCTTAAGAAAACTGGCTAACCTCCTATACGGTAACTTGCTTGAACGTCTTAAGAAACATGAACCAATGCGTACTAAGGTTTTTATGGTTGTATTTAATGCATGAGCGAATTCTAGTGATCCCATGTTAGGAGCTTCTTAGCCGGCTCGACATAGGAGTGAAGTAGGAGCTTATAGAGTTGGGGAAGTACGTA